>JARFJB010002114.1:787500-902500 GCA_036346205.1 Vesta saturnalis
TTTAAAGGTGAATATTAATAGCCATGTTCCATTTAGAGGTGGTCTTTCAACTCACGTTAAAGTTCTCTCATTCATAGCGCTAAAGTATGCGGTAGTGAATATTAAAAAGGACAACGAGTATTTCTTCCTGTAAGCTGTTGTTTCAGCGTTATATCCCGCGAAACGTAATACATTCTACCGGTCGTATTTCATAATTTGTCAGGTTATGATTTCTGTTTATTCATTAGAGAATTGGGTACTATTGCCGGCTCGATTTCACTGTTGCCCATAAATAAAGAAAAATATATCTTTCACGAAAGTAGTATAAGTCACTAAAATTAGGTTTAGATGTATTGACTCTTTCTGATTTATCAGTTGTAGCATTGAAAAGTTGTCAGACAATTTATAAAATAGTAAAAAAAATGATTACCCGCGCTAACTGTAACAGTAATGAAGAATTTTTACTACTAGTTCGCAAAGATGTGTTTCTTTATAAATATATTAATACTTGGGATAAATTAAGTGAGATCAGGCTCTCTCCCAAGGAAGCGTTTTTCAGTCATCTTACTAATAAGAGAATTAAGCGAGTTTTGCACATGCGGTTGATGCTTGGAGCAGACTTAATCTTAAATCGTTAGGGGAATACTCAGAAAAACGGATGTTTTACTTTCAGCTGATGTTTTCGAAAATTTTCGACAGACTTGTTAAAGTACTTACAAACTTAATCCTCTGCAATATTATATAGCCCCCGGTTTAGCATTCGATGCTATGCTTAAAATTACATAGGTAAAGTTAGAACTATATACAGACATTGATTGATATGCTAATGTTTATTGAAAGATGAATTAGAGGTGGTGTAGCTCAATGTTCTAATCGGTGTGCCAAAGCTAACAATAAGTACACGGGAGAAAAATTTGATCCCACCTTTGAAAGTGTGTATTTAATGTATTACTACGTAAATAATTTCTACCATTTGGCGACTTTTCTTTTGTTGATGAAGCTAATTTTGAAACTTTAGATTTAATAAACAACCCCGATGATTAGGAAATTGGTTATATATTCGAGTGTGATTTAGACTATACCATAGAATTACACGAAGGTCACATATGATTATTCCCGTAGCTGATTCAAATTCTAAAATTAAATATTATTGCTTACATTGTATCCAAAACGTAATTATGTAATTCATTACAGAAATTTGAAAGTATATTTAAAATATGGATTAAAGTTGGTAAAAGTACATCATATATTACGCTTTAAACAGTCTCCCTGGTTAAAAAAATATATAGATTTAAATACCATTATGCGCCAGCAATCTCAAAATGAATTTGACAGCAATTTCTATAAATTAATGATTAATAGTGTTTTCGGAAAACTGGTGGAAAATGTACGTAAATATAACGATATACGTTTAGTAACGAAATGGGGTGGTTGCTACGGTGCTCGTGCTTACATATCAAAACCAAATTTTCATAGTTGTACAATATTTAGTGATGATATGCTTATCATTCAAAAGAAGTATATTTCAACAAACCTATATATGCAGGGTTCAGTGTTTTAGACGTTTCGAAAGCCTTTTTATACAATTTTCATTTTGGTTACACGCTTCCTATGTTTCCTAATAATACCAAGCTCTTGTACACAGATACAGAGTCCCATATATGCATTTTAAGTTCCCAATATCTATTCATGCATTAAAGGAGACTGATAAATTCGATACATCCGATTATAGCCCGACAATATCTTCGGTCTTTCATTAGAAAACAAAAAAGTTCCTGGCTTAATGAAAGACGAAAATCATAGTAAAATTATTTGGAATTTGTAGGACTTCGTGCAAAAATGTATGCTTACACGGTTGATGAATAAGTTGTAAAAAAAACGAAAGGGTTCTGCACAAGCAAGCGTGAAACAGACCACGATAAATGATTGTAAACATGTTTTGTTTGATGTTAAGATAGTAAGGCGATATCAACATTTGATGAGATCAAAGAAACATGATGTGTTTACCATTACTTCAGTTTACTTCGTTTTTTTTCATTTTTTTTCTTTTATAATGGTACTTTAATTACATTTTAAGTACGCAAGTAACTTCAATTAGTGCATACGTCCTATTGTATGTTGGCAATTTTTGTATACAAAATATCAAAATAATGAAATATTTTAAGAAGAAATTATAATACTTCGAGTTATTGGGTGTGGCGGTTAAATGCTTACAATAATTTACGCAGGTTGATACAATAATGACATCACTGACTTGGCCGTTTCCAATTCATGCGAAAGAGGTATTTATATAATGATTTTTGTTTACTATAAGCATAGTTTTAAGACTAATTTTATCTAATCATCATTATGGTAATAAACATAATTGCACGTTGTTATTTTTTTTGATATTAATAGAAAGCTTTTATTGTTCTTTAACTAGGTTTTGTTGTTCCTATAACTAAAGACAACATGGCGCTCGAGATTTCATTTAATTATATTTTTATAATTTTTTATTAATTAGTGAAGAGAAAATAATTAAGCAGATTGGAATCAAGCAGCATTTTAGGTATACGAGCAAATCAGTTTATTAGAACCCATCCTACCTTAATCTACCAATAAGAGTCAAAGGCACAAATTAGTGATGAAAGGTAACTATCTCAATTAGTTATATGATTTGTGTTCAGGGAGAATTTTGCCTAATTTC
Organism: Vesta saturnalis; assembly: GCA_036346205.1. Classification (NCBI taxonomy): domain Eukaryota; kingdom Metazoa; phylum Arthropoda; class Insecta; order Coleoptera; family Lampyridae; genus Vesta; species Vesta saturnalis. The sequence continues at coordinate 790,166 of JARFJB010002114.1, forward strand.
ATTATTACTTTATTAGAATATTCAAATTACATCATAACAATTGAGTAGTTACATCACCACGTTTTGTTATTGCAACTTGGCGTTATTTATTGTTGTTACATATTGACGCATTTTAATGTTATAAGTTGGCGCCGTTTAATTTTGTTGTTATAAGTTGGCGCCCGAGCAGGGACATTAATAGTCAAAGATAAATCAATACTTTTCAAAATGGATTGTGAATAACCATCAGCAATAATCAATGATGAAAAAGGCGAATTCCTATTTAAGTTTAAAACATATTTATCAATTAAATAAAAAGCAGGATTACCTAAAATTGTTACGGTAGCTCCACTATCTAATAAAGCAACAAAATTTTCAATAAAAATTTTTACATTAATATTTAACTTGGCATCGTTAAGCCTAGTAGTAATATAAGGCCGGAGCTACTCCACTTCAAGGTCACCCATGTAAATCTTATGGGATTTATTTCAAGGTCAAGTGAGTTTTCTCATTATGCCAGAACGCGCTCCACGTCTCAAGGACGTTTGAAGGATGCTTTTGGCGGGAAATTTAAATTTTTGGAGCAGGTCAAGGTTAAAGTAAAAATAGGAATTGTAAGTATATAGAGGCCGGAGCTACTCCACTTCAAGGTCACGTCGCTCTCGTAAGCTATGCATAAAAAGTAGGTCATGAGTTCATTGCTTAGTCTACATGCAAAGAATTGGAGTTTTTGGGTAAAGGACTACCGCGTTATGATTTATTATGCATCTAATTATCAACGTACATGTAAAAGAAAATTCTGCTATTAAGATAAAATTTTTTTTCACATTTTTTTAGTTTTGAGAAAAAATTGGGACTGCTATATTTTGCGCTGTTATTTGTTTAGTATATATACAAAAATTCAGAATTTTTTACTTCAGGATTAAAAAATGCTATGTAATTTTATAAATATCACATAAAACAATTACAAAGAAAAGGTGAATAACATTACCTATTGAAATACTGTAGTAAGCAATAATTTTATATGTGTGAAATGTTTTAATGTAAATATACTCTTTTTACCATAGCAGTTTAATCGTTTCGTTCGCAGTTTAATAGACTAAACAAATAACAGCGCAAAGGATAGCAGTTAAATAAATTCGGAATTTCAAAACAAATAGTCTTGTGAAAGTACATAAATGTTTCAAATTTTCTAAAAACTAAAAAAATGTGGAAAAACTTTAAGACCTTCTTTTACTGCGAAATATTACTATCACGATATAAAACGTACATTTTTAATATTTACTATTAAAAAAATTAATAGTATAACAAAAACTTTAACATATTTGTAAAGTATTTGTAATATGGTTTTTATCGTATGACATTTCTTAGAAGTATAAAAATAGAATCAATTCATGGAAACAAGAAGAATGCGTTGTTTATGCTAAAAAGTAGACCAAGTCAAATGGGCTTATTAAATTGAGTCAAGGTGAAATAATTTACTAAACTAAAAGTAGGTGTGAATTTAACAAGTTTAAACATGTTGTCACGACGATGTCATGAGTTCATTGAAGGTGAATACTCCACTTCAAGCCAAAAATAGAAATTGCAATGTCACCATCCTCAACATTTTACAAGGTCACTCTGCGGTCAAACGTTTTGGCGGGAAATTTGTATGCCAAGGTCAGAAGCTAAAAATAGAAATTGCAATGTCATCATCATATTACAATTCATAGAAGTCTAAAAATAGTGTGGTCAAGGTCAAAGGTTATTGGCCTACGGTGGTGTCATATTTCTTAGAAATATAAAAAGGTGAAAAGCTATAAAATAGAAAATCTAAGAATAGAATTTTCAGGGTAAAATTTTTTGGTGGGAAATATAAATTTTTGGAGCTGGTCAAGGTCAAAGCTAAAAATAGAAATTGCAAAGGCGTCATCATCATCATCATCATATTACAATTCTTAGAAATCGAAGCAGAAACTAAAAATAGAAATTGTAATGTCATCATCATATTACAATTCTTAGAAGTCTAAAAATAGTGTGGTCAAGGTCAAAGGTTATTGACCTGTAGGGGTATCGTATGACATTTCTTAGAAGTATAAAAATAGAATCAATCCATGTAAACAAGAAGAATGCGTTGTCTATGCTAAAAAGTAGAGCAAAGTCAAATGGTGCTTATATTGACTAAATTGGGTCAAGGTGAAATAATTTACTAAACTAAAAGTAGGTGTGTATTTAACAAGTTTAAACATGTTGTCATAGGTACTTAAGTCAAGGACATATTTTTGTGATATAAACCACAGCGAGGTGTGAATAGAAAGTGCAATGTCATCATCATATTACAATTCTTAGAAGTCTAAAAATATAGTGGTCAAGGTCAAAGGTTATTGACCTATAGGGGTATCGTATGACAGTGCTTAGTGTTTCTAAACTAAAAGTAGGACAAGGTTGGTATTTAACAAGTTTAAACATGTAAGAGGTACTCAAATCAAGGACATATTTAAATCAAAATTTAAAGCTAAAAATAGAAATTGCTAGTCCATCATACTACAATTCTTAGAAATCTAAATATAGGGTTTTCAAGGTCAAAATGTAATTAATGACCTGCAGGTGTATCATATTACATTTCTTAGGAATATAAAAATAGAATCAGTTTATGGAAACAAAAAGAATGAAAGGTTGTTATCTATGCTAAAAGTAGACCACTGTCATACTACAACCCCACCATGTGTAAATTACAGATGAGTCATTTCGTCAACAGTGTTTTGTGCTAGTACAATTGCGAGCAACAAAAGGAATAAAAGGTTGTTGTCTATGCTAAAAGTAGACCAAGGTCATACTACAACCCCCACCATGTCTAAATTATAGATGAGTCATTTCCTCAGCAGTGTTTTGTCCTAGTACAATTGCGAGCAAGTGAAGTCGTTATAATGCAAGCAGCAATATAATTCCTGGAGCGATATACAGGAATGGACAGCATCTCCTGATGGTACCAGTTATTGATCATCAGATGCAGATTAGCTCGGTGATTCAATTCTCAAAGCACACTCTCCCCTCTACCATAAAAAATCGTGATGCAGTAATATATAGAAGGACAGTTCCGGTATCAACTCAAAATTCAAAAGCGTTCTCGAATCAGTAAAGATGGATCTATCTGCATTGAATAGTAGCACTTTCTGTAAATCCTTCACGAACGTAAAAGACTTGGAGGTGGGTGCAAAATATAAAGTGATTGATATGAATACTATCGACAAGAAGTATGGTAAACATATTATCATTGAAACTGAGAACTTTAAGTGTATACTTCCCTTACGATTTTATGAATACTTCAAAAAAGAAGATCGCATTGAAAAGTTTAAACAATATCTGGTGGAGAAAGATGTGTACATCACCAACGCCGGAACTGCAGGAAAGACAACTAATTTAACATTTCTGTAAAAATAATAATATATATCTATGTATAACTGTTTGGAAATAAATTATGTATTTTATATTGCAAAAAACGTCTTTTATTTCTTTATTAAATGAAGAGTAGGTACATCATAAATGAAGCACCATCATTAAAAATAGCTGGTGCGAGTCATTATTAAAAAATTGTAGGTAACCAAACACATGTGTGGTTTGAATCTGTGTTGTCTCAAAGGGAAATAATCAGATATGTGTGGTTGGTGTCTGTGCTAGACACACATCTGGTTCGCGTCCTCGCTAGAATGTGGTGAATCATAGCTAAAAATAGCCGGTTTATGTCCTCACTAAAAGGTGGTTGCGTCATAGCTAAAAATAGTCAGTTCGCGTCTTATCTAAAAAATATAGTGACAGCACCATCATTAAAAATAACTGATGTGCGTCTTCATTAAAAAATAGTAGGTGACCAAACACATGTGTGGTTTGAATCTCTGATATGCAAATATGCCACAAAGGAAATAACCAGATATGTTTGGTTCGTTTGTGCTAAACACACATAATAGAAAAGTAACTAGATTTGAGGTTTATAACAAGCGGGTGTATAAACTGGATTTTAGACAGATGTAGGTTTCATTGAAATTAATAAGTCTGTAAAAATACAATATAATAATGAAGAATTCAATGCAAAAGTTTGCATCAGGAGCAATTTGTAAGGGAACAAATAGAAGACCTGATACGCAAAATAAAGAAGTTAAAATATGATTTGGAGTTGTATGAAGTGCAGCGTATCCTGAGAAAAGCAAGATTAAACTAAAGTCTTGTGTTTCGTGTTACACTGGCAGAACTAAAATCAAAAGATAAAAACTTATGATCTGTTAGTAAAAAATTTAAATAGATTTGAAATACCTCATTTTAGAAAGAAATTGTTATTTATTCTTGTAAACCGTTGTAATATTGTTTGCCCTAATTTTTAAATTTAATAGTCCTGAAAGCTTGCCGTTTATTAGAATTTGTGAAGTGGTGTATTCCGTATTATTTAAACAAATATTACCTTTATGTTTGTAATATGTAAAAATGAAAATGAAATAAAAGTGCTCGACGGAATTGTACATACATCAACATTTTTAAACTAAACGAAGATGTAATGTTAGGTGTATAAATAAAGAACCATATTGACAAGTCGTGCAGCTTTAATTGACGCTCACCAACAACAACACCAAACATGAGAGCAGTGGTTCAAACTCAAAAACTACCTATTGCAAATCTCGATGATTTGACCCGAGCTGGAAATAGGGAGATACAACGGCATGGGAAGTTACTTCCAAACAGCGTACGCGGTATAATTTTTGATCCTCCCAATTGTGGGAGAACAAACACCATACTCAGTCTCCTCGGTTCCATAATATCAGCATTATCGCTGAAGCAATAATAACCAATATCTTTCATGGGATCCAGAATTTCACCCAAGAGTCGATATTTTTCCTGATTCAACGATTTCGAATAGACATACACGAGTTTGAAACGAAGACTGTTCGGTTCAGTTAGGAGACTTCACATATATGAAGACCATGTCGCCCCAATAGTAAGCATGCGATTGTTTCGTGACATGTGCTCAGGGACTTGGCGAAATCGATACGAATTCATGGTAATAAATAAGGACGCTAAAGTACAAAACGGTCGTTTTAGGAAAGGCTTCGATCAGTATATAATACCCTAACGGTGTCGTTATAATATCATTTGGAATGAAACAGCCTACAAGCAAGCAGCATAAATAACAGACCTGTTCTAAACAGACCTGTTTTAAACAGAGCTGTTTATTTACCTGTTTACCTGTTTTATTGTTGATCTGCACCGATGCCGATCCTAACCCAAAAAGTCACTAGAAAAGTTACTAGATTCGAAAAAAGTCACTAGAAAAGTAACTAGATTTGCAAGGTAACCTTGGGGGTCAGATGATAAATTTTGTGAATTTTGGGGCTGATGTGTACAAATATATAGATATGTAGTATGTAAATATGTAGAAATAAGAATTATATGTAATATTGGTTAAGTAATTATAATAAATGTAGATAATTGAGTATCGGATATATTTGCATTAATAACGACCTCATATGGGAAATCCTGAAGTGATGCTAGCTTTAACATAACATTTATGAAAAGGATAACGAAATTATATAATTACGAGCGTTTTTCACACAACTTTTTTTTTTGCTTTACTTATACTCATAAGAAACACAACTTACTGCACGATTACAACAATTTTAATTAGTTTAGGACCACCAATTTTTTTAGTTCCAACGCGATGTAAAAAATTATATATGTAATTTCTTGTAAAATCAGTACTATAATGAATAAAATGTACTTCAACAGAAAGGAATGTGTATGGGCAGCATTTTTCAATGCAAGATATAATTACGAGTGTTTTTCCAATCTTATCTAAACCATATAGTTCATTATTATTTTACAAGTTTTACTCAATTTAATATATTACTTATATTTCTTATAATTTTTTATGTAACCATTAATTAACGTAACACTGTTGATTTCATTATTTGAAAATGAAACTACTTACTATTAAAAAATGTACATTAGTACAACTTCGTATTTCGCATTTGTAATTCATATAATTTTAAATTAATGATTATTCCATTTAAGTTATGTTTTTGGAGCGTAATATTTTAAATTAAATCAATATTCATATATTATATAATGCAGTAAAGCATCTTCGTTTAATGATTATATTTAATAATAATTTACGTTAAGCATTTTTATTTCATTTTCATTTTTACGTATTACCGAGTCTAGGAAAAAAAATCCTAGGAAAAAAAATCCTCGGAAAATAAATCTTGGAAAAAAAATCCTCGGAAAAAAATCCTGTGGAAAAAAATCCTCGGAAAAAAATCCTGTGGAAAAAAATCCTCGGAAAAAAAAATCCTGGAAAAAATCCTGGAAAAAAACCCGGAAAAAAATCCCGTGGAAAAAAATCCTGCCACATAAAATGTTAACACAAGCGTGCTGTTTTTACTATAATTGAATTATAAAAAAACCATACTTAGGGGAATTCTTTTAGGGGACTCCTTTTAGAGACCAGTACGCCCCTTAAAAATCTAAATTGATTAAACTAAAAACTACTACATAGATATATCAATATTATAAAGTGTAAGGCCGATTCTAATCCAAAAAAGTCATTATAGTAAAAACAGCACGCTTGTGTTGACATTTTATGTGGCAGGATTTTTTTTTCCTATGATTTTTTTTTCCAAGATTTTTTTTTCCGAGGATTTTTTTTCCTGGGATTTTTTTTCCGCCGAGCATTACAAACACATAAGTAATATTTTGTTTAAAGAATACTATATACACTACTTCACAAATTTTAATAAACTATAAGTTTTCAGGATTATTCTTTTACAAAATTTAAAAATTAGGGCAAACAATATTACAAGAGTTCACAAGAATAAATAACAAGGTATTTAAAATCTATTCAAATTTTACTAACAGATCATAAGTTTTAACTTTTGATTTTAGTTCTACCAGTGTAACGCTAAACACACCAATGTCTAGTTTGTTAGCAATTTTACAATAATGCATTAATAGTAATATTTTAAATTAAATCAGTATTCATTTAGTATACAATGCAATAAAGCATCTTGGTTTAGTTTAAAAATTTTCATGTATATACAATTCCGTTGAGCACCTTTATTTCATTTGCATTTTTACATTACAAATACATAGGTAATATTTGAAAATGTAAACTTTCACCATTAACACTCATAATAAAATACTTATCTTTTTTCAAATTTGACAAAATTGTTTACTACATCTTTAACAATTTTTAACTAACATTACTACTGACGAAGATAACTGTAAGTGTTATCGAAACGTTTAGATTGTATAATTTAAAGTACACCATTAAAAAATCCCAAAAAAGATAAGTATTTTATTATAGGTAATATTTGTTTAAATAATACGGTATACACCACTTCAAAAATTCTAATAAACGACAAGTTTTCAAGACTATTAAATTTAATAATTAGGGAAAACAACATTACACCAATTTACAAGAATAAATAACAATTTTTTTCTAAAATAAGGTATTTCAATTCTATTCAAATTTTACTAACAGGTCATAAGTTTTTAACTTTTGATTTTAGTTCTGCCAGTGTCACACGAAACACATCAATGTCTAGATTGTTAGCAATTTTACAATAATGCATTAATAACAAAACTTTAGTTTAATCTTGCTTTTTTCAGCATACGCTGCACTTCATACAACTCCAAAATCATATTTTAACTTCTTTATTTTGCGTATCAGGTGTTCTATTTGTTCCATTTTTGGAGACCTCTTACAAATTGCTCCTGATGCAAACTTTTGCATTGAATTCTTCATTATTATATTGTATTTCTGCAGACTTATTAACTTCAATAAAACCTACATCTGTCCAAAGGCCAGTTTATATACCCATTTGTTATAAACCTCACATCTAGTTACTTTTCTATTACGTATCTTTAGCACAGAAACGAACCAAACATATCAGGTTATTTCCTTTGTGACATATTTGCATATCAGAGATTTAAAACACGCAATGGGTTTGGTCACCTACTAATTTTTAATGATGACGCACATCAGTTATTTTTAATGATGGTGCTGTCACTATATTTTTTAGATACGACGCTAACCGACTATTTTTAGCTATGACGCGATCACCTTTTAGTGAGGACATAAACCGGCTATTTTTAACTCTGATAAAACCACCTTTTAGCGAGGACGCGAACCAGATGTGTGTCTAGCACAGACACCAACCACACATACCTGGATATTTACCTTTGTGACAGCACAGATTCAAACCACACATGTGTTTGGTTACCTACTATTTTTTAATAATGACGCATCAGCTATTTTTGTAATGATGGTGCTGTCACTATAATTTTTAGCTAAGACGCGAAACGACTATTTTTAGCTATGACGCGACCACCTTTTACTGCAGACAAGCACCGATTATTTTTAGCTATGATACAACACATTCTAGCGAGGACGCGAACCAGCTATCGTCTGACCCCCCAAGGTGACCTTGCAAATCTAGTTACTTTTCTAGTCCCTTTTTTCGAATCTAGTAACTTTTCTGGTGACTTTTTGGGTTAGGATCGGCATCGGTGCAGATCAACAATAAAACAGATAAACAGGTAAATAAACAGCTCTGTTTAAAACAGGTCTGTTTAGAACAGGTCTGTTATTTATGCTGTTTGCTTGTAGGCTGTTTGATTCCAAATGATATTATAACGACACCGTTAGGGTATTATATACTGATCGAAGCCTTTCCTAAAACGACTGTTTTGTACTTTAGCGTCCTTATTTATTACCATAAATTCGTATCGATTTCGCCAAGTCTCTGAGCACATGTCACGAAACAATCGCATGCTTACTATTGGGGCGACATGGTCTTCATATATGTGACGCAAGTTCAAATCATCCTGTTCGAAAAGCTCTATAAAATTGGCTTTGTCTCTAATCAACTGTTTGGGGATTTTAGTATGGGTTTGACCCAAGTAGAACCAGTCAATGTTATTGTGACGACCCATTGAAAAGTACGCTCTAATATGATTCTGTTTTTCGCAAGCGATATGGTCAAAGATAAACACTGAATTGGGTTTTGCCACGCTCGGTTCCATAATATCAGCATTATCGCTGAAGCAATAATAACCAATATCTTTCATGGGATCCAGAATTTCACCCAAGAGTCGATATTTTTCCTGATTCAACGATTTCGAATAGACATACACGAGTTTGAAACGAAGACTGTTCGGTTCAGTTAGGAGACTGAGTATGGTGTTTGTTCTCCCACAATTGGGAGGATCACAAATTATACCGCGTACGCTGTTTGGAAGTAACTTCCCATGCCGTTGTATCTCCCTATTTCCAGCTCGGGTCAAATCATCGAGATTTGCAATAGGTAGTTTTTGAGTTTGAACCACTGCTCTCATGTTTGCTGTTGTTGTTGTTGGTGAGCGTCAATTAAAGCTGCACGACTGGTCAATATGATTCTTTATTTATACACCTAATATTACATCTTCGTTTAGCTTAAAAATTTTGATGTATATACAATTCCGTCGAGCACTTTTATTTCATTTTCATTTTTACATATTACAAACATAAAGGTAATATTTGCTTAAATAATACGGAATACACCACTTCACAAATTCTAATAAACGGCAAGCTTTCAGGACTATTAAATTTAAAAATTAGGGCAAACAATATTACAACATTATTACAAGTTTTTGTTATGCACGAATAAGTTCAAAGGTAAATATGTAATTAAAGATTATTATTAATTTTATTAAATACATAAATAAAAAGTTTACCTCGAGTAGGATTTGAACCTACGACCTGTACTTTGCTAGAGTACTGCGCTATCCAACTGCGCCACCAAGGTTCAAGCCCCAATCGATGCAAATTTTGTCTTTATGTATGTAGAACTGATGTAAATTCTAAATATAATGAGATTACAATCAAATTACTTATATTAATGGAATGTGAGCCTGCAATATCGCAAGTTTATAATAATAATAATTTTTAATTATTATTAATTAAAAATTAATAATAATTTTTAATTAAATATTACAGCAGTTTACAAGAATAAATAACAATTTCTTTCTAAAATAAGGTATTTCAAATCTATTTAAATTTTTTACTAACAGATCATAGGTTTTAATCTTTTGATTTTAGTTCTGCTGTATTTTTACAGACTTATTAATTTCAATGAAACCTACATCTGTCTAAAATCCAGTTTATACACCCGCTTGTTATAAACCTCACATCTAGTTACTTTTCTATTATGTGTGTTTAGCACAAACGAACCAAACATATCTGGTTATTTCCTTTGTGACATATTTGCATATCAGAGATTCAAACCACACATGTGTTTGGTCACCTACTATTTTTTAATGAAGACGCACATCAGTTATTTTTAATGATGGTGCTGTCACTATATTTTTTAGATAAGACGCGAACCGACTATTTTTAGCTATGATGCAACCACCTTTTAGTGAGGACATAAACCGGCTATTTTTAGCTATGATTCACCACATTCTAGCGAGGACGCGAACCAGATGTGTGTCTAGCACAGACACCAACCACACATATCTGATTATTTCCCTTTGAGACAACACAGATTCAAACCACACATGTGTTTGGTTACCTACAATTTTTTAATAATGACTCGCACCAGCTATTTTTAAGGATGGTGCTTCATTTATGATGTACCTACTCTTCATTTAATCAAGAAATAAAAGACGTTTTTTGCAATATAAAATACATAATTTATTTCCAAACAGTTATACATAGATATATATTATTATTTTTACAGAAATGTTAAATTAGTTGTCTTTCCTGCAGTTCCGGCGTTGGTGATGTACACGTCTTTCTCCGCCAGATATTGTTTAAACTTTTCAATGCGATCTTCTTTTTTGAGGTATTCATAAAATCGTAAGGGAAGTATACACTTAAAGTTCTCAGTTTCAATGATAATATGTTTACCATACTTCGTGTCGATAGTGTTCATATCAATCACTTTATATTTTGCACCCACCTCCAAGTCTTTTACGTTCGTGAAGGATTTACAGAAAGTGCTACTATTCAATGCAGATAGATCCATCTTTACTGATTCGAGAACGCTTTTGAATTTTGAGTTGATACCGGAACTGTCCTTCTATATATTACTGCATCACGATTCTTTATGGTAGAGGGGAGAGTGTGCTTTGAGAATTGCATCACTGAGCTAATCTGCATCTGATGATCTATAACTGCTACCATCAGGAGATGCTGTCCATTCCTGTATATCGCTCCAGGAATTATATTGCTGCTTGCATTATAACGACTTTACTTGCTCGCAATTGTACTAGGACAAAACACTGCTGAGGAAATGACTCATCTGTAATTTACACATGGTGGGTGTTGTAGTATGACCTTGGTCTACTTTTAGCATAGACAACAACCTTTTATTCCTTTTGTTGCTCGCAATTGTACTAGCACAAAACACTGTTGACGAAATGACTCATCTGTAATTTACACATGGTGGGGTTGTAGTATGACACTGGTCTACTTTTAGCATAGACAACAACCTTTCATTCTTTTTGTTTCTATAAACTGATTCTATTTTTATATTCCTAAGAAATGTAATATGATACACCTGCAGGTCATTAATTACATTTTGACCTTGAAAACCCTATATTTAGATTTCTAAGAATTGTAGTATGATGGCCTAGCAATTTCTATTTTTAGCTTTAAATTTTGATTTAAATATGTCCATGATTTGAGTACCTCTTACATGTTTAAACTTGTTAAATACCAACCTTGTCCTACTTTTAGTTTAGAAACACTAAGCACTGTCATACGATACCCCTATAGGTCAATAACCTTTGACCTTGACCACTATATTTTTAGACTTCTAAGAATTGTAATATGATGATGACATTGCAATTTCTATTCACACCTCGCAGTGGTTTATATCACAAAAATATGTTCTTGGCTTAAATACCTATGACAACATGTTTAAACTTGTTAAATACACACCTACTTTTAGTTTAGTAAATTATTTCACCTTGACCCAATTTAGTCAATATAAGCACCATTTGACCTTGCTCTACTTTTTAGCATAGACAACGCATTCTTCTTGTTTACATGAATTAATTCTATTTTTATACTTCTAAGAAATGTCATACGATACCCCTACAGGTCAATAACCTTTGACCTTGACCACACTATATTTAGACTTCTAAGGATTGTAATATGATGATGATGACATTACAATTTCTATTTTTAGTTTCTGCTTCGACTTCTAAGAATTGTAATATGATGATGATGATGATGACGTCATTGCAATTTCTATTTTTAGTTATGACCTTGACCAGCTCCAAAAATTTATATTTCCCACCAAAAAATTTTACCCTGAAAATTCTATTCTTAATTTCCTATTTTATAGCTTTTCACCTTTTTATATTTCTAAGAAATATGACACAACCGTAGGCCAATAACCTTTGACCTTGACCACACTATTTTTAGACTTCTATGAATTGTAATATGATGATGACATTGCAATTTCTATTTTTAGCTTCTGACCTTGGCATACAAATTTCCCGCCAAAACGTTTGACCGCAGAGTGACCTTGTAAAATGTTGAGGATGGTGACATTTCAATTTCTATTTTTGGCTTGAAGTGGAGTATTCACCTTCAATGAACTCATGACATCGTCGTGACAACATGTTTAAGCTTGTTAAATACACACCTACTTTTAGTTTAGTAAATTATTTCACCTTGACTCAATTTAATAAGCCCATTTGACTTGGTCTACTTTTTAGCATAAACAACGCATTCTTCTTGTTTCCATGAATTGATTCTATTTTTATACTTCTAAGAAATGTCATACGATAAAAACCATATTACAAATACTTTACAAATATGTTAAAGTTTTTGTTATACTATTAATTTTTAATAGTAAATATTAAAATGTACGTTTTATATCGTGATAGTAATATTTCGCAGTAAAAGAAGGTCTTAAAGTTTTCCACATTTTTTAGTTTTTAGAAAATTTGAAACATTTATGTACTTTCACAAGACTATTTGTTTTGAAATTCCGAATTTATTTAACTGCTATCCTTTGCGCTGTTATTTGTTTAGTCTATTAAACTGCAAACGAAACGATTAAACTGCTATGGTAAAAAGAGTATATTTACATTAAAACATTTCACACATATAAAATTATTGCTTGCTACAGTATTTCAATAGGTAATGTTATTCACCTTTTCTTTGTAATTGTTTTATGTGATATTTATAAAATTACATAGCATTTTTTAATCCTGAAGTCAAAAATTCTGGATTTTTGTATATATACTAAAAAAATAACAGCGCAAAATATAGCAGTCCCAATTTTTTTCTCAAAACTAAAAAAATGTGAAAAAAAATTTTATCTTAATAGCAGAATTTTCGTTTACATGTACGCACACGTTGATAATTAGATGCATAATAAATCATAACGCGGTAGTCCTTTACCCAAAAACCCTAATTTTTTGCATGTAGACTAAGCAATGAACTCATGGCCTACTTTTTATGCATAGCTTACGAGAGCGACGTGACCTTGAAGTGGAGTAGCTCCGGCCTCTATATACTTACAATTTCTATTTTTACTTTGACCTTGACCTGCTCCAAAAATTTAAATTCCCCGCCAAAAGCATGCTTCAAACGTCCTTGAGACGTGGAGCGCGTTCTGGCATAATGAGAAAACTCACTTGACCTTGAAATAAATCCCATAAGATTTACATGGGTAACCTTGAAGTGGAGTAGCTCCGGCCTTATATTACTACTAAGCCTATTAAAAACTTCTCCTAAAATAGCAATATGTTCCTTGAAAGTACTTAAAAAAATAATAATGTCTAAATAAACAAAAACTGTTTGGGATAAATCATGACCTAGAATTGAATTCCTAAATCGTTGTAATGGACTGGGTGCATCCGTTAATAATTCCAGTTATATAAAATGTAATCAAATAAATTTCTCAATTTAATTTACGTCTTAAAAGTTTACGCTTTTCATTTACTGTCAACGTTTCCGCTCCATTTACAATTCTGAAGTTTAATTCTACTAACAACTCATCACTATATAAAACATCCACTAAGTAATTTAAATTTGACATCGTAAAAAAATATTGTATAATACAATCAATAAATTTCACTAAGTATAAACACAATAAAATATCAAGCGTATAACGTAATAATAAATGGTTACACACCTTAAAATTCTGTCAACTCTTAACATAATCAAAACAAACAAAAGTGAAAATAACCAGCATTTGAAACAACAACAAATCAAGTACCTTGTTCGAGCCCCAGAGTAGTATTAACTCAAATGTAATAAAAATATCAAATATAAAGTAATTAAAATATCAAAGTAATAAAATTTCCAAGTCCCTGCTTGGGCGCCAACTTATAACATTAAAAGGCGTCAATATGTAACAACAATAAATAACGTCAAGTTGCAACAACAAAACGTGGTGATGTGACTACTCAATTGTTATGATGTAATTTGAATATTCTAATAAAGTAATAATGAAATTAGGCAAAATTCTCCCTAAACACAAATCATATAACTAATTGAGATACTTACCTTTCATCACTAATTTGCGCCTTTGACTCTTATCGGTAGATTAAGGTAGGTTGGGTTCTAATAAACTGATTTGCTCATATACCTAAAATGGTGCTTAATTAAAAATGCCATATAAAAAATTATAAAAATATAATTAAATGAAATCTCGAGTGCCACGGTGTCTTTAGTTATAGGAACGACAAAACCTAGTTAAAGAACAATAAAAGCTTTCTATTAATATCAAAAAAAATAACAACGTGCAATTAGGTTTATTACCATAATGATGATTAGATAAAATTAGTCTTAAAATTATGCTTATAGTAAAAAAAAAGAAACAATCATTATATAAATACCTCGTTCGCATGAATTGGAAACGGTCAAGTCAGTGATGTCATTATTGTATCAACCTGCGTAAATTATTGTAACCATTTAACCACCATACCCAATAACTCGAAGTATTATTATAATTTCTTCTTAAAATATTGCATTATTTTGATATTTTGTATGCAAAAATTGCGAACATACAATGGGACGTATGTACTAATTGAAGTTACTTGCGTACTTAAAATGTAATTAAAGTACCGTTATAAAAGAAAAAAAAGCGAAGTAAACTGAAGTGACTTACGTAAACATCATAAAAGTGCCATATAAAAATGTATTATAAAAGTATGCATTATAAAAGTGTGCATTATAAAAGGGTGCAAAAAGTGCCATCTAAAAAAAAGCAAATGTTTTAATTTTAAATAAAATGAATTAAAAGGGTAACTTACCGCCAAAACTGATGGCACTATTACAAAAAATTTAGGGATAACCCAAAACAATGCATCTCGCTACAACATTCTGCAGGAAGTGAATTAAATAAAGGCTTTCAGAATAGCTCATGTAATTGTTTCCCCCAAAGTTGTCACGATTGCGCGGATACAATGATCAGAATCAAATTTTTCTTTAAGAAAGGAAACTATAACTCTTTATGAAATATTACACCTAAAAAGATATGTACTAGGAAATGCAAATTAAATTGCCTTTCTCAATTCTACATTTTAATAATTAAAAACTTTTCTAATTTTACGCCAAATAAATGAACGATCTTAAATAAATGTATTATTTAATACTACACAAAGAAAGGGTTGTTACACACCCCCTCCTAAAATTTGGACTCGGAGATCACCAAAGCGGAGATTCCAAACACTAAGCTAATAAATGAAATTATTAAAATTTTAAAAAAATACAAAATGTTAAGCTAATTAAAATATAAGCAATATGTAAAAAAAAGGAAATGTACGAATAAGTACAGAAAATGTGGTGTTGTCGGTGAGGAAAGACCCCTCGCAACACCATAAAAGCTAGTGACGCGCTACCACCCGCACACACCACTAGTCGAGAATCAAGGACCCGAATCCTTAAATAAAGTAAAAAACTTTAACTGGTGGGGTTAGTGAAGCAACCACCATCAGAAGAGCAAAATGAGTAACCGGTAAAAAATGTTGAATCTAAGGTAAAAACGAACGGAAACCTACCATGACCTGAAGGGTCAGTGGGTGGGGAACCCGGGAACAGTTATCGTGCAACTATATAAAAAATCAAGGCTAAAACGCCACTCCACTCGAGAGTATAAATAAAAATCCTTCCGGACTAACAATAAATAATCGCCAGACTTGAGGCCGAGAGAGAGTGGTTCCATTACCCTACCCCGGTGGTCTCAAACCAAGCCTCCTAGGTACACCACACAACTGTCACTGTCACGTTCGATAAGTGAGTCAAAATCGGTAAATCCAAGATACGACTATTTTCATGGAAAATTAGCTCAGGATGCTTCGTCGTGGAGAACAAGAGAGGCCACTCTACCCTTTACGAGATTCAGGTTTCATGTTGTTCCACAGTCGTCCAAGACCAAACATTCCCTAGCTAACACGCGCGTTTTATAAATAAATCGAAATTCAGGTGAGGTAGCAAAGAGAAAGATGAAGCACTCTTACGAACACAACAACCCCCTCCCCTCCTAAAACTACCAAAATATCATAATCAGGAAGTGAACTAATCGAGGTTGACACGAGGCGAACCGAAGTCCTCAAGCACCGTCCAAGAATAGTAACACTACACAAATCAAGAAAAACAAAATAACTAAATCAATCAAAAAATAAAAATGTATACAAGCATTACTAGTTTTCTTATCAATGGTTAAGAGTTTACACGTCAAATTAACGATCAGAGGTAAACTCAAAATAGTTATCTTCAATTTTACTATTGTAACAATAGCAAATTGTAAATCCATTAAAGGAAGATAATCTGCCAGAGAGCTAATGTCCCAAAAATCCCCAAAATAATCGCACGATGGGATCTAAATATCAATCATCATACTAACAAATGTTGCAAAAATAAAATAAGTGGTTTGCAAAGCCACAAAAATAATGTGCGAAATAAGCACAAAATGAAATTATTTTGCAAAATTATCAAAATAATTTAAAAATATAAATAAGAAAACCAGAATGTAAAAATACTAAAATAGAAAATAATTTTTTTTAAAGGCACAGGTAGCTGTTTTATTAAGTCTATATCTTGTGTGTTCCAGTCACTATTCGGCAAGTATACATCGCAGATTGTGAGATTGGTAGGGTGATGTAATTTGACAGCCACAGCTTGGATGTTCGTATTTAATTCTACTCGTTTGTATATGCAATCACTTTTTATGAATACTACCACCCTTGGCTCTAAGATTGTAGGGCATATAAAATCTCACACTATCATAATTAAGAAAACCAAACTTATCAGTAGATTTAAAGTGGGTTTCTTCTAAAGCTATTGCAAACAGGTTGTACTGAGATATTGGTATCTTCAATTCTTCCGTACTTTTCGCGCAGCCATTACAATTGCACTGCAGAATATGCTCCATTACTAATAAATGAATAAATATGTATAAATAAAGTTATATATGTAAATAAATGTGTGTAAACAGACGACGGACAAAAATCACCAACTTACGAACAATACAAATATATCACAGAATATCAATTATCACAGATTTTATCACTGTCGTGACTGACTAGGGGACCTATTTTTTCGGGGTTTTCCCTTTGGCCAACCCTTTTTCTTTAGCTTCCTTGTATTGGGAGATTATGAATACCCCAACGGAATTATAACCCTCGTTGCTAGTAGGGGGGAAGAACAAACCGAACTAGGCTTTCTTTTAGAGCCACGGGACTCTTCGTCCATTGCCTTTTTGTTTGAGTTTTCCGGTAGTTAGTTAGGTGGTGCTTGTTTTTCGGGTAATAATTTATTTGAGCTGTTTTGTGTTAGTAGACTCATATCCGTGGTTATGATTGACGTGACCCTTTTTAAAAATTCACAGTTCATTTTTAATCATCTGCTTAATTTCCGTAACGAAACTAGTCTGTAGTGGCGTAGCAGAAGCTACAACCTGTGACTAGGACGTAGAGGAAGCTATTAGTGTTCCTACCATCGCTCTGGCTTCTGGGTAAGATATATTGTGAGTGATTCTTACTTTTTGTATTTTTTGTTCCTTCTTGTACACAGGGCAAGACCTAGCAAGGGAACTATGATTTCCCCAGCAGTTTGGGCATTCAATGGGTTCTTCGCAGGGATCTACTTGATGGAGATTTTCTCCGCAAATGCATCGAGTTAAGTTAGTACACCTATCTGAAGGGTGCCCAAAAAATTTACATTTAAAACATCGTAGTGGGTTTGGGATATAAGGTCTCACTTTTAATGGGTAAAATGCGGCTATTACATTTTTAGGGAATCTAGGAAAATTTAAAGTAAGTACATGGTTGGCAGTATCTTTTAATTGTCCATCTACTTTGGTTCTTATTCTCCTAACATCTATCACCCCCTGGCATTTTAGATTTTCTTTGATCTCCTCTTAGGAGCAATTCAAGAGATCTCTGCAGAAAACTACCTCTTTGGAAATATTTAGTGTACTATAAGGCACTACTGTAACCCCATCTGTTGCGAACCTCGTAATTTCAGACAGTCTCAATGCTTGTTTGTTAGACGTTGCTTCTATTAGTACATCCCCTTTAACCTTCTTAACATTTTTCACTTCTCCTATTCATCCACACAGAGCTCTCGCTATTACAAAAGGGCTAACATAGGTGAAGTCCCCTTCTTTCTTTTTAACCACCAGGAACCGGGGAACCGGGTCCACCGTCTCTCTGCGTAGGTTTACATCCATAGTTATAGGAGGGAAGTCCTCCCGTGACGCGCTTGGTGTAGTGGTACTAAAACGAGGCAGAGAGCCACTTCCCTATCCCCTATGAGTCGATAATCTGAACGGCTTCTTAAGGGTTTGTTAAGTCACTTCCATGTTTAATGAGTTGGCCCTCAAATTATTATATAATGATAAGCTCATGTTGTTCCCACGAGAACCCTCGGTAATAAGGTCAAAAGTAACAGAGCCGGGATACTACAAGAAGGCATTAATACTGTGGAGGGCGCCTCTTCCCCCACAGGTGTTGCAACGCTAGGGACCAGGCTTCTCCCTGGCCACTCTCAGGCTTCCCCTCATACAATCTCGTCAGCACCTAAAACTGCCAAACCACTTTGGAACTGGGGGATTTTGTACAGAGGTTACCTTCCTCGTAGCCCGGGCGGTAAATCCAAGACCACCCCGCTAGCTGTACGACGTTCCCTAGCCACGTGCTGCTAGATTCTCCGAAGTACAGTTTGCAGTTGCGGTATTAGAAAAGGGCTATCGCTCAGCCGCCCTCAGCTAGGATAGGACAAAAAAGTGTTAAAGTAAGGGAAGCCACTCAAGACTAGTATAAGAAAAGTGTACTTCCAGCTACGGGGGACGCAGGGTTGTCATTCTTGTCCTCGTTAGGTACGAGGCCCTACTTATTACTATTATTTTTTTTAGGCTTTAACAGCTAGGTTATTAGCCTTTGTAAATATCTATACGCCTTTATATGTTCCTCTATATTTCACTTAGTAGGTTTGTGTCTTTAAAAAAACTAAATATCTTATTTATGTTATCCATTGTTACCTGATAACCGCTTTGTACGCTATTATTTAAGTTTAGTCGTTCTTTTATTTCTTTGTATTTTTGTTACACTCCTCAAATATGTGTTGTATTGTTAGTGTTTTGTTACATCTGTCGCATGCTGGTCGTTGTATGTTGTTTAGAATATACGAGTGTGTGATTTTTGTATGCCCAATTCGTATTCATGTCATGGTTACACTGTGTCTTCTAGGCATTTGTGGAAGTGGTTGTCTAGTCTGTGCGATTGGCATGTGGACTTTTAAAAACCTATTTTGTTCTTCCCATTCTTCTTGCCATTTGTCCCAGATTCTACGTTTTATTTGATTATCGTTAAGCATTGGTGATAAGTTTAAATTTAGTGCTTGGGCTGCTTCCTTTAGTCGTGTATTAATCGGTTGATTACATTTTCTTATTTGGTTGGGCAAATATGACTTAAACATCGTTGTATATATGAAATGATTTCGATGCTGTAGAATATGTTTTCAATATGTTATGGTCAACCACAGGCTCCTATATTTCAAACGCAGTATGCCTGACTCCACATGTATGCTTCTTACAGGACTAGTTGGGAATGCCCCTATTGCATAGCGAATACATATGTTTTGAATAATATCAAGCTGTTTTAGATGGGACTTTGGTGTTGAGCAATACACTATTGAGCCGTAATCGAAAACAGATAAGATCAGCGCTTTATAAACGCGAAAAAGCACCTCTCTATCCGCACCCCAGTTCAAATTTGCTAAACATTTCACAATATTAAGGGATTTGCGTGCTTTTTGGACTACATACTCTAGGTGTAACTTCCAAGAGAGTGACTGGTAGAAGATTAGCCCCAGTAACTTGTGATACATCTCTACTTTAATTCGCCGATCCTTTAAGTATAGGTTTGGAGGGTAATGTGGGTATCGTAACTTCCATAAATGCAAGCATTCTGTTTTTAATGGTGACAACTTGAAACCTACGTTCTCTGGGTCCTAAGCTACGGAGTTTATTGCTTTTTGCATTATTAGGTTATTCGTCCAGTTGCCTTCAGAATGAGAATAAATAACTAAGTCATCTACATAGATGTATCCAGAAATTAAGGGTTCTAGTGTTTATGTCACTCACAGATATTGGGAACAATGTGACACTGAGTGGAGATTCCCTGGGGGATACCTGTCTCTAACCCGTATTTGTTTGATAGGCAATTTCCGATGCTAACCCTAAAATACCGTTCTTTTAAGAAAGATGCGATAAAGTTTGTCATATTTCCACGCACACCTAGCTTGTGGATTTTCTGTAGGACTCCATATCGCTATACTAGGTCGTATGCAATTTTGTAGATCAAAGAACACAGCTGTTCCGTGATAACCCATGTTGAAAGTGTTTTGAATGGCCTTAGCTAAACGCAGCATGTTGTTCTTTGTGGAATGACTCTTACGAAAACCAAGCTGATATTTATTTAATAGCTTGCGTTTTTCTAAGTGCTGCATTAGCCTTTTGTTGGCCATTCTTTCTAATATTTTTCCAAGACAACTTGTTAGCGCTATAGGACGGTAACTGCTTATTTAAATGGGATCCTTTCCTGCTTTTATAAGTGGTACAATGATAGACATTTTTCAACAGCCAGGGTAAGTGCCTTCTCCCCATATTTGGTTTAACATATGCAGTGTGTCTTCTAGTACCATGCTTGGCAGGTTTTTATCATGCTGTATGTGACCTTATCGATTCCAGGTGAAGAGTCCTTTACTGAGATTAGCGCAAGAGTGAATCCTTCGCTTTTAAATGGAGCGTTATATTCACTAATTTCTACTTCAGAGAAGTCTAATGGAATTTCTCTGACGTTCTTATCTTTTTTAAAGGTTTGTCGTAATTGTCTGAAGAGCTAATATTTTTATAGTGTTCAGCATATATTTCCAATATAGCTATTGATTCTGTTATTATAGCACTTTGTTCTTCTAGTTTAATAGAATTCATCGCTCAGTGTTACCCTTTATTGTGGAAAAGTGTTCACTATAACTATCTGAACTACTCACCGCTTCAAAAGTTTTGCCAAGACTTCAACAATTTCTTCTTGTTTTTCAATTTTTCTGTTATGAATGGCTAAAATCCTTGATTGCTCGTCATAAGGTTTTACAGCTATTTTCTTAAATTCCTCCAGATTTCATTTATTGGAGTATTAGAATTAATTGAGGTTATATGCTTTTTCCACGATTCTCTTTTATTAGAAAGTATAATTTTTCGCGAATAAGCACGAGCTGTTTTGAACGCTACAAGGTTTTCTAATGTGGCTTCCTTTTAAACGTGTTTAACAATTTTTTCTTTTCCATGATAGCGGTTCTTACTTCTTTATTCCACCAAGGGATATTTATGGTTTTATTTTGCCTTTCGTTTACGGAATACTTTTTTCTGCCGCAAAAGTCGGTTTGTAAATATACAGATATCTAACGACTAAGAAAAGTACAATAACAAGTTGACAGGACAAGACATAAAAAGACGATAAAAGTTAAAATATTCGATACTTCATTGATTGTTTCTTTTTTGTTATCTTTGGATTGTCTAATTTGGGCAAAAGTGCTAGCTGACCTGATAACAGACGTTTCCGCCATAGCTTTTGCTTCAGAAGAACTTACATTTTGCGTGACTCTGATCTCTTGTATCTTTTTCTCAGATTTATAGATCGACCACTCTTTTGACCTACAGAAATGCGTGTCTTTGCAATTTATACATATGGGTTCCTATTTACAGGAAGTGCTTTCATGAGTAGGGAAGCCACATATGCACACAGGATTATTTTTGCAGCTAGTAGAGGTATGGCCAAACTGCTGGAATCTAAAACAGCCCGTGGGTTCCGGAATAAATGTACGAACTTTTAAGCTGTACATTGCCACTTTAATGATATTTGGCAGCTCATGCTTTTCAAACGTTAAAAGTAACATTGCAGTATATACTAACGTTCCGTTCTTTGTACTCTGAAAACGTTTGACCTCCACTACACCTTCTGACTTCAGACCTTCTTGAATTTCTTCAAGTGATGCATTTTAAAAGTCTCAACAGTAAACTATACCTGTGCGGCAATTCAAAAACTTGTGAGGGGTGACCTCTACATCAAACACGCCAATCCTTTAAGTTTTAATAACGTTTGTTTTTGAAACTATTTCCACAAACAGTCCTTCCTTAACCTTGCTAACCTTCTTAGTTTCTCTGACTGTACTATCAATACCCTTACTAATAAGAAACGGGCTGACACTTTCAAAATTACCTTCTGGCAACATTTTTATGGACAGGAACCGAGGGTAACTCGTCTCGCTGCCCAGATTAGAAACTTTTCTTAACGCAGGAAAGCTGTCTCTGTTTCAAGAGGGAGACGACTCTTGTATATTTGAATTGAAATACATATTGTTCCCAAGAGAACAGGAAGAAAAACAAGGTCAACCACAACAGAGCTCCTATACCACGCAAGGCTAAACACTGTGGGGGCACCAATCCCCCACAGGCGTTTCTACGCTAGCGACCAGGCTTCCCCTGACCACGCTCAGGCTTCCCCTCGCGCAATCCCTTCGGCACCTAAAACTGCTAAATGGCCTTGGGATTCGGGGATTTTTTATAGAGGTTATCTTCCTCGTAGCCCGGGCAGTAAAGCCAAGACCACCGACCGCTAGCTGTACAACGTTCCCTAGCCACGTTCTCCTAGAGTCTCTGAAGTACAGTTCGCAGTTGCGGTATTAGGCGACGGCTAGCGCTCAATCGCTCCCAGCTAGGACATCCCGGGCTATCCACACCCGTTTTTGATGGCGCATCTTCTGGGAAGACTAGAGGGAAAAGGAAGGGGTCTCTCAGTTGTCTCTGGGAGCTTGAAGATAACAAGAGTTTGAGCGAGGGTGCTCCGGCAGTAAAGAGTTGAAGTAACGGAAGTCACTGAAGACTAGTATAAGAGAAGTGTACTTCCAGCAAGGGGGGGGGGGCACAGGATTCCCATGCCTGACCTCGTTAGATACCAGGCCCCACGTGGACTGATCCGCCACACCGTATTCTGTAGAGCTAACAGTGACGGTTTACCGCCACGAGCTGATATTTCGGTGTTGGCCTTGCATTGCCTACGATCATTTGCAGAGTCAGAATTCCCCTACCCGCCACCTGGGGACGTGCCTAATAGGTATCCAACCCCTAGGGTATTTTTTTTTCTTCGTTATATGCGCGTCGACGTCTGTGGTGATTAGCGCTTCTATATTTGTTTTAACAAATTTGTGTTTTTAAGGAAGGCTATTAGTTTTTTTATTTCCTCTGGGTTACTCAGTATAGTTTCGAACCTCTGCTTCAGTCCATTACGTTGTCGTTCATTGTGAAAAAGGGACCATTCTATTAGCAAGTGACTTACCGTTATGGACACATTACATTCATTGCATCTAATTGGGTCGCTTCCGGTAAGGTAGTGTTCCGATGTAATCTTAGTGTGTCTTATTCGTAGTCTGGTAAGCGTAACGTGTTCCTCTCGTGTTATATTTTTAGAATTTTTCCAAGGTAATACCGATTGTTTTACCTGTCTAAGAAGTGCGTCTGATTCGTCTCACTCTCTTTGCCACTCTTTAATAACTGTAGTAATTAGTTGTTTCGCGATATCTTCATACGTATATATGTTTTCTTCTATTGCGCCTTCCTTTTCGGCTGCGTTAACTGCAGCTTCGTACGCTACATACATACTATCTAGTTGTTTGTAATCAGTCACTATCATAAAAGTAATCTACTTTGGGGATTTATATATTTCCTGTAGCAACGAGGGGATGAGTTGAGCCATAAGACATGTTGTAAATCTGTTCATAACGCATTGAATGGCAATTGTGGGTTTAATTATAATGAGGTATCTTGCAGTTTAGCGGCATGCACGACAATACAGTAGTGCCTGGTACATCTAATACATTTCTGTCTTAACTTCCGAGCTTCCTGGAGGGAGAGACCAAGAGTGAGGATTGTTGTCTACACACCGGCACCTCTCTTAGTGTATATATTACAGTTTTATTGGCAAATTGACTTATATTGATTTTATTTAGTGAGTTATCCACTTTCATTGAAGTAGGTAACCTTACCATCCATGGTGGTGCTTCTAGGTTATAAGACTTTAGGGGTGTAGGTCACCTGGTATTTATCAAGCAGCTCGTGCGCTCGAATTCTAACTACCCTAGTTATTGTGGGGTGTTCTACATATGTGTACCCTTTTTTAAACAAAATCCTGCAGTTTGGATGAGACGGTTGAGCTTTTGTGCGTGCGAGATAGCAGAGGAGCATTCTGTCTCTTCTTTTCGCAAGAGATGGTAATCCTGAATCTACGAGTATGCTTTTAATGGGACTGGCATAAAAGGCTCCCGTGCAACATCTTAGTCCTAAGTGGTATATACTGTTGAGGCGATGGAGGGAGCTTTTCCTAGCGGAAGCGTATACTATAGAACCATAGTCAATTTGACTCAAGATCATTGCTTCATTTACCTTCAGGGGCGTTTCTCTATCTGCACCCCATTTGGTAAAAGTCGAACATCGTCAAATATTTAGGGTACGACGGCATTTAAGTACAAGGTCATCTATATGTAGGTGTCATCGCAGGGAAGCATCAAAATTTACCCCCAAGAACAGAACATTTTGTAGGAACTTTATGCGGGTGTCACCTATGTAGATTTTAGGGTCAGCATGAGGGCGCCTGAGTCTGCAAAAATCAATACAGACTGTTTTCTGCTGGGAGAGTCTACAGCCAACACTTCAAATTTCTTAGTATGATAATAAAATACTTATCTTTTTTGGGGTTTTTTAATGGTGTATTTAAATTATACAATCTAAACGTTTCGATAACACTTACAGTTATCTTCGTCAGTAGTAATATTTGTAAAAGATGTTGTAAACAATTTTGTCAAAGTTGAAAAACTAAAACATGTTTTAATTTGTTTGTGCATTGCGCTTTAAACGCCTTCCTTGTGCACGGACTTTATTAAACGACACGAAATTAGTGGGGTTTCGATGTCAACGGTAGGTATTCAGTAATCTTTTCTTTTCTTTATTAATCTCACTAATTTAAAAAGTCCACCATGGGACGGGACATCGTTTGTGGGATCCGCAACCGTACGGGATAGAAGCTCGTGCAGCTTTTATTATTACTGTAGATATACTGTCGACTGCATTTTCCACTTTTCCATCAAGCTCAGGTTGGGTAAGTAAGTTTTTATACTTTTCCCAATTAGCCTTCTTTAAACACCATTTCGGATTTTCGTTAAATTCATATTTCCTTGCCGAAAACTGCATCAATATCGGAAAATGACCGCTGTGATGCAGATCTTCTTCGACCCACCACGATGCGAGAACTGCCATAGTTGGAGATGCCAAGGACAAATCTATTGCACTAAAATTTCCACTTACTTCATTGATATGGGTAGGTTGGCCATCGTTGAGTAAGATTAGTACGGAATCGTTAATAATGTCTGCTAGAAGTGTGGCCTTGGGGGATGTGTATTGACTTCCCCAGATGTTGTTATGACAATTGAAGTCTCCTAAGACTAGTTTAGGTTCCGGAATTTGGTCAAAATGTCCACGTAACTGATCTTCCGACCAATCATTGTCCGTCAGGTATAGATTAACTATAAACAGTTTAAATGGTGTATTGATTTCTACAACACAAGTTTGCAGTTCAGTGTTGATTACAAATTCATTTGATATTATATCGTTTCTTATGAAAGAAACGACTCGCCCGTGTGATCTCCCTCCTTTGGGTACTTCTGGGATACTCTTGTATGCTTTATAGTTTACAAACTGGCACCTTTCATTAGGTTTTAATTTTTCCTCTTGAATTAAATATGCCATTGGCTGGTGTTTATTTAGAAGGTAGGGAAGTTCGTCATACTTATTATTTATGCCTCTTACATTCCATTGTAGAATTTTTTCGTGCATTAATATAATTACAGATGGTCCTGGATATGTTTAAATGCGTATGTTTAATTTATGCATGAGAAATTCGCATGTGAAATAAAAACGCTTGACTTCACAAACGCATAACAATAAAAGAAAACAAACACAACGTGAAAAAAATTGTAAAAATATATTCATATTAAAATATCATAGATAAACCCTAGTGTAATATCACAGATAAATACATTTTCGGTATCACAGAAAGGTCTTAAACTAAATGTATATCACAGATTGACTTAGATGATTATCTATTCACTGGTGACTTTCTAGGTTTCCCTTTCGGCCTTACCCCTTTCCCTTAATTTTTCGACTTTACTAGCTAAGGACGATTGAGAATCTCTATCGTCACTGGACTCAAAATCGTCTGCTGTTCTTTTTTTATTGTCGGACGGCACGTCCAAGTACAGCGTAATTGGTTGACTAGCGGGTGTTACAAAACTTGGAATATCTACGCGAGCCAAGTGTTGGTGGCTTATTACTTTTTGTATTAACGGCTTCATTGCTTCCACCATTAACGGAGTTAGCTCTTGTGCTAGTAGTGGGCTATCTAATTTAAATTGGTTTTCTGTCGCTACTCTGGCGTACCTTTTCCCTGCAATGGGTGTTTCAATTACCACTTTCCTTTTAGCATCAGCATACGTTAGATTATCCCTCACTCTTATTTCTTGAATAGCCGCTTCAATTTTAAATGTTGGACACGTGGTGGACCGGACAGAATGTGGTCCATTACAATTAACGAAAGTTATTGGGTCTACGCACTTAGATCCTTCGTGCATTGTTTTTCCACAGATACAATTTTATTTGGCTTCGCAACTTAAGGATGAATGTCCAAACCTTTGACGTTTGAAACATCTCAACGGGAGATAAATATATAGGCGAACATTTAATGAGTAAAAGGCTACTTTTATGTTTCTAGGGAGATTTGCGGTACTCTTATTTCTTGAATAGCCGCTTCAATTTTAAATGTTGGACACGTGGTGGACCGGACAGAATGTGGTCCATTACAATTAACGAAAGTTATTGGGTCTACGCACTTAGATCCTTCGTGCATTGTTTTTCCACAGATACAATTTTATTTGGCTTCGCAACTTAAGGATGAATGTCCAAACCTTTGACGTTTGAAACATCTCAACGGGAGATAAATATATAGGCGAACATTTAATGAGTAAAAGGCTACTTTTATGTTTCTAGGGAGATTTGCGGTACTAATGTTAACACATGTGCGGGAGTATCTTGTACCAAACCATTCTTCCTAGATTTCAACCTGCGTGCATCAATGACACCCTGAGAATGCAGTTAGTTACATATTTCTTACGTTGAGCAGTTTAACAAATCCGGGCAGGAAATTACACGCTTAGAGACGTTCAGCGTTCTGTGCGGTATCACCTGTACGTCAAAATCCAGAAACCTTCACGTTTCAAGTATGCGATTTGCCTGTTTTACAGAACTCCATTCAACAAGAAGACCATCTTTAACCTTTCTCGACATTTTTCCAGATACAGCTTTGTAAATCACGAATGGGCTAATTTTATCAAAATTTTCTCCCTCACTTGACTCTTTCCTTTTAATGACCAAGAACCGGGGCGTAACCGCCTTTTCTTGGCTCGTTTTCCCAGATTTGTCAGTTGGACTGGGACCAACATCCATAATCTCAGAGATGGACCTCTCTGCGGTGGCATTTTGAGATAAACCCCCGAATCCATTTCGCCCATTACATAAGAGTTGGACAACTCTGAATTTTTAATAGTTTTCGACCCCATCTAAATCCCACGAGATCACCACGGAAAAAATGTCACTTGCAGCAGAGCCGGTATACTACAAGAGGGTATTAATACTGTGGGGAGGCGCCTTTTTCCCCTGGCCACGCTTAGGCTTCCCTTTGCGCAATTCCTTCAGCACCTAAAACTGCCAAACGACATTGGGATTGGGAGATATTTTATAGAGGTTACCTTTCTTGTAGTCCAGGTAATTAAGCCAAGACCACCGACCGCTGGCTGTACGACGTTCCCTAGCCACGCCGGTCTTGTCGTTGGATCCGTCTGTGTATATTATGTTGTAACCTTCGTGTTCTGATAAAATTTTTGCGAAAGGTTTTTTAGCGACTTGTAAACTAACCCTAAAATCGTCACGAACACAGTTATCTGCGCGAATACTCGGTTGGCTAATTATCCATGGTGCTACTTCACATTCTTCATATGGATAGACTTGATATGGGTAATGGAGTCCGTAGTCTCTGCTCATCTCGGTAGTTCTCACACCCGCAGGCGCATGGCGGAACTTCTATGGGCAAAATGGCCCATGTCATAACTAAAGAAGGTATTGTAGTTTGGGTGGTTTGGCTGGGCATTCGTTCTAAGGGCGTAATTAAGTAGCACTACACACAGGATATGTTGAAAAGGAGTGTTGTTATTCTCGAAACATATATCGTCTAGTCTCGATGTGCGGAAAGCTCCATTGCACAGCCTTAGTCCTGCACAGTGAATCCTGTTCAACTTATGAATATGTGACATTCTAGCGCTAGATAAGGCAACTCCCCCATAGCTGAGTTTAGAAAGAACTAAGGACTGATATATTCTAAGTAGGGTATCCTTCTTAGCACCCCATGATATATGAGATAGGTACCGGAGAGTGTTAGTGATTACCTTTATCCGTGTGATTAAATGTTCAACATGATTCTTTCAATAAAGTTTGCTATCAAAGAGAACTCCTGAAAAACGTACGCAGTCCTTAACTTCTAGCGTATGATCTCCAATCCTAAATCTAGGGTGATCGTGGTGAGATCTTAAACGGCAGAAATGAACTACCTGTGATTTCGTAGCAGATAGCGTAAAACCTATTTTGTTCGCCGTTCTCACTAACTAGTCGATTTCATTTTGCAAGGGATGTAGTAGATCCTCCGTTATAGGGCCTGACTTGTATATAACTAGGTCATCTACATATAGGGTTTTACCGATATCCTGTGATAGACACTCAACTAGTTTACTCATTACGATTGTAAGTAGAGTAGCACTGAGTGTAGAACCTCCTGGTATTCCTCGTGTACTCTCTCCTGAGATACGCAATTGTTCACGTGTACTCGAAATTTTCTGTTTGCCAAGAAGTTTTTTGTGAAGATCAGTAGTGGTCCTTTAATTTTTATGCGTTGTTCAAGTAGTATTTGTTGTCTGTTCGTCCGATCGAACGCCTTTTCAATATCAAAAAATATTGCAAATGTATGTTGTCTTTCAGCAAAGCCATTTAGAATGGATGACTCTAGTTTCACTAGACAGTCTGTTGTAGATCTCCATTGTCTTGCACCCATTTGATATTTTGATAATAAACCGTTTCATTTTAGATGCCACATCAGTCGTATATTAACCATCCTTTCCATTAATTTGCTCATGCAAGATGTCAGAGATATAGGCCTATAACTGTCCATAAAAAGAGGGTCTTTGTTTAATTTAAGACATGGGACTATAATAGACTTTTGCCACATTTCCGAAAATTGGCCCTCTTTCCATATTTTATTAAAGATGGCTAGTATATGAAGTTTTACTTCCTTCGGTAATCGTTTAATGAATTCATAATGAATGTAGTCTGGACCAGGAGCAGGGTTCTGGATTTGATAGTGCATTTTCAATCTCTGACGTTGTAAAAGGTTGATTATATGCAAGTTCTTCCAATGACTTTTCAACACCTTCAAGATCAGATACATTCTCGGTATCAGAGAAATTGGTTTCAAAATGGTCAGCAAAACTCTTAGCGATGTCTTGAGGATTATGTACAATCTCACCGCGGTAAATTATATTATTTATTGACATTCTCTGCGAAGTTGAATTCATTGATCGTATTTTTTGCCATATTTCGGAATTGAGGGTTTGATTGGATAGGCTAGTCACGTATGCTTACCAAGACTGTTGTTTTGCAAGTTTGATAGTTCTCTTTGCTTTGGCTCTTAGTTTTTTAGCATGATAACATTATTAATGGAAGGTTCAGATTTAAAAACTTTTAATGCTTGCTTACGGTCGCGAATAGCACACTTTATGTCATTGTTCCACCATGGGACGCACCTTTTTCGAGGTTTACCACTTGATTTAGGGACGCTTGTTTCACATGCTTGTAAAATTTTCATGGTTACGTCATTGACTGCTCTGTTAACGTCACCTTGGATTGGGTTAAAGTGTGATAAACTGTTGCTAAACATAATCCAGTCGGCTTTGTTTATCAACCATCTTCTAGGCAATTCGCTTGATGGGCAAGATGTTAGAAATGAAATTTGAATGGGAGCATGATCTGAAAATATTTGATTCTGAAGTACTTTCCACTGAATTTTTGGTGCTAAGGCAGGAGAGCAGAGAGATAGGTCTATAGCTGAAAAATTGTTGCTTCTCGCGTTAAAAAAAGTGCCTTCACCTGTGTTTAAAAGGATCAAGTTAACTTCTTCTATAATTTCTTCAATCACTCGCCCTCGATTATCTGAGTGTGCAGAGCCCCATATACGATTATGTGCATTAAAATCTCCTAATAGTATAAATGGGCTGAGTAATTGTTTGATAAGGTCTATGATCTGCTGCTTAGTCCATGAAGAATCTGGAAGATATATACTACAAATGGAGATTTGGAAAGCATAACTAACTCTGACAGCGATTGCTTGTAAAGACGTCGCTAGAGGAACTAAAGTGTGAGAGATCTCGTTTCTTATAAGGATGGCGGTGCCACCATGAGCCCTTAATCCTGGTGCTAAATCCTTTCTATGAGTCCTATACCATTTCAGCACAGAATTGCCATCTGGCTTGAATCTGGTTTCTTGCAAGCAAATTATTATTATTGCTATTATTTTTTTTTTTTTTGTGGCTTCAACTACTTGGTTATTTGCCACTTTCTGCGTATATTTATGTTTATACTCAGGTTTATATTTTATGCAACACGTCGATCTCCTGTAGACAGTTAAATAATCTCTGTATTTGGTCTTTGCTAAGCGTGAAGTCGTTATTTATCCCATTGTTCATATTATAGCTTTTTCTAATCTGTCTTAATTCATCACACTCCTGAAAAATATGCTTTATTGTTAGGTTACTGTTACAGAGTTCGCTTTTTGGTTGTTGTGTTTTTGTGAGAATGTAAGAGTGTGTTGCGTTCGTGTGTCCTATTCTTATGCGTGTAAGTATGGTACTGTGTTTTCGTGACATGGCTGGATAACATTTTCTAGCTTCCACTGTTGGCGTATGGAGTTTTAAAAATCTATCTTCATTTTTCCATTCCCTTTGCCATTTACTCCATACTCTCTTTTCTATTTAGATTATATCTTCCTCTAGTGTGAGATGCAATACTTCCAATGTTTCCTTTAGTCTCTCATGTATGGTTTTCTTTTGCAGATCCAATGTATTTTCTGTATTTGATCGTGCTGTACTCCTACTAACAAAGTGGTTTGGGTATTGCCTTAACTTTTTTATATTTTAATGGTCGCCAAATTCTCCTGTTTTTAAGTGGTAGCATTCCTGTTTCTACATGCATACTACTGATTGGACTGGTGGGGTATGTGCCTATCGCGTATCTTATGCATACGTTTTGTATTCTGTCTAACTTCTTCAGGTATGTTCTCGCGGCTGATCCATAGACTACCGACGCGTAATCAAATAATATTGACAGTATTAGTGATTTGTATGTGCGTAATATTACTTCTCTGTCTGATCCCCATTTTGAATTTGCCAAACATTTAATTATGTTTAGTGATTTTCGAGCTTTAACTTCGATGGTTTCTATATGATTCCTCCATGATAATGTCTGATCTAATGTTATACCCAAAAATATATGTTCCGACACGCATTTAATTAGGTTTTGTTTTAAAAATATGTTAGGGGGGTAATGTGGATGCCTTAGCCTGCAAAAATGCATAGTTACTGTTTTTGTAGGTGATATTCTAAAGCCTACCTTTTCGGCCTCTTGCACAATGGTATTTACTGCTTCTTGCAATATAATGCTTTGCGTTTGGTTCCCCTTTGAAGTAGCGAGGATTACAAGGTAGTCTACATACATACATCTTCCTATTTGAGGTTGGATTGTCTGCATCAGTCCGTTTACGGCTATTAGGAACAGCGTTGCACTAATTGGCGATCCCTGTGGTATACTGATCTCCATAGAATGTATGGGTGACAAGATATTTCCCCTCCTAGCCCTGAAATACCTTTCGGAAAGAAATCCTTTAATAAAATTCGCTATACTCCCTTTTATTCCCCAACCATGGATTTTTTCTAATATTCCATATCTCCACACTAAGTCGTAGGCTTTTTCTAGGTCGAAGAAAACCGCAGTAGAATGTTTTCTTGCATTAAGGGACTCTTGCATAGCAGTTACCAAGTATGTTATATTGTCTCTTGTAGAATAATCTTTTCAGAAACCTGATTGGTGTGGATTTAATAGCTGTTGTGTTTCTAGCAGTTTCATGAGTCTTCCATTAACCATTCGTTCCAATACCTTTCCTAGACAGCTAGTCAAAGGTATCGGACGGTAGCTGGATATCTGCAAAGGTTCTTTTTCTGCTTTTACTATTAGGACTATAATAGACGTTTGCTAATCTGTAGGGTAAACTCCTTTGTACCATATACGGTTGTATATGTTCAATAGGTTCGTTAGAGCTATTTGTGGAAGTTTATTAATCATAGTATATGTAATTTGGTCCATTCCTGGCGATGTTTCTTTTGTTTTATTTAAGGCATACATCATTTCCTCTATTGTAAATATTGTGTTATATTTAGATAGTTCTGTTTCGGTAAAATTGAGTACTGTTTCCATTGTTTGTAAATTTCTCCGAAAATGTTCGTCATAGTTGTCAATGTAGTTTATTTGTTCAAAATATTCTGCAAATTTTTCAGCTACTTTGTCCTGT
This sequence comes from Vesta saturnalis, assembly GCA_036346205.1. Taxonomy (NCBI): domain Eukaryota; kingdom Metazoa; phylum Arthropoda; class Insecta; order Coleoptera; family Lampyridae; genus Vesta; species Vesta saturnalis. The sequence continues at coordinate 823,445 of JARFJB010002114.1, forward strand.
TCGGTTATTACATTGGAATCACCCTGTATTTTTATGGGATCAGCTTGTTTTAATTTACCAGATATTACATTAATTTTTCTCCAAACCTCCGAAGGGGGAGTATTTCCTCTGATTCTGTCGTGTATTTGGCCCACGATCTACGTTTTGTTTCCAAAATAGTACGTCGCGCAATTGCTCTACATTTTTTGTATTTTATTAAATTGTCTGTTGTAGGGTTTCTTGTAAACACTTGTAATGCTTTTTTCCTTCTTTTTATTGCATTTTTCACCTCCGGATTCCACCAAGGAGCGGGTGCTCTATTTACCGTAGTACAATTCCTTGGTATAGCTTTTTCAGCGCATCTTTTATCATTTTGGAAAAACCTCTAGCTAAATCTTTTGTATCCTGTTGCATGCTAACTTCTCATATGTAATTTTTATAATTAGGCCAGTTGGCTTCGTTTAGCCTCCATTTCTCAGGTAAATTCAATTTAACCTCAGTTCCTATCGAAGATATAAGTAAAGGAAAGTGGCCGCTTCCGTGGAGGTCTGCTATTTGTTCCCATTCATATTTTTTTCCGATTTGAGGAGAGAGTTAGATCGATGGCTGAAAAATTATTGGACCTTGAATTAAAGTACGTGGGTTTTCCTTTGTTTAGAATAACTATTTGTGTTGTGTCAAACAGTTCTTCTAGTTCCTTTCCACGGGTATCACGTTTTGGGGATCCCCATAGCGTACTGTGAGAGTTAAAATCACCCAATAATAGGAAAGGTGTTGGTAGTTGGGATATAAGTAATATTACGTCCTCGATTTCCCAACTTTGGTAAGGTAAGTATATACTGCATATGGTTACTATAGTTGGATGTTGTACTCTTACCGCTACAGCTTGTACTTTAACTTTTAACGTTACGTGGTTAAATATACAATCATTTCTGAGAAATATAGCAACACCTCCTTTAGCTCTAATGTTAGTATGCATATCGTTTCTAATAATATTATATTTTTTTAAATGAAATCTATCATTGGATTTAAAGTGTCTCTTGTAAAGCTACAGCAATTGGATTAAATTTAGAAATCATTAATTTCAATTCGTCCGTGGTTTTTGCGCAACCATTACAATTCCATTGGATGATATGATCCATAATTATTATATTGTTAATATAATATATATATATATATATATATATATATATATATATATATATATATATATATATATATATATATATATATATATATACCGGTGGTCGTAAAGTAAGGAATAAATTCAATATCTCGTAAAGCACAATTTTTTCAAAATCGCTCGGACCCGTCGATTTTATATTTTTCAGGGCATATTTTGCGAAAAAATGTATACAGGGTGTCTCAAAAAGATTTGCTAAAAATTTTTTTCAAATTGCAACCCAATTTTTTTATTGCATTTTTGGATTGCCCTTACAATTCTAAACATTTGTCATGCAGCATGTGCTATACCTAAGTCCAAGCGTTTTGGAGTTATTCGCATTCAAAGTTTAAAAATTGAAAAAAGGTCATGAAGAAAACGAAAAATAAAATAATTTTTATAACGTTTTATTATATCGAAAACAAAGATTCGGAAACTTAAAAATAATTTTATTTCAGCAAATGTTCGAAATGTCCTCCATTAGTCAACTGACAATAGCCTAATCGATCTACAAATTCCTGCTGCACATTTCGAACCATTTCGGGCGTTATTCGACGTATTTATTGACGGATGCGTTGTTTTAAATCATCTAGATTTGCCGGTTGGCTTTTAAATACCTTGCCTTTAAGGTATCCCCCAAAAAAAAAGTCTAGTGGTGTTAGATCGGGTGATCTTGGTGGCCACTCAATAACACCGCTCCTTCCAATCCACCTGTTTGGGAAACTGTCGTGCAAATAAGTTCGAACTACCAAAGCAAAATGGGGGGGGGAGCACCATCTTGTTGGAACCAGATGTTATGGTGTGGCAAATCCGGATGTTCTATCTCGTTTTCTTCATGACCTTTTTTCAATTTCTAAATTTTGAATGCGAATAACTCCAAAACGCTTAGACTTAGGTATAGCATACGCTGCATGACAAATGTTTAGAATTGTAAGGGCAATCCAAAAATGCAATAAAAAAATTGGGTTGCAATTTGAAAAAAAATTTTAGCAAATCTTTTTTGAGACACCCTGTATAAAATTTTTTTTTTCGCAAAATATGCCCCGAAAAATATAAAATCGACGAGTCCGAGCGATTTTTGAATAAAATTGTGCTTTACGAGATATTGAATTTATTCCTTTCTTTACGGCCACCGGTATATATATATATATATATATATATATATATATATATATATATATATATATATATATATATATATATATATATATATATATATATATATATATATATATTCTGTGTGTGTGTGTGTGTGTGTGTGTGTGTGTGTGTGTGTGTGTGTGTGTGTGTGTGTGTGTGTGTGTGTGTGTGTGTGTGTGTGTGTGTGTGTTGTGTGTGTGTGTGTGTGTGTGTGTAAATACAATCTAATAAATAAAAATCTGATTTAACTAAAATAATAAAAAACAACGGACTTAAAAACATATAAATACAAACAAAAACAGATATATCACAGTTAAATTATCACAGATCCTTTCGTGGTTTGTCTTTCGGCCAACCTTTCTTTTTCTTTTGTAACAAAAGTTTTAATCTGGTATCGTAGAATAATTCATCCTCGAGGTACATGTTTGAGTACTTCCTTTTTTGCTTCGATGTAAGTGATCTTGTTTTTAGTTTTTATTTCTTGTATTGCGGCCTCTTCCTTTTGTTTAGGACATTCTCGCGACCTTGCAGAGTGTTTTCCGTTACAGTTTATACAGATTGCAAAGTTCGCCTGTATGTAGCGTTTTACCACATACACACTTTTGCTCATTCTTGCATGATGTAGATGTATGGCCAAAAAGTTGGCACTTAAAACATCTTAATGGAGCTGGTATGTATAACCTTACCGGTAATCGGTAAATTGCAGCTTTAATGTGCGTTGGGAGATTCTGGCTACAAAATGTAAGAATTAGGCTGGATGTGTTTGCTATAAGTCCATTTTTCCTTGTAGTAATTCGTCTTATATCTATAACTTTTTGATCTTGTAAGTTTTCCAATATCTCTTCGATGGAGCAATTTAAAAGATCGCTGCAGGTAATAACACCTTTAACTATATTTAAGCTTTGATGTGGTTCAACTTCTACATCTATATCACCAAATTTTGTTAGATTTATTAGTATCTTAGCTTGCTTATGTGATTTGGTATCTATCAAAAACCCCGATTTAATTTTCCGACAATAATTTATTTCTCCGATAAGTCCGTATAACGTTTTTGAGATCTTGAATGGATTAACATTATCAAAATTTAAAGCGTCTACCCTTTTAATGACCAGATACCGAGGGACATTGCCCGCCTTCACCTGATCCATTAATGAATAATTGGCGGAAAATTTACGTTGTCCCTCAACAGCGCCCATTTCAGAGAATGGGTCCTCGGACTTTACGTTTGCAGAACTCATAGACACCCCACGAGTCGGGAAGAAATATACAGTCTACCACAGCAGTGCTCCCTTACTATGGAAAGGCGTTTAATACTGTGGAGGGGCGCGTCTACCCCCACAGGCGTTTCAACGCTAGAGACCAGGCTTCCCCCTGGCCACGCTTAGGCATTCCTTCGCGCAATCCCTTCAGCACCCAAAAATTGCCAAACGACCTTGGGATTGGGGGATTTTTTATAGTGGTTATCTTCCTCGTAGTCCAAGCAATTAAGGCAAGTATTATTATTATTATTATTATTTATTTGTCTATTTTCTCTGTTGGTTACAGGTAAGTATGTATACATTTACAGCACTTTATATGCAGGTAAATATAACTTAGTCTAATATACATTTAGAACTCTCCTAACTATGTTACAGGTATTTAGCAGTACTACTTTTTGCATGTGAATATATAATTTTGGATTCACCTGTAGAACTTTTAATCCATTGTGTATTTTTTTGGAATTTCGCCAGTTGCTGCAATTATTATTGGAACGATTATAACATTGTCTACTTGCCACATTGTCTTGATTTCGTCTGCTAACGGTATGTATTTATTTATTTTTTCTGTGTGTGCTTTTTTTATGTTATTTATAAGTGGCACTGAAATGTCGATGAGGTATGTAATTTTTTTTTGTTTTAGGGATAATACTATATCTGGTATATTGTTCGGAATAGGTCTATCCGTTACTGTTTGACGATTCCAATATATTATTGTTTCTTGGTTTTCACACACGAAAGGCGGGTTGTAGGTGTAATAGGGAACGTGCTCTTTTAGGTCCATGTATTTTGTTCGTAATTCTTGGTGTAATATTTTTGCTACTTGATTATGTCTTTCGAGATATGCTTTTGGTGCTAGCATTGAACATCCAGAAATGATGTGTTCGATGTTTTCGTCTACACTTCCACACATTCTGCATTTGGTAGTATCTAAGTTTTGCTTAATTATAGTTTTCCGATACACCCTTGTTGCAATTACTTGATCCTGTATAGCTATTATAAAACCCTCTGTTTCAGGAAAAATATTACCATGCCTAAGCCATGCTTGAGACGCAGAACTGTATATTTCGTTATTATCTAATGTAGTTGGATAACGTCCATAAAGTCGCTTGTTCTTCCAGTGCTCTTTTAACTCAGAGAGGCTTAAAATTTTATAGTTAGGGTTATAATCTTTGTTGGTGCGCTTTAACGGTGATATGTTTAAGTCTGCTTCAAGTATTGCTTGATGAATTCGGCTGGTAACTGCCTTTTGCATGAAGTATTGGCGAAGCTTTTCTATTTGTATGTGATGTTTAGCTTTGATACATGGTATTCCACGACCTCCGTGACTTCTTGGTAAATGAAATCTTTCGATTGAACTATGCGGATGGTGGCATCTGTGTTTACAGAAAGCTTTTCTAGTGCTAATCTTTAATGCTTCTAATTCAGTATTGGTCCATTTTAATACACCAAAGCTGTATGTTAGAATCGAGGTAGCATAAGTGTTTACTGCTAAACCAATATTTCGTGCAGATAGTTTCGATTTAAGTATAGCATTTACTCGACTTAAATATTTCTCTGTTACAATTCTTTTAGACAACTTTTGATCTATCCCCAGAGCTTTATTATTATTATTATTATTATTATTATTATTATTATTATTATTATTATTATTATCATTATCATTATTATTATTATTATTATTATTATTTTTATTTTTTTTTTTTGTGTTATGGAGCATCAACGTCTATGGTTATTAGCTCCCCTATTTTATGACTGAGTGTGTAGAAACAGCAAAAAAATGTAGGCAAAGTACAGAATAACCCCAAACAAAACAAATCAAATACACACGTGTATACGCAATTTCTGTTAGCTAGTTACGCAAATGGAAACAAACATATAATACAAAAGATCCCTTTATATTGTCGTGTATAGGTCCACTCTTTTCATGTACTCAATTACTTGTCGTACTCGTGAAAGTTCGTTGGTAAGAATTTTCCGTATGTCGTCAGCTATCCGACACTCTAACCTAGCATTTCTGTAATGTGGGCAATCTACTAGGATGTGGTGCACGGTGAGTCGAGAGTTACATCGCGAACAAAGTGGTGGTTCTTGGGCTGTCAGTAAATGGGAGTGAGTTATTCGTGTATGTCCTATGCGTATCCTGGTCATCACCACCTGGTTCCTTCTGGTGAATTCAGCTGGCATTCTCCAACTGACTACAGAATCTTTCACTTTCCGAAGGTGATTAACTTCCATTAGATGCCATGTTTCCTGCCAACGGTGTCGAAGCAGTGATAACGTGGCAGCACGCACATCGTCCACCCTTACGTAGCTAACATCTTCCGTGATAAGTGACGCTGCTTCAAGTGCGGCGCGATCGGCTTTGTCATTCCCTTCAATTCCTATGTGACTGGGAATCCAGGCGAAGAAGACATTTCTAACTTGTCGTATAAGGTGGTTAGAGAGGGTCTCGAGAAAATGCATTGGATATTGCCTGGAGGCTACTAAGAGAATCAGTACAGATTAGAAAATCCTCGGAGCTATTTGACATCATGATATACAGCAGAGACTGCCATATACCATAAAGCTCAGCCGTGTACACACTCGCTTGCTGACTTAGCTACCATCCATGTCCCACTCCGTCAGGTGTAACCATACCACTACCCACTCCACTATTTATCTTAGAGCCGTCGGTGTACAAAACGGCCACTTCTGTGTATTGTTCTAATAGCTCATAAAATTTGACTCTCGTCGTAGCAGGATTCAGATCAGACCACCGTCTAATTTCGAAATTTGGCCTGATTGGAATCTCACGTGGTGTGATCGGATAAACTTGAGGTATTACATATTCCACCGAGTTCATATGGTCTCTGGCACGTATAACCATTGATCTTGTAGCAGATGGTCTACTACACCATTTTATTGGATTTGTGAACATGATAGAATAATTAGGATGAAGGGGTTGAGCACGGATGGCTGCAATGTATGACACCATAAAACGGTCACGACGTAGGTACAGCGGAGGAATACCAGAATCAACATACATACTCGACACAGGACTCGTACGAAAGGACCCCGTGGCGTATCGTATCCCCACATGTTGAAGAACATCAAATTTCCTGAGTAAGCTCTTTCTTGCTGATGAGTATACTATACAGCCATAGTCGAGCTTCGACAATACGAGCGACTTGTACAACATTATTAAAGTCGCCCTATGTGCACCCCATTTCAAACCGGATAAACACTTCATAATATTCAGCACTTGTCGACATCTAGCTGCGAGGTATTCAATGTGGGCAAACCAAGATAATCTGCTATCAAAGATCAGTCCAAGAAACTTTACTTGCGGACGGCAATCGATAGCTTCACCATATAGTGTTATACGAGGATCCCTATGGGGTCTACGTAAACGACAAAAATGGACGCAAACTGTTTTGTCTGTGGAAAAACGGAAACCTCTTGACAGGCCATATTCTGAAATACCGTTGACAGCGTTCTGGAGATCCCTTACCATCATGGGAATAGTGGGCCGGGAAACATACAGAGCTAGGTCGTCCACATAGAGGCATCTGCCGACTCGTGGATTCACCACCCTCGCCAATTCGTTTACAGCTACGGCAAAAAGTGTGACGCTCAGCACTGAGCCTTGAGGTATACCGTTCTCCAGTACACGAGTTTTTGAGAGAGAATTTCCCACGCGGACCCGAAACTTGCGCTCCTCTAGAAAGGACCTAACAAATTTAGCCATCCTACCACGATATCCCCATTGGTATAGGTTGTCCAAAACTCCATAACGCCAGACCATATCATAAGCCCTTTCCAAATCAAAGAAAACTACTGCCACCAAATGCTGCCTGTCGAAAAAAGCATTCTGAATGGCATCTTCTAATGTCACCAGGTGGTCGGTTGTAGAACGACCACTGCGAAAACCACACTGGTAACTCGCTAACCGGTCACATTTTTCTAGGTCCCACAGAAGACGTTTATTGATCATGCTCTCCAGTAGCTTACTGAGGCACGATGTTAGGCTTATGGGGCGATAGTTTGAAACCTGACTAGAATCCTTTCCGTCTTTTAGTAAATGTATAATGACAGCTTCTCTCCAGGTCTGAGGGTGGCATCCTTCTCTCCAGATCCGATTGTACATGTTCAGAATGTTTTCCTTAACTGGAGGTGTGGCATGTTTAATAAAATCGTAGGAGATCCTATCCAGACCCGTAGCTATTATACCTTTTTCACAAATCGTTTCTTCAAGCTCCATTATGGTAAAATCCGCATTGTACGGAAGATCTTGATCTGTCGAGAGGTCCAAAGGGATTTCCCGTTCCTTTTTGTGCTGGAGAAAAGACTGATGATAGTTTCTAGATGCACTGGTACTTTCAAAATGCATAGCGAAAGCTTCCGCAATATCACACGCGTTTTCCAGCGTTCGTCCTTCCGTATTAACCCGAGCTAAATGTGATGGTATGCCCCTTCCCGAGATTGCTCTTACCCTGCGCCACACATCTGAGACGGGTGTTTTCGGGTCTATCTCGGTAACATACTGTTTCCATGAAGATCGCTTGGCTTCCAACACGGCCCTACGAGCAATTGCTCTTTCTCTCTTGTAAGCAATAAGATTTTCTGCTACTGGGTGGCGTTTGAATTTATTGAATGCTCTCTTTTTTCTCCCTATGAGAGTCTTAATTTCATCACTCCACCAAGGTACAGAAACCCTAACTTGTCCTCCTTGGGTCATCGGAATACTAGCTTCTGCTGCTCTTATGAACATATCTTTGAACATCGTCATCTATTTGATTACTAAGACGAGGGATCTGAAGGTTCTCCCTAAACCCCGCCCAATCTGCCTTTTTTAGCGACCATCTATTAGGCATAACGTTGTTCAGCCTTTCACAACCTATTTTTATACTTATTGGTATGTGATCACTATCATGTGGATCGCTAACTGTTCTCCAAAGACTACTGAGAGCGATTGGTGTGGAGCATATGCTTAGGTCGATGGCGGAGAAGGTGTTCGATCTTGTGTTCACGTACGTTGGAGAGCCAGTATTCAGTAGGACAAGATCCTCATTGTCGTCCAAAAGGCTTTCTATATAGCTACCCCTTGCATCAGTTTCCCTCGAACCCCATAACTGACTGTGGGCATTGAAATCGCCCACTAATAGTAAAGGTCTCGGTAATTGGTATAGTAGGGCCGACAAACCATTCATTTCCACATCTGAATGTGGCAAGTACACACTGCAAACAGTTAACTCTAAGGGAGTTTGCAGCTTGACTGCAACGGCTTGCACGTTAGTTGTTAAATGTAAGGCGACGAACACCAGATCTTCACGGACCATGATCATAACCCCCCCTCTAGCTCGAACTATAGGAACAGTATCACGGCGATATATTCTATAGTTCTTCCTACAGTATCGTTGATCTGGCTTTAGATGTGTTTCCTGGAGACACAGACAAGCAGGAGAAAAATATTTTATCAGTAACTTTATGTTGTCTGAATGCAATACAACGCCGTTACAGTTCCATTGGACAATGGTTTCTAAATTGTCTATGTTAGCCATTTTTTTAAAAATAAATTTTTGGCAAAAATTGGACAACACGTTATTACTATTAATAAATAACATAAATAAATAACATTGAACTGTATATATAACGACATCACAAATATTAAATAACATGTAAAATAGATAACGAACGAATGAACAAACTATATAGATATCACAGATAAATATCATAAGTTGATGTCACTATCACAGTTAAATATGGACTAGTATAAACTATATGATTAAATAGAATAAACAAACAGAAACATATTTGAGACAAACAAAACGCTAATATCACAGGCTATTTATCACAAGATGGTTCAGTTGACGGGGCATCTTCCCCAGCAACTGAATTGCCACTATCAGATTCTTCTTTAGAATTGGACTTAGGTTTCCTTAGTCGCCCTTTAGGCCAACCCTTAGGTCGCTTTTGAATTTTACTTGTGGTTTTAAACGTGGGCCTTCCATCAGTAATTTCTAATTCGTTAGTGGGGGTAGCAGGGCTAAGTTGACGTTTTAAGCTGGAAGATTCACACCCAACTACCTCCATATCGTCCGATGACGACCTATCCTGTCTAGTAACCGTTACCGATGATACCGAAGGTTTCGATATCAGGGAAGGCGGTTGCGGTGGTAAAAACGAATGTGCAGTTTGTATAAATTTGTTTTGTTCTTTATGTGTAACTTCGGTTGGTAAGTGTTTTTTAATACCATTTTCAATCATCCTCTCCATGGCAGGTAAAAGCGAGCTTATAACTTCATTGGCTATGTCTGCATTTGACTTTGCCGCAACATTTGCATAAGTCTTTCGGGACAGGACAGGAGATAATTTGAGTTCTTCTTTGGCCTCAAAATAAGATAGTTTTTTAGTAGTCTTAATCTCTTGGATAGCTAACTCTTCTTTAAATTTTGGGCAATCTCGGGATCTGCACAAGTGCCCCTCTCCGCAGTTAATGCAGGTTATATTAATGCATTCACCATCATGGACCTGGTTGCCACATATGCATCTTGGTTCATTTCTGCAGTTTGCTGCCGAATGTCCAAACCTTTGGCATTTCATGCACCTCATAGGTGTCGGTATATACATTCTAACTGGTAGGATGTAAATTCCTCCGGTTATGCGTTGAGGTAGGGTCGGTGTGTTAAAGGTAAGGATATGGTTTGGCGTATCAGCCATAATACCGTTCCTTTTGGTCTGGATCCTACGAACGTCTATAACTTTCTCATCCTTTAGCTCTTCTAGTATTTCAGCAACAGTACAGTTCAAGAAATCTCTACAGAACACTATACCTCTGCTTTTATTTAATGAATCGTGTGGACTAATTTCTACGTTCATGTCACAGAGTCGAGTAGTACTTAATAACTTTCGAGATTGTAAGTTACTTACAGTCTTTATTAACAGACCATCCCTTATTTTTTTGACAGATTTTGTTTGTCCAGCTATTCCTAATAAACTCCTGGCTATGAAAAATGGCGATACTTTATTAAAGTCTCCTTCCAGGCTTTTAACGAGAAGAAACCGGGGTAAATCCTCCTTTTTCTTGCTCATTAAGTTGGGTTTATAACGCGACTCCCTCGCGTCTGGTTGAGAGGCCAGAACCTCTATAGGTTTATTTTTGGTACTCATAAGCATCCCACGAGTAGGGAACAAATAAAAGTCCACTACGGCAGTGGTCCCTTACCGCAGCAAGGCAAAATTACTGTCAGGGTTTGCCAGGTACCCGACAGACACCGTTCGCGACCAACTAACGTATGGCCACTCATCCCTCGGCACGGTACGTATTACACCTTAGATTACGCCTTTTTTAACGGAGTCAGGTCTCCAAGACATGCAACAAATGACATAGGACCAAGACAAACAATGAAACGAAGACAAACGATATGCGACCAGCGTTAGCGTTACCCGGGGAGTACCACGTGGAGGTGCTGGTTCGACTTTACTCCCATATTATTATTATTATTATTATTATTATTATTATTATTATTATTATTATTATTATTACACAACACATTCTTGCAGATGCTATCAGAACTCATAGAGGAAGGTGCTATTTATGCTATGAAAACCTAAAGGTAGCAATTGGATGTGTTTCTGCTCAAGCAAAGGCTCCACGCACCAAACCGAGGTGTAACCAATGCTCAAAGAACTATTGCTTCACTTGTATTTTTGAAGTGCACTAAACAATAATTTTCAATCGTAGTTTAGTTTTCTTTTATTATATAATTCAAATGAGTATTTGCTTTTCTCATATTTTACGTTTTGTACCTCAAAATAACAATTATTTATGAATAAAAATTTTAAATAAGCAACACTTTGAACACCGTGTTTTTTAGCCTTCTGTACCCACCAATTGCCCCCAGACCACAGGCCAAACACGTTTTCTGTTCCTACTAGCCATAATTTTTTGACCCCCATATAAAAAGCAAAGGAGTCTGTTACATATGTGGGTATATGAGGTCATAAGCTCATCTAGAAGTTAAGATCCAATGTGGCGTCACATGGTAATTATCAAAAATTTAGCGGGACACCACATTGGGATCACAACGTGTAACCAACGTGTTGAAATAGGTACATTTTTGTTAAAATGTGTTAAAGTAAAATGGGGTAAGTATGAACTGATTTTTCATTAGTTAACCTAGGTGCAATATTCATATAACGTTTAAAGCTATTTTAATTATCAAACGTGCACTTAGTTATGTGAACAAAGCTCATCTTTGCAACTAACGTATATTTGGAATGGATGCAAGAAACTTAGAATTTTTTTTTAAATCTGCCAGGTTTTCACACTTTCCCTTTAAAGTAGGGTAAATGTTAACGCAGACTTTTTCGCTATAAATCAACGGCTGGAGATGTAGGAAGCTAGTTTGGGTAAGGTACCAACATGCGCCAAAATTAAGACTAGTCTACATATTTATTTAAGTTGTATCAAGACAAACTTTATTTACTAAAATTGACATTAACCTTTTAAGGCCGTATACAGTTACACTTTACACGAAGCGTTCATTTTGCAAGTACTTGTTAGTTGTGCCTAACACTAATAAAATAAACAATTAAAATTGACTAAAAATAATAATTCAAGTTGTAATTTCCAAAATAACATATATTCCCAAAAGGGGAACGTTGGCCTCTTATGTTGTCCAGAATATCGTAATAAATATAACAGGTACAAAAGAGCAATAATAGCCCAAGAACAAAGATTTATTTTTGTTTTTGCATTTTACATGAAAAAGTGTGTGACTTACTTAGCTAGAATAAGTGCATATAAGTAAAAACGTACAAAGGATTCCCTTATTTGAATGGTACTGTTCAAAACAATAATTTTTATGTAGTCGTTTTTCGCATTTGTTACATTATAGTCTGGTATTTTTCTAACAAACGACGCATCGCCCTTGAGTGATAGTAACAGACATGTAATTTATTCCATCAAATCTGATATCCCCCAGTACAGGTGCAGACGGTCCACCTTTTCTTTTCCGCTGGGTTCCACCAACTTTTAGCAAAGCCACTGCAGCACTTCTTCGGAATTCCAAATGCACAGTGTTTTCCTCGGGATTCACATGCTGATGGAATCGAGAAGCTCCTACAACAGCTAAATTCAACGCATGGGAGAAAAGGTTCCACCACCATTTTTTTGATCGCAACCTAGGCCGGTAACTGGCATATAGACGATCCGCGACGATCCGCTAAGTCCACACCGCCCATCCTCAAATTGTAATTTTTGATTACATTAGGTTTTACAATCTCCTTTTTGTTTTCGGACGTTACACGTCTGGTTGTTTTCTGAAGAGGGGTAACTGTAAAATAACTGCTAGCCATTGTGACGACAGAATTGTCATTCCATTTTACACATAGTACGATACCATCTGATCTATAATCGTACGCACTCCTATCTTGCTTTTTCAAGACGTTTGTTAAAATAAGAGGACACTTATTTGTTCGATTTTCTCTGGCAGTACCACAAGCACGGGTGTTTCGTTCTGACAGTTCTTTCACAAGATCATAACTTGTAAAGAAATTGTCGAAGTATACAATGTGATTAGCTGGGTCTTCGATTACCGATAACATATTGTTCACCACCCGTTTCCCTAATGGAGTTGAAGTATCACTTGTTTTCCCACAACAAATTTCAAAGTTGCAAGGATAACCGTCGCTTCCACAAATCATCCATATTTTGAACCCGAAACGAATAAGTTTGTTTTTTATAAACATTTTACAGAGTGAGGTCCGTGGTACGGTACCATCGCTTCGTCAATACTCAGATGTTTGTGAAAAACTCCAAATTGTTGAAGCTTTTCTTTGAGTTTTTCATAAAACACAGATACTTTTGCAACTTTAGACTGAACTAAATTGTTATTATCGGCAAGATGAAGATACCGTCTTATTATGCGGAACCTTTCTCCACTCATGACTTTTTGGAAAAATTGGTGCTTACGTGTCTTCTGACGTCGATCAATAAACATTTGTAGAGGACAAACTGTGGTAACTGCTAATGAGAAGTAACCCAAGAAATTGACGCAGTTCTCCTTCGGATAAACTAAACGAGCATAAAGTTTTGTTTGATCGCGAATGAAGGTGATAATCTCATTAGTAAAGAACAAGGAAAATATTTCATAAGGCAATTTCTCAAAATGTTCTTCTCCTATTTTGGCGGGATCGCTTGCTTTTTGTATAATTCCAACATCCTCCGTTTTTTTCCATATTCCTTTTCTTTCTACAATCACTTCGTTCTATTCGTCGTCAGACAGTTTCAACTCATTACTATGCAATTCTGTTTCACCTGGTACATCCTGAGGCAGATCTTGCCTGTCCAGAATTTCATCATCGTCAAATTCCTCATCGCTTTGAATATTTTGATCTCCAGAGCTAGGAGGTAAAATTACAACATCAACTACGCCTTGTAATGTTCAGGCTTCAATATCCCGCACAGCATTTTTCAAGGATTTATGACTTGTGGTGCTCTTCCTAAAATATCGTTTTTATTTACAATTTATTACGTCATAATTTACTATTTACACTTATCCATAGAATTTCTTAGGATCCATTATTGCTACTAACAAATCGAGAAAAGCACGTCACTACTACACAGGAAACAAACCATAAATGGAATAATAACCAGTGTCTGTGTGACTAACGCGTCTATTCATATCTAAACTTGTAAACTGCAGCATAATGTAGTTTTATCACTTTTACTGCACCGGCGCGGCCAACGTTCCCAAACAGGGACATCTCAAATTCTTGCATTGCTGTGACTACCTCAATAAAATAAAGAAAAATATATCTTACTGATAATGAATCCCACAATGTTACAAGGCTATATTCAAATCTTTTCGTTTCGTTTCGATAACACTTACAGTTATCTTCATCAGTAGTAGTATTATCTACTAAAATTTTTGAAGATATTGGAACAATTTTGCGTTTTCAATTTTTCAAATTACACAAAATTGTTTCAACATATTTAACCATTTTGACTACTGACGAAACGTGTAGATAAATTAAGTATAAAAATACACCATAAAATTCCAAAAAACGATAAATATTTTAAGGAATGCGTCTTCCTCCCAGAAATCTTCGTATCCTATTTCGTGCAAAACCGCCAAAGGTAATGGTCGTACAAGATAACACAGTTCTTCTATTACTTGGTTTATCTGTCTCCTTCCACTCCCACATCTTCTTATGAAGATGGGAAATAATGCCGATACTCGCCTAATTCACCAGAAAAAGTAGAATCTGATTCACTATGTTCATCTAAAAATTAGAATTAGGAACTTAATAATAATAGTAAAAATAATATTTTAATGTATGTGTCTGTTTCGGTGCTAGAATGACTTTATTTTCACATTCATGTTAGTACAGCACAAAATCGAGTTGTAGCGTAGCCGCTCTGTGGGCCTGGTGTGCCAGTTGTATAGCACACGAAGACCAGGGTGACATCGTGGACGATTTGGTTTTTTCGACTTTTTGAGCGTATCTTGTGCTTCTAACAAAAATAATAATAATAATAATTATTATTATTACTATTTAAAAATTATTATTAATTTTATTAAATACATAGCAAAGTACAGGTCGTAGGTTCAAATCCTACTCGAGGTAAACTTTTTATTTATGTATTTAATAAAATTAATAATAATTTTTAATTACATAAAAAAAGTTTACCTCGAGTAGGAATTGACCCTAAGACCTGTACTTCACTAGATCACCCTCGCTACCAACTTACTTGTATTAACGGAATGCGAGCCTGCAATATCGCAAGGATATTGCAATATTGTTTTTAATATATTGCAGAAAGGCTAACTGACCTCTCCAGGACATCATAGATTCGTCGATTATTACTGTTTTTCCAGGAACTATGTATGATCGAAAGTTCTTAACTGTTGGTTCTAGAATTGGTCGAATTTTGTATAATTTGTCTTCTCCCGTATCATTTGCATTTATTTCAATCTCAATGTAAAAAATAAAGAGTATTTATCTAAATACATGTTATACTAACTCTAATTGATGATATTAAATTTTTATTTTTTGTAATTACCTTTTTGAAGGATTATTATTCACACTAAAAACAGCATACACGTGGTAACTCTGAATGACATGTAAACACTGAGGGGAATTATCGTTTGTGAATACTTAGTGACATCTAGTGAATAATTTACATATTATGTAGCATCAAATAAGTGTTGTAAATATACAGCACAACGCAGAAACCGTTACATAACATTCAGTAGTGATTATATGTACTTTTATTATATTGTTGTAAATTTATGGTACTATGCAGTAAAGGACTGCCTAAGTAAAAAGAACCATATCTGTCTTAAACATACCTAGAATGATTCTTAACGTACCAACTCCCTAAATGCATATATTTAATGACGTATAGTTTATAAAGGCAAGACAGACACGTGATAGTAAAGGAACTGCAGGTTAATTTGGAAAAATGAAAGTTTAGGTGATCCTTAATATAGAATCAAAGGGTTTTATGATAAAAACTGGCGAATTGGTACGCAAAAAGGGTTTATCTGTGTTATGTTGCC
Source organism: Vesta saturnalis (assembly GCA_036346205.1). Classification (NCBI taxonomy): domain Eukaryota; kingdom Metazoa; phylum Arthropoda; class Insecta; order Coleoptera; family Lampyridae; genus Vesta; species Vesta saturnalis. The sequence goes on from JARFJB010002114.1 coordinate 839,533, forward strand.
TAATGAGCTATGTTGATGTGGATGTCAAGCAAGTTTCATTATTTTAGACGAAACAACGCACAATTCAAAACTCCAACTGTAGATTTGAAATAAAACCCGCTATTTGGCTATTCTCTAATCATTTTTTTGATACCAAAAACTTTATCTCAATTAATCAAACGAGTGGGAGGAATTCTATTGATCACAATGGACGGATATCCAAAGGTATCTTTTGTCAAACCATACCTACAATTAGATCACATGCTATTAAAGCTGGGTGGTGAGACAACTGTAAACTATAAGTATGTGCAACGCCACATACTGGGGCTTAAGCAACTCAAATACTGCTGATCTATCGTAGAGCCCAAAGTTAATAAATTAAACACACTGATTATGTATTGTTAATGTTCATTTAACAATTAAAATGCAGATCTATATTTGTTTACGTTAAGTTTACTTGACTACCTTCATTTGGTTTTTAATTCTTCTTCAGTTTGTGTAGAAGGTAAGGTACAAAAAAAGTCAATTTCTCAAAATTGAACGTGGTTAATTAGATTACGACAGCGTAACCTCATTGGTTAAGAAAATTCTCGAATCTGGTTGGTCTAAACATAAAACGCGATTTCAAAAACTGGCTAAAAATAAATCTTTTCAACCATAAAATAGGTTATGTTGCATCGTCAGGTAGTTTGTTGTATCTGGAGGTTGATGTTTATTACTTGAGCTTCATTTGGTAACAAATCAATTAAATCAAGTGCTAATAAATAATAACTGGATCGTGAAACACAAAATCTTTGTATTGCTGTTAATAATCATATTTGTTTCTATATCACAATGAACCTGTGCAACTTTATTATTAGAACAGTGTTACAAATGAAACATTTTGTAACACCAACAATTGCAACTTATGATGCACAATAGTTGGCAATATCTGCTGTCCTAATGCAGAATTTAGGTTATATTTTAGTTATACTTCATAAATGAAATTTAAATTAAGTTTAAGTTCTGAAATAGAAAGATACGCGTACTACAATGCCTTATTGTACAATAATGTTAATTATAACACTTATTTTTCAATATATTATTGAAAATTTGTATTATGAAATCGTCATATTTTAAGTTTTTTTGGCTGCACTGAAGATCAAATGGCTGTAATTTTTTTTTAACCGGCCAGAAATTAGTACCTTCCGTTTTTTTTTTAGGTCTAAAAATCTCATTTTGTCGGACCGAGTCAGAAAATTACTGCGAAAGTCCTGTAAAAGCTTTTACCAGACTCATTTTTATTTACTTTCGGGCCTATCTTTAATGAAAGAATATGATGATTTTGATTGTGAATTGATGGAAGGTGAAATTATACCAGATGAAATTGTTAAGGCGGCCAACAAAGCAACGTTTGGTTTATGACCGTTGAAGTGCCGGACACGACATGAACAAAGCATACCAAGTTTTTGAAAACTGGTACCTGGAAAAAGAGGTGTTAAGTATTTGTGAGAATGTGTTATTGGCATATTTGTTAGAAACATCAGGAAGGTTGCAATCGTTTTCGTTGATGCCACGTACCAGAAGAAATATCTACATACGCAAATATTCTAAATCAGCAGCGTTTATGAAGAAAAATATCCGTAGGCTATAAAGCAAAAAAATTCAACAGTAACAAACAGGATAAGTTCTTAGTAGAAGAGCAAAAGACCTTCCGCAATCCGCCATCCTGTTTTTTTGGGGAAAACTCACCACTTTTTTTATACGCCCACGTGGAGTTCGTATTTTTTCACGCATATGCCTTCTTTTCAGATTTTTCAACCCCTTGATAGAATTTTTACACTAATTAGGACCCTTTTGGCTGTATAAACAAATGTTTTTAAAGTTCAGCCCCTGGAGGGTGGTTAGGTAAATGCGCGCATGTAATGTGTTTATGAACATCTTAAAATTCTACTATCGTGGATTTTTCTGGCCATGGGGCACCTTGGCATGTCATTTTCTGTATGCCCATGTGGGGATCGTATTTTGATTTTTTTGTAAAACTAATAAACAGTTGGATTATTTCTAATATTAAAGAATCTAATAAAGATAAGGATAACATATTCAACTGATTTTAAATACGCTATTAAATTCTACATAATGATAATGATAAAAACAGTTAATGGGTATTGCGTAATCAGTTAATTATCTTCTTGTTATACAAAAGGGAATGTACGATTTCGCAATTGAACGTAAACAATAATAATAAACACATCTTACGTACATGTATATATCAGGGCTTTTAGCTAGCACAGACTGGATTAGTTAGAGAGATGCAATGCAATTACGAAGCTGTATAATTAAATTAAATTACTAACTCAGAATAAAATATTTATCAAGCTCTTCGTGTAAAACGTCAACAGCCAAAACCAGATATATATTTGTGCGAACAGGTTATTTAAATTGTGATGTATGCAGTGAATTGCCTGTGTCTTCTTCTTTAAGCTAGATTTCACCTCTATATTATTTTACATACATACATAAAAGTTCTGTCTCAGAAATACCTCTGTCAAAAAACGGATTTAGATTTTATAATAAGGTTAACCGCTTATTAGAGTACTATTCTTAAATTTTCGGGTTTTATCGATAATGGGGTTGTCATATCATCGCATAAGCCTATTTTACATACAGTCTCGTCCTTAGCAGAAATACCCCTGTTAAAAAGGAACTTAGATTTATAAAAAGTTCCCTAGGGAAGATATTAGAGCGCGTTTAAAGAAACAAGTAGCGTACACCATACATAAATCTGTAGTCAGAAATTTACTCGAAGTAGGTACATTGTGGGTAACATTCTTTTTTGAGTTATGACAGGTTGGGTCTCTGCGGTATGAGAAATCTAAGTAAATATACTGACGGGTACAATTATGTATTGACGATAATCGATGTATTTAGCAAGATAGCATGGACACGAGCTCTGGAGATGAGAAACTACATGTTCTATAATCGACGTATTTTTGGTTACTTTTTAAAGATGCGAAAAGGTACCTCAAAGTATACAGACGGATAAGGGCAGGGACTTTACTGCGAAAATCGTCCAGCCATACTTTAACATACGTCAAGTCTAATGATATAAGTAAAATTTAGCCGCGCGATGCTCTCATAATCGCACTAACGGATCACAGTTAATGCGAAAGACAATAACCTTTACGCATTATATCTCAAGGCTTTATTTGCCGTAAAATCTACAATCCTTCGTTTAGGTAACTGGCCCAGGAAAGCATCATCCAATGATTTTCGCTGTATGCCCACAGGTACAGTTGGTACTCTTACTTCGGTCCTTGTAACAGAGTATTTTGCTGCAGTTGTTCCTAAGGCTTTAGCGCGCGCAATTAGAATGGTGGGATTGATTCGCATACGTCTAACCAGTAAACTAGCGTCCATAATTCGCATCTTGTAGATTGAACCGTGCCCCGCCATAAGACTAAATGTATGTCCTGGCCGTACAAATTTAACCTTTATACTCAACACCACTTATGAGAAATTTTTCCTAATTAAATAAATCCTAGTGCACGTAACCAATCATCTCAATCTGTTTGCCGGTCGCTGCAAGTACTTGATGCTTCGAGAAACCGTTATTTGCATGTCTCATACAGGTAAAATTTCGCGACGCGAGGCATTCGGCGAAGACTGTTTCGGCGATACCCACACCAACTCTCCCCGAACATAACCAAAATTGTACGACAGGTGTAGGGCATCGCAACTTGTTCTCGGGTCTTCGCCCCTTGTCGTGATCGCAACTTGCTTGTGGGTCCTCATGTATTGTCGTGGTAGCCTTGGCGGAAAATATGAACTTGTGTTATAATAAGGGGCCTAATGCTAACTTGTAAGACAGGTGTAGTGTTACGCAACTTGCTCTCGGGGCTTTGCCCCCTGGTCCCTTGGCGAAAAATTTGAATTTATATTTGTATTTAGGTCTCTGCCGTTATGGTTGGAAATATGAATTTGTATTATAATAAGGGGTATAATGCTAACTTGTAAGACAGGTGTAGGGCATAGTAACTTACTTTCAGGGCCTCACCGCTAGACCAAACAAAAAATTAATTTGTTTGTGGCGCCATCTATGAAGGGTAATTTGAACATTTATTATAATAATAAGAAGGCCTAATGCTAACTTATAAGACAGACATAGGGCTTCGCAACTTCCCTTCTGGTTTTAGCCCCTAGTCCCTTGGAGGGAAATTTTAATTTGGATTTGCATTTGAGTGTTTACATTACGATTATTTATTGCGAGATATTTGAACTTGTATTCTAATAAGAAGCATTTTGCTAACTTATACGACAAACAGAGGAACCTGTGTTAGGGCTTGCATCCTCCTGTCGTGGCCATTTGTTGGGAAATTTGAATTTGTGTCGTCATGTAGTTCTGCATGGACTAATGAATATTTTCTGAAGGTGGCACCATCTAGCGTTATATTTCTGAGACTAATCAGGGTTTTGTTTGTGGCACCATCTGGTGGTATATTTTTAAACTAGCGAATGTTTTCTGTAATAGAGGTGGCACCGCCTAGCGGTATATTTCTAGGGCTAATTAGGGTTGTTTGTGGTACCATCTAATGGTATAAAGACTAATGAATGTTTTCTATAATAGTGGTTGATCGTGTTCGTCTCGCCCTCGTCTCTTTCTCAAACATACAAATCAATTAATCAAATCAAATTAACTATATCAATTAAGCAGATCAATCCTAAACAAATCACGTTCGATCAAATCAAACAATCAGATCACTGAATCTCAATCAATCAATCAATCACTCATCAAAATCAATCTCAATCAATCAAATCATAACTTACGGCCTGCGAAAACTAGGTTACAGCTCAAAAATACGGGTTGGACTAACTTACACTTTGCTAAAACCAATAAACCACAATTCAAAAATACCAAGCTGAATTAACTTTATCATACAAAATCAGACCTCAGTTCAAAAAATAGCAGTATGGTTGAAGTCATAGAGTGCAAAGGATAATACTCGCGATAAAGGGTGTGATTAAATAAATGATGTATTGTTGTTGTTTATAATAATAATAACATATTTTCAGTCGCTAAGCTTTCCTTCAATTTTTATTAATAAACATGTTTTTTCTAACTGTACTTGAACCTGCACTAATAATGCTAAGGGTGGTTAGATGGGTAATTACAGTAAGTGTAGCTTTTTTTGCACTCTTTGACTTCAATCATACTGCTATTTTTTGAATTGAGAGCATTAAGTTAGCTTGGTATTTTTGAATTGTGGTTGATTGGTTTTAGCAAGGTGTAAGTTAGTCCAATCAGTATTTTTGAGCTGTAAGCTAGTTTTCGTAGGCTGTAAGTTACGATTTGATTGATTGAGACTGATTTGGTTGATTGATTGATTGATTGATTGAGATTGATTCTTCTAATTGTTTGATTTGACCGAACGTGATTTGTTTAGAATTGATCTGCTTAATTGGTTTGATTAATTTGATTTGATTAATTGATTTGTATGTTTGAGAAAGAGACGAGGGAGAGACGAACACGATCAACCTTTATTACAGAAAACATTCATTAGTCTTTGTACCACTAGATGGCACCACAAACAACCCTAATTAGCCTTAGAAATATACCGCTAGGCGGTACCTCCCTATTACAGAAAACATTCGCTAGTTTAAAAATATACCACTAGATGGTGCCACAAACAAATTTCTGATTAGTCCTAGAAATATAACGCTAGATGGTGCCACATTTCTTACAGAAAATATTCATTAGTCCATACACAACTAGATAATGCCACAAACTAAAATCTCCCAACAAGGGGCCACGACAGGAGGGCGCATGCCCTAACACAGGTTCCTATGTATGTCTTATAAGTTTGCAATAGGCTTCTTATTAGGATACAAGTTCAAATTTCTCGCAATAAGTAATCAGAATGTAAACACCTAAATGCAAATCAAGGCTAAGACCCGAAGGCAAGTTGCGAAGCCCTATGCTTGTCTCATAAGTTAGTATTAGGCCTCTTTGTTATTGTAATAAGTTAAAATTCCCCTCATAGATGGCACCACAAACAAATTCAAATTTTAGGTCTAGGGGCGAGGGCCTTAAAGTAAGTTGCTAAGCCCCATATCTGTCTTACAGGTTAGCATTATACCCCTTACTATAATAGAAATTCATATTTCCAGTCATAACCTACATAGACTTAAATACAAACACAAATTAAAATGTTCCGCCAAGGGACCGGGGGGCAAAACCCCGAGAGAAAGTTGCGCAACCTTACTCCTGTCTTACAACTTAGCATTAGGCCCTTATTATAATACAAATTCAAATTTTTCACCAAGGGTACCACGACAATACACGAAGGCCCACAAGCAAGTTGCGATCACGACAAGGGGCGAAGACCCGAGAACAAGTTTCAATGCGCTACACCTGTCTTACAATCTCGGTTATGTTCGGGGAGAGTTGGTGTAGATATCGCAGAAACAGTCTTCGCTGAAAGCCCCGCGTCGCGAAATTTTACCTATATGAAACATGCAAATAACGGTTTCTCGAAACGTCAAGTACTTGCTGCGACCGGCAAACAGATTGAGATGATTGGTTACTTGCACTACGATTTACTTAATCAGGAAAAGTTTCTCATAAGTGGTGTTGAGTTAAAGGTTAAATTTGTACGATCAAGAGATACCTTTAGTCTAATGTCGGGGGACGGTTCAAATTACAAGACGCGAATTATGGACGCTAGTGTACTGGTGGGACGTATGCGAATCAATCCCACCATTCTAATTGCGCGCGCTAAATCCTTAGAAACAACTGCAGCAAAATACTCTGTTGCAAGGACCGAAGTAAGAGTGCTAACTGTACCTGTAAGCATACAGCGAAAATCATTGGATGATATCTTCCTGGGCCAGTTACCTAAACGATGCATGGTAGGTTTTACAGCAAATAAAGCCTTGAGAGATAATGTGTAAAAGTTATTGACTTTCGCATTAACTGTAATCCGTTAGTGCGATTATGGAAACATCGCATCGCTAAATTTTACCTATATCATTAGATTTGATGTTTGTTAAAGAATTGCTGGACACTTTTCTTAGTAATGTCCCTTCCCTTATCCGTCTGTATACTTTGAGGTATCTTTGCGCATCTTTGAAAATTAACCGAAAATATGTGGATTATAGAACATGTAGTTTTTCAGCCTCAGAGCTCGTGTTCATGACATCTTGCTAAATACATCGATAACCGTCAATATATAATTATACCCGTCATTATATTTACTTAGATTTCTCATACCGCTAAGACCCCGCCTGTCATAACTCAAAAATATGTTACCTACAATGTACCTACTTCGAGTAAATTTCTCACTACAGATTTATGTATAGTGTACGCTACTAGTTTCTGTAAGCGCTCTATAATATCTTCTCTAGAGAACTGTTTATAAATCTAAGTTCCTTTTTGACAGGGGCATTTCTGCTAAGGCAGAGATTGCATGTAAAATAGGCTTATGTGATGGTATGGCAATCCCATTATCGGTAAAACACGAAAATTTAAAGATAGTACTCTAATAAGCGGTCAGCATGCATGCTTAACCCGATTATAAAATCTAAAGCCGTTTTTTTGACAGAGGTATTTCTGATGAAACAGAACTTTTATGTATGTATGTTAAATAATATAGAGGTGAAATCTAGGTTAAAGAAGAATACACAGGTAATTCGCTGCATACATCACAATATTAAATAACCTGTTTGCGCAAATATAGATTTGGTTTTGTCTGTTGACGGTTTACACGAAAAGCGTGATAGATATTTTATTCTGAGTTAGTAATTTAATTTAATTATACAGCTTCGTAATTGCATTGCGTACGTAAGATTTGTTTATTATTATTGTTTATGTTCAATTGCGAAATCGTACATTCACTCTTGTAGAACAACAAATTAATTAACTAATTACGCAATACCCATTACCTGTTTTCACTATTGTTATCATTATATAGAATTTAACAGCGTGTTTAAAATCAAGTGTATATTATGTTATCCTTATCTTGATTAGATTCTTTAATATCAGAAATAATCGAACTGTTTATTAGCTTTACAAAATAGATCAAAATACGATCCCCACGTAGACATATAAAAAACGACTGCCAAGGTGCCCCACGGCCACAAAAATCCAAGATAGCAAAATTTTAATATGTTTGTAAACACATTAATTACCACGATGTGGACTGATTTCTACCTTTCAATCATGTTGTATAACTATTTAATAATAAACACATATTAAGAAACCCACGAACAGATTCCCGTCTTACAAGACGACGACCTCTAATTAGAATACAACCCCCAATGCATAAATAAATTAGATTACAATCTGTAGATGGAATTTAAAAAATGTAATAATAATTGTGCAACCTCCTTTGATAAAAGCTGATCCTAATTAATCACAGATTAAGTCTTTTCATTCTCAGAACACTGCATATGCGCTCATTTACCTGCATACCCTCCAGGGGCTGAACTTTAAAAAAAAACTTAATACTGCCAAAAGTGTCTTAATTAGGGTGAAAATTGTATCAAGGGGTTGAAAAAAACCTCCGAAAAGAAGCCATAGGGGTAAAAGATACGATACCCACATGTGAGTATACAAAAAATGGTGGGTTTTCCCCAAAAAATCCAAGATGGCGGAAGGTGCCCGTCTTCTACTTAGAAGCTTCAGGCGAACAATATCTAATGACTAAAGTTTTTTTGATTATGGGTTATACTGGATAATGTCGACGAGAAGCAATCACTAATATATTAATTAACGACATAGAAGACAAAAAAATTACAATGCTTTTGATTAAAATTCCAAACTCCAAAACAATCAATTCTAGACTATTCATTATTAAGTGGGAGAAAGAACTAAATTTGAATAGGAAGATATAGGTCTACGCCTGACCAACGTTCCTCATCGACGACTCTCTATTAATTACAATAAAGGAAAATGTAATAAACAACCTGTAGGGATACATACCGTAGGTAATGCTCCTTCCAAAATAGTTACATGTTTGAGATTGCCAAACCCAAAGGAATACACAGGGCATTGTTTTACGTGTAGTTCGGCGACTTTGCTAGCTAATGAAGGTGCTGACATCATCAACTTAAAACAACATGTTGGTTGGAGTTTATCTCAAGTTGTTGAAGACTACATTGAGGATTCGTCTCAGAATAAGATTGATATAGGTAACGGAATTTAAAAATCAAGTAGCTCAAAAAAAGGAATTTCCTCAGAAACTCATTATAATGTACAGTTCGAAAAATTTCACGTCGACGAATAATTTTGATATACCCTGCTTACAGATAAGTAATGCTACTAGTTGTACGTTTAATATAACTATTCAAAAATAATGTTTATGTTTGTAAATCAAAAACTGCGGATCGCCCTGGAATTTGCCTACTCGTTCAGTGAAAAGTGACTTTCGGGACTTGTTACGTAAACTAATACTATTTACAATCATACATGTAATGAGCATATTATCCGGCACTCGAGAAGTTTGAAAGCAAGCCAATCCTCTCCAAGGTTACGATCCAGGCAGAAACATTTTTGAAATTTGTTTCCACCCGGGTGGAAAAAAGTAAAAAAATTTAATTCAATTTCCATACGATCAATGCGGTCTTGAGACACAATTAGTTTGTAAAACTACTGTTCTGAATAACTTTCAAAACGCCAACTGATTTTTAAGACACGATGCATTTGTAACGCAATACTGATATGATTATCGAGTGAGTAACCACTACAAATTTCTTATGATTATTATTTTATTTTCAAATGATTGTGAATAAAATAGTATACATACCTTGGTGGAAGAACGTCTTATTCTTTTCTCGACGCTGCCTCGGCGAACTTTTCTCTCGAGAATAATGGCGTTCTTTTCACCTTAGTACATAATATACTGGGTTACAAGATGACTAGTAGTATAAAGAGATTCTCTATTTTTAATAAATTATTTTCACTAGTATGGTGTCGAAACACCATCTATGATAATTTTTTAGGTTTATCCAAAAATTTCTAAATATCTGCCAGGGATTCATCATTCGCAGAGCAATCTTATTGAGTAAACAAACACACATTTTTGATACCCCAAACTAACAACGAAGTTTCCTTTGCGGTGTGTACCATGCTGCAAAGGTATAAGAAATTTCATGTAAGTTCAGTTACACGTCATTAATTTATGTAACTAGTCCCAACGCTCTAGATTGCTTCTATCTCCTTTTGAGTCATGGGGGCATACAAAATAGTCACATGAATAATTTGTTGGTACTAGCTAAATAAATACATAACGTGCATCGGTTTTTTTGTGAATTACCTTTTACATTTCACATACGTACAGAGTTCCTAATAGATTACATTGAAACTGTTGAGTAAACTACACTATCGCTCTGAGAACCTTCAAAAATAATTTTGTTGTGTTGATGTTGCGAAGGTGTTCGTTGGACTGATTTCAATACAAGTCATACAATACTTAGTGGAGGCCTACTGTAGATGCAAGTTTTAGTAAACATGATAATAATAATAAATTTGAGTTTGAATTTTAAGTAAAAATGCACTTATGGTAAACAACTTATAAATGGGAGGAAATAAGGGTGAAAGTATATTATAAACAAGTAGAAAATAAACCAGTAGAGACTGGAAAATAGAATGCAAACTTCACTTATCCCAATGAATATATTTTTTATAATTATCAATATTACACTGTTACGTATTTTACTTAAAAATGTAAAAATGAGTTTTGTCCAATTTATAATCGTTTCTACTTTCTACCCAAAAAAATATAAGCAACATTAGTACACAAATATGGGATGCGTGCAGTAACATCGTAATCTCTGCAATCCAGTGCGATGTTTGTGTGCGTTCGATATTATTTGTATCCACTGTTATTTAATACCTCTTCTACGATATCATTCTGTATTGTTATATTTTATATTTAGCCATAAAGTTTTATCTTAAGTATTAAGATAAATGAAATATTATTCAATAAATAACGGCCCAGAAAAATTATTTCCTTCTCATAATGCTACAATTTAAAATTACAAATATATGCATTAAGTGATTCAATCAAAATGTTATTATAACTGTCCATAATATTTGACTGTTCAATTTAAATTATGAAAAATCAGGTACTTTTAAACTGAAAGCGCTCTACACCATCTAAGCGTGATTACACAACAAGGTATGATAGGTACGTGACCATGGTACCGTCACACTTTGTAGTAATATGTATTATGATCTAACGCGTTGTCGATCATAACAGCTGGCTCTTTGAACTTATTAATAATTTATTTTCTAACCAGTGCAATAAATTCTTTTAATCCATTTCTATGACAAACCCCTATTGCACGCATGAAGAATGATACACTATGAATTGGTAAACAAAACAGTACTTTTTGTTAAATTTTGGGTACATTTATTTTATCCAGTTGTAGCGTTGCACATACGTCTACGTTTTACCCATTCACCCATACACTTTTCATAGTCCATTGAAGGGATGGCTTTCAATTCCCGCATCACATTATCTTGTACTTCATCAATGCTCGAAAATCTCATTCCACGAAGCAGTAATTTAAGTTTTGAGAACAGAAAAAAGTCACAGGGTGTCATATCTGGAAAACAGTGCTTGTTGGATGGTATTTACTGCATGTTTTGTCAAACAGTCGGTCTCATTGAGTGCTTTGTCAAAAGGGAGCGTTATCATGGAACAAAATTCAAGAGTTGAGTTTCTATAATTTCGGTCGTCTTCTACGCACAGCATCTCTCAAATGGCTGATTACGGCTAGGTAACACATTGTTCACAATGAACAATGTCTCAATAACTGTGAGCATAATGATGATTTTTGATCGACTTTTGGCGCGCTTTCTTAGGTTTTGGGTCATTTTCACAGCGCCGCTTGGCGCGTTTCGACATCATATTGGTAAACTTAAGTTTCGTCATCTGTAATTATGTATTCATCATAGTAGAATCGTTTGTCACTTCCGACATCATCTTCTGGACCACCGCTTTTCGTTACTATTCTTGAACTAAATTTAGATCTTTTGGCACAAGTCGTGCTGCAATGCGTTCCATGTTCTAAATATTCACCACAACGTGCTGTACCGATCAATACGCGATGTTGAGCTCACCAGATATCCCTCTGAAGCTTGCATGACGATTTTCGAACACGATTTTTTACCTTTTTCGACGTTATCATCGGCTACCAATATCAAAGAGATGCATTTTCAATGCATCGGAACAAGATATTTCGTTGAGAATATAAAATTTCAAACAAAACCTTTGTTGAGCACTTTTTCCAATTTGGAATCTACTAGTGATACATATGGCGCTCACATTTGGCAGAAGTGTCGAGGAAAACTTTACTCAGCTGGGAGAAAAGTATTTTTATCTTACAACTGTAAGAGGCGCCTTAAACAACTGTTTTCGGTGACAGATATCAAATATAAAATACTTATCTTTTTTGGGATTTTTTAACGGTGTACTTTAAATTATACAATCCAAACGTTTCGATAACACTCACAGTTACTTTCGTCAGTAGTAATGTTTGTTAAAAATTGTTAAAGATGTAGTAAACAATTTTGTCAAATTTGAAAAATTAAAATTTTTCAAATTAAAAATTAAAATTTTTCAAATTTGACAAAATTGTTTACTACATCTTTAACAATTTTTAACAAACATTACTGACGAAGATAACTGTAAGTTTTATCGAAACGTTTAGATTGTATAATTTAAAGTACACCATTAAAAAATCCCAAAAAAGATAAGTATGTTATTATGAGTGTTAATGGTGAAAGTTTACATTTTCAGATATCAAATATGATTCAGAAGTGAGGTAAAGTAATCACAAGTGAATAAGTTTGATAGCTGTCAGTTGTAATTGAAATTCGTTTTTATTAATTTCGTACAAATAAATAAAAATTGTGAGAAAAATCATGAATTATATGTTTCATAATTTCTATAACAATCGTTGGTAACTATGAAAAATGATACATACGAAGATACAATTTTTATTAGGTATTTGTTTGAGAGAAATTGATTTCTTCGATGCACCTGTATGATAAAACATTGTGTATTACACGAAAGTGAAATGCCATTATGAAACTTGTGAAGGGTATCCTACTCGGGTGCTAACGCACGCTCATGGGGCAAACTTATCTCTCGCGTATAAACATGCATTTCTCTCATTTAGAATTAGTGTTGGGTACTATCGAATGATATATCTTTATCTGACATGAAGTTTTAAACGTCATTCTGACATAGATTATGGTTTTATGTTTTCACAATGTTGCCTATTTTCGTTATGAACGTGTAAAAAAGATATTGCATAACATTATCCCAAAAAAATTAATTTTAAAATTATTTCACTTCTTTTAAATTGCCCCTTTGTAGGTTTTAAGGTCGTGTGTAGTTTCACACCAGATATTTTTATAAGGAAAGTGATAAAAAATGTATTTTAGTTTAATCATTACTGTGTATATGTTAGATAAAGTGGGGTATATTTTTTTTCGTGGAGCATAAATGCTTTCCAATTTGCTAAGTCCGCCAAAAAATTACATTCTAGGACCAACCATTTATGCAGGATACGTGAAACCTATGTAAAACATTCGTACCGGTAATCACTACGTTCTGAAGTGTATAAGGCAGCGTTACCACGGGTGGTTATGTTGCCTCACAGAGAGAGCTGAAAATCACTATTTATGGTAAAAAAGCTCAGTGACCAGGAATGGGAATGACCCCTGGAGACCAAACAGAGCTCAACGTGTTAAACCTACAGTTTGATCACCCTATTGACAAGATCGTTTAGTACCGTTTACAAGTTATTTTTGATATTGAATGTAATTCGATAATAATTTAAAAGAATTTATTTTCTTATCATTATATTGAACAATTCTATTATATATATATATATATATATATATATATATATATATATATATATATATATATATATATATATATATATATATATATATATATATATATATATATATATATATATATATATATATATACATATATATGAACGAATAAGTTCAGGTAAATATGTAATTAAAATAATAATTTTTAATTACAAATATTTCTGTCTTAGTTTGTACTTCTGTAAAAAAATTGAAATCAATCATTTATTTTCGAAATAAGATGTCCACAAACGAATATAATTGCAAGGTAATGCTTTTTATAAAAAAAGTGCAATTCTATGGAATAAAAAATCTGAATAAATCTAAATAAATGTGTGTACTACTCTATATTGAAAAGAACCAGTTAACAAAGAATTCAGGGTAGTCATAAAATTGTATTTGCCGCCTAATAGATAGGATGTTTTTGGTATATCTTTAAGATTTATCCCGTTAACAACAGATTTTCGGATAAATCAAAATTCCCGTCTGAGATATTTCATACGTTGATGAAGGTTTTACTTTCCTTTACTAACTATTAATTATTGAGTTACTAATTGTGTTAAATTATATATTTTACACTTGGTAATGTGTAATAATCGACTATATTGCAAAAACTGTTTGCTACCTGCCGTTGACGTAATAATCTCTCATTACATTTCTTTCGAATTAATTTTACTATTATTAATTACACATATTATTAATAAACTACACAATTAAATTTCGTTACATTATGAAACTATTTTGTAGTAAATTCATTCGAACCCGTTGAATATTTTTTCGCCAAGGTCAAGTTTAGAAATAATTCAATTGCACTTGAAATTCGCAAGGCCAAGCGGACGTCGTTATCCATAACAGAGATAAGAATACGTTGCAATCTTAACTTCCATTTAGTTCAGTCCACGAAGCAAGGTTGAGTAAAGTAGACATCTTTTTCTTCATAACTTGTTATCCAACTAATTTTTTGTTTCAAAGGTGTTTTGTCCATTTTGTTTACCTGGAGAAAGTTGACTCTATTTAAATGAATTAATTTTTCATTAGGACTTGACTGTACCGAGCATTACAATTTTAAGTCGGCGAATTAAATGCGTTCCTTATTACTACCATCTGCCGTTGAATTCTTCTCGCTCATCAGACAGTAAGTACAATCGCAAATTCAAAGTGAGCATGCGTGACATAACATCGGTAAACTAAAGGTTTTACTTCTGTTTTTTTTGGCGCGCTGATCGCAAATCGTAGTTAATATTCAGACTCGTCTAGATTTATGTCATCTAGAATACATTTTCGGTTAGAGGAGCTAAACGAAAAGGAGATTAAATCAGGCACTTGAAATACTCATCTAGCTCAGTAAATGATACTCTTTGCTAGGGATGTCTAAAAAGCGACACACCTGAAGTATACGCAATGGAAACAGTAATCATACTTCAAAATAAAGAAGAGATCTTTATTAGCCAGGGGCGTAATAAGGATGGGAGGCTAACAAAGTCTTTTTTACCCTGTCGTATATATTATTCACAGACAGCACATTTACATTCCAATTTTTTAAATAAGACAAAATGTTCAAACGATATTTTAATTAAACACAACATAAGGATGGTCTGTGACTATTGAAGTTTATATTTGTTGACATTTCATAGTTTACAATATTTAACATATGATTAACCATTCCCATTAAATACATGTTAAAAGACATCAATTTCTTGTAGGTACATTTCTAGAAATTCACGAAGCCTACTTTTTCACTAGAATAGCCCAAAGATTACTTACTGTATATTAAGTATTAGTTACGTTGTCTAGACGGTATACTTTGAGATTACCGTCGGTCGTTCATGTAGTAATAGTAATTTCGCACAAATGGCATGATAGTTAAAAATAGATATCCCTGCGTTGAAATATACGCAACACGATTGTTAGTTGCGTTGTTTGCTAATAGGAGAAAAAATCCCACTAGTTACGCTTAAAAAAGGAAGATCTGGTTGTAATGTACATCTTGCAACAACAAGGTGTTTTTTAAAATCGCTATATCTCAATTTTCTCCTGATTCACGTTTCTTGACCTTGATCTACATCATCACTGATTCTAATTCAAAAGTTTAGATAGTCACCTATTTGACACAAAATCTAATTATGTTTAATTCATAAAAGATTAAAATGTCCCACGTCAAGAGTTATAAGTACATGAACCAAAAGCTGCAGAAAATTCGAAAATGTGGTGTTTTTATATACCGACATTAGCTTACACTGAGACAGGGATGCAAATACAGATTACTAGTTTGGTGACCAATTGATGGAGTAAAACATAAAGCCGTTACCGACATTACCCTCCCCTCTCCTTGTTGTAACTATAAACAACATTTATTGCATTTAACTCTACAGAAATCTGAGGAAACCCTCTCGTCGCCTAATTAGTAAATGATACTTAGAATTTCGTTGATGCAAATGATCAGTCCACATACATGGACAACCCTGACTCTCCGCCTATTACTGCACTACATGGTTTTCGGACAGGAATTAGGTAGCGTACGACAGTTATGATTTAGAGGCGAGTAATGCCCTTTTAAATGATATGTAGTACAGACACATACTATTCAAATCGGCTGATTGGGGTAAAAATTTGTAAGTATTCTGTGTATTTGGTGTAATCATTCTCGTCTTGTGGCAATAATGTAGTTTAAAGCCAACATTAAATGTACAAAGAATTGCCTATATCGGTATATATTTATACGGTATATCCATATACAGCTCATGGGACATATATTTGCTTTTTTATATGAAGGTATCCCTACGTACGCCTATGGAAGTGTGGTTAAACTTGAATTCAGATAAAAAAAGTGTAGCCAAACTCATCGATAAATGTAAAAACCAAAGTTATATGGTTCATAAACCCATTGTATCTTTAGTACTTAATGTCCATACAATTGTTTCATCTACATAAAACATTGCAAAACATCTTATATCTTTAATAAAATACTTATTTTTTTGGGTTCTTTTAATGGTGTATGTTAAATTATACAGTCTAAACGTTTCGATAACACTTACAGTTATCTTCGTCAGTAGTGGTATTATCTATTAAAATTGTTAAAGATGTTGAAACAATTTTGCCAAGGTTGAAAAATTAAAACGTAAACATTAGCCTGATATTATTATAAGATATATTAATAGTAACAATATTATTTAACGTACACCTTTAAAAAACCCAAAGAAGATAAGTGTTTTATTATGTGTAACAATGGTGAAATTTTACATTTTCATCTTATATCTTTATTAATAGCTCACTTATAGGTAAATCATCCCAAGATGTTAAAAATTCTGCCGAAGTTATTGAAAAAATACGTAAATTCAGAATTGAATATGATAATGTAATGGTCAGTTTTGTTTCACTTTTTGCAAAAGTTTCTTGGACATATTGATCACATTTTTTTCAAAAGACATAAAACATCTTTTTCATAACTTTTTTACTGCTGTTTATTTTCAGTGGGGTAATAAGTTGTGGCTGTTTTATACATGGAAGAATTTGAAACATTTGTTTTGGGAAATAACAAAATTTACCCAAAAGTCTTTAATTTGGTATAGATACGCAGACGATGCTTGAAACATATCAAAAGGAATATTGCATAGTTGTTTAGTTTTTGTAAATGGTAATTTCCAAGTATTCAGTTTACTATGGAGAAGGAAACTTATTGAAATTTACTGTTTTTAGACGTATTAATATCTTCATAAGTTATAAAAAGTTGATGCAATTAAGTCATTAGTGAATTAAGCTAACCGAATTTGTGGTCCTGAATTATTAGAACATGAATGTAACCATTTAAAAACTACTAACTAATCGTTATTCCCTTAAAGATATTAATAATGTTATTTCATCTGCTCGCCATATTCATAAAGCAGAACTAGTTCTTAATTCTGATATTGCTTTTCTTTCTATTATAACTAATTGTACAGAGAGAACTGAAAAAATGCTTATTGGTTATGACAATGACTATTTTTAAACCTACAAGGAAGGTTAAAGGACATTTAACATGCTCTAAAGCAGTTTTAAATAATTTATCAACTTCCAGAGTGTACAATGTGCCTTTTCTTGTGGAAATGTGTACATTGAATCCACAAAACGAAGATTTGATGCTAGATGCAAAGAACATATGAGACTTGGAAGGAGAAGTGTGTCGTTACTGAAATGCCCTGAATAATATAATTCATGAGATTTAATTCGATAGTATGGAAATTTTATCACGACAATTTCACTATTATGTACGTCTCCAACGAATACCTATTGAGTCATATAAATATCGAAATAACTTCAATGGGCCAGGGGAATTATAGTTTCTCTTAGATTTAATTTTTGGTATGTATAGGTTTTTTCTAGACTAGAAGTAAATGCCAATTATGCTAAATTACTATAGCATTGCAATTATTTTACATGTGTAACTAAAGGTAAAATAAGGTACAATGTACAGGGTGGTTCATTTTCGATGTTTTCTTGTGGGAAATACCCTTTCTATTACAGATAGACAAAAAGTAATATGGGGCCCTTGTGCTCGATTTTTGTGTTAATTAAGATCCAGTAGTCATAATCATATCTGATTGTTATTGCGCAATTAGTCAAAATTGAAAAAATGGCGATTTTGATAAACTTGAATAACTTTTTTATTTCTAAATGTATCGGCAAACTGTAAAACATTCTTAAGGAACTTTTTTAAGTAAAATCCGTTAGTGCATTCACATTTTTAATACCTCCTTAATTAAAAAAGATATGACATAAAGTTGTATTTCTTTATATGGAAACTATCGTTGGCTATGACACCTTTAAATGACATTTTTTTGTTCTTTTTAAAAATATATAACACCTCTATACCATTCTAATAATTAATTGATTTTTTAAGTTTGTATATTTATTAAGTATAACAGTTGGCTTAGAAAACCAGATATGAAATTGAATGAAGATGTTCTACTCAAAAAAGAAATTCCACTTCAAGTAAAATATTTTAGAGACATTTTGTAATTCAAATAAGTTTAATTGTAATATTGCTCTTGTGGAATGGTAACAAATTATAAAATCTAAAGATTGAATATCAAATTATCAAAAAACCTCAAATTCAAATTGAAATGAAATGAAAATAAACAATATAAGATCAGAAATTATGAAAAGCTTACAGCAAATCAATTTTTATACGTATGTAAACATCTAATTCTATAAACGAAAAAAAATATGAACACAAAATGTCAATATAGCAAACACACTAAAATTACAAATATTTTTCAAACTGTGTTTGGATTTTGGATGCAGACTTCGCATCGTCTTCTAATTGAATTTATAGAGTTATATATAGATAATGGAGTTAATTGTGTAAAAGCCACACGAACACTTTCTTTTAACTCATTCACAGTATTATTAGTTCTTTTGTATATAATGTTTTTCAAAAAAACCCATAGAAAGAAATCTAGAGGCAAAAGATCGGGTGAACGAGCAGGCCACGAAATTGGTGCGAGAGCTCCGTTTTGCTGAAATATGACATTGCATTATTGCGCTAAAGGAAGACTCTCTAGAAATCCCTCCAAATGAATTTGTAGAATATCGATATATTTCATTGAGTTCAATGTTCCTTCATACATGTGATAATAAAAACGTTCATTTTTAGTGCAGCACCACACATTTATTCCAAATATCCCTTGCCTCCTGCAGACAACACTGACATGAGCGTTAGTATCTGCCCAGTAAGGTAAATTGTGATTATTAAAAATACCATCACCACTGATATGCGCCTCGTCTGACCATGCAATAGAGTTTGAAAAATTAGGTATATTTTGGCACTGACTTATATACCAGTTACAAAACTCAGTACGCCGCCTTCTGTCGTCTATAGTCAAAAAGTGTTCTTTCCGAAACCTATAGCAATGGTATTTGTGTTGCTTTAAAATTCGAAGGGCTTTGCTACGAGACACGCTTAGATTAACCATTTGTCTAGATGAATTTGTTGGCTCTGCTTCGACTTGTCCTAAGACGACCATTGTTTCGTTTAAAGTAAGTTTTTGTCCTGGGATTTTTAAAAGAACCGAATTTAATAAAATTTTTCTGTAACCTAAAATTAAGATATTGTTTTGAGCTAGCAAACATTTTAATTTCTAGCATGTTATCAACTAAATTCCAAGATCACTTTGTTGCACACTTCTAATTTTTAATTTATTATTTGACATATAGGTATCATTTGTTTTTACTCAAATAAATCTCAGCCTCCTATGCCTACTGTGTATTCTTAATATAAAACGCAAATAAGAAAAACTTAAAAAATCAATTAATTATTAAAATAGCATAGAAGTGTTATATATTTTTGAAAAGCACAAAAAAAATGTCATTTAAAAAGATCATAGCCAACTATGGTTTCCATAAAAAAATACAACTTTTTTTAATTAAGGAGGTATTAAAAATGTGAATGCACTAACGGATTCTACTTAAAAAAGTGCCTTAAGAGTGTTTTTACAGTTTGCCGATACATTTAGAAATAAAATAGTTATTCAAGTTTCTCAAAATCGCCATTTTTTCAATTTTGGCTAATTGTGCAATAACGGTCAGAGATATCTTGATTATGACTTGGATCTTAATTAACACCAAAATCGAGCACAAGAACCCCATATTACTTTTTGTCTATCTGTCATAGAAAGGGTACTTCCCATAAGAAAACATCGAAAATGAACCACCCTGTACACATCCTGCTTTCACTGTATCGTAACAATTACATCCTTTCAGTAGTTTTTAGCTAGGAACACGTTGACCGCTTACAAACTAAATTTTTTCACAGCTTTGCACTTACATTACGACGATAAAATTTTGTCCTTTTTTTTTTATTTTGATATTTTTCATTTTTAGCCTCCTCCCGTTAGACAGTGTTCTGATTTGCCATTTGAAAGAGATTTAATGATATTTAATATATTAGGTATCTAGCTAATGTTTCCTAAATAAATTTAGATTCCGTAGTTCGCTTTCAAATATATTTATGTGCTAGTTATGGCAGACTTATACTTGAGTTTTCATATTTCATGTATTTCATAATTTGTTTGACGACTTACCTTTTTCGAAACTATTATCATTTACTGAGATCGATAATTGTAATTGTTATCGATACGATTAAGTCTGTGAAAACATAAATAAAGAATACACGTGTAAAATCCAAAATGTGAGTAATTAATTATAAATGGTAATCTTCAGAGTGTGCATTTTATTAGAGGTTCTTGTTGGTTTACTGTTACTATACTGTTATGTGTTAAATTGACGTGTACAATGGAATGATCATCCCATCCGCCTGGTTGAATCCTACCTTTTAAGGTTACTTAAAGTGAAAGGTACACATTAATGAGCCAATAATCTCCAAGATTTTAAAGCTAGAATGCGACAAGGAATGGCATATATCATCACCGATAAAATACCAAACATCCTCATAGAATTCGAGCACCGCCTTCGTTACTGTCAGGAGGAAGTCAGTAAAATGGGCAAATTTTAAATTTTAATATCTGTTTAACGATAGGAGCAAGTTTAAAAAAATGAATATTGTTGAATGGACAACTAAATACCCCTTATAGTAACACTAACAATAATGTAATTTAAAATGTACTAGCGAATGACAGAGGGAATAATAGTTTACTTCAAATGTCGATTCTTTAAAAATAAGAATTTACGTGTTTAAGGATATTTCATATACTCATTCGTAACGGAAAAAAACAATATATTCGTCATTTATAGACCGCATTGTGTAATAGTGAGTAGGTACAGTAAATAAAAGTATAAGTCTAACAAATTATTACAGTTAAGTATATGACTAAGATTATACCAGTGTTCAATGTATTCGTTAATCAAATAAAAGGCAACTAAAATTCAACAATTCGTTATAATAGGATTAATGTTTAAAAAAAATAGTATAATAATTATATTATAATTCAAACTGGTAATTGGTAAAAGCAGTATGCAAATAAAAAAGTAAAAGATAGCAATAAAAAAAATGAGATAAACTAGTCACACGAATACAATGGGTCCACACAACACACATTAATATCACTTGCAAGTGTAAGGCAAGTTAAACATCCGAACAGTTTGAACACAGTAAAAGTCTTACAATGCTAAAAAATGCTTAAGTGCAACATTTTTTAGATAATCAAATTAAGTCCACACAAAGTAAGTTAAAATTACTTTGAGAATGTGTCCACACAAATCCAGTACAGACACACATTAAGTGTAAGTCCACACAAAACTAGTTACAACCGATTTAAATTTGTGTCCACACAAAAATTTGCAGTCACGTTTTGTGTGTGTGTGTGTGTGTGTGTGTGTGTGTGTGTGTGTGTGTGTGTGCGTGTGCGTGTGCGTGTGCGTGTGCGTGTGCGTGTGCGTGTGCGTGTGCGTGTGCGTGTGAGTGTGCGTGTGCGTGTGCGTGTGCGTGTGCGTGTGCGTGTGCTTGTGCGTGTGCGTGTGCGTGTGCGTGTGCGTGTGCGTGTGCGTGTGCGTGTGCGTGTGCGTGCGCGTGCGCGTGCGCGTGTGCGCGCGCGTGCGCGTGCGCGTGCGCGTGCGCGTGCGCGTGTGCGTGTGCGTGTGCGTGCGCGTGTGCGTGTGCGTGTGCGTGCGCGTGCTAGTGCGCGTGCGCGTGCGCGTGCGCGTGCGCGTGCGCGTGCGTGTGCGTGAGCGTGTTCGTGTGCGTGCGCGCGTGTGCGCGCGTGTGCGCGCGTGTGAGCGCGTGTGCGCGTGTGTGCGCGTGTGTGCGCGTGTGTGCGCGTGTGCGCGCGTGTGTGCGCGTGTGTGCGCGTGTGTGCGCGTGTGTGAGCGTGTGTGCGCGTGTGTGCGCGTGTGTGCGCGTGTGTGCGCGTGTGTGCGCGTGTGTGCGCGTGTGTGCGCGTGTGTGCGCGTGTGCGTGTGCGCGTGTGTGCGCGTGTGGTGCGCGGTGTGTGCGCGTGTGTGCGCGTGTGCGCGTGCGCGTGTGTGCGCGTGTGCGTGTGGCGCGTGTGTGCGCGTGTGGGCGGTGCGCGTGTGCGCGTGTGTGCGCTGTGGGTGCGCGTTGCGCGTGTGTGCGCGTGTGTGCGCGCGTGTGTGCGCGTGTGTGGTGTGCGCGTGTGTGCGCGTGTGTGCGCGTGTGTGCGCGTGTGCGCGCGGTGTGCGCGTGTGTGCGTGCGCGTGTGGCGCGTGTGCGCGCGTGTGTGCGCGTGTGCGTGCGCGTGTGCGGTGCGCGTGTGCGCGTGTGTGCGCGTGTGCGTGTGTGCGCGTGTGGCGCGTGTGTGCGCGTGTGTGCGCGTGGCGTGTGCGCGTGTGGCGCGTGTGGCGCGTGTGCGCGTGTGCGCGTGGTGTGCGCGTGTGTGCGGTGCGTGTGCGCGTGTGTGCGCGTGTGTGCGCGTGTGTGCGCGTGTGTGCGCGTGTGTGCGCGTGTGTGCGCGTGTGTGCGCGTGGGTGCGCGTGTGTGCGTGCGTGTGTGCGCGCGTGTGCGCGTGTGTGCGCGTGTGCGCGTGTCGCGCGTGTGTGCGCGTGTGTGCGCGTGTGCGCGTGTGCGCGTGTGCGCGTGTGTGCGCGTGTGTGCGCGTGTGTGCGCGTGTGTGCGCGTGTGTGCGCGTGTGTGCGCGTGTGTGCGCGTGTGTGCGCGTGTGTGCGCGTGTGTGCGCGTGTGTGCGCGTGTGTGCGTGTGTGCGTGTGTGCGCGTGTGTGCGCGTGTGCGCGTGTGTGCGCGTGTGCGCGCGTGTGCGCGCGTGTGCGTGTGGCGCGTGTGCGCGCGTGGCGCGTGTGCGCGCGTTGTGCGCGTGCGTGTGCGCGCGTGTGCGCGTGTGTGCGCGTGTGTGCGTCGTGTGCGCGTGTGTGCGCGGTGGTGTGCGCGTGTGTGCGCGTGTGTGCGCGTGTGTGCGCGTGTGTGCGCGTGTGTGCGCGTGTGCGCGCGTGTGCGCGTGTGTGCGCGTGTGGCGCGTGTGCGCGTGTGTGCGCGTGTGTGTGCGGTGTGCGCGGTGTGCGCGTGTGTGCGCGTGTGTGCGCGTGTGTGCGCGTGTGTGCGCGTGTGTGCGCGTGTGTGCGCGTGTGTGCGCGTGTGGCGCGTTTGTGCGCGTGTGTGCGCGTGTGTGCGCGTTGTGCGCGCGTGTGCGCGTGGTGCGCGTGTGTGCGCGTGTGTGCCCGTGTGTGCGCGTGTGTGCGCGTGTGTGCGCGTGTGTGCGCGTGTGTGGCGTGTGTGCGCGTGTGTGCGCGTGTGTGCGGTGTGGCGTGTGCGCGTGTGTGCGCGTGTGTGCGCGTGGCGTCGTGTGCGCGTGTGCGCGCGTGTGCGCGTGTGCGCGCGTGTGGCGCGCGTGTGCGCGTTGTGCGCGTGTGTGCGCGTGTGTGGCGTGTGCGTGTGCGCGTGTGTGCGCGTGTGCGCGTGTGTGCGCGTGTGTGCGCGTGTGCGCGTGTGCGCGTGTGTGCGCGTGTGGCGCGTGTGTCGCGTGTGTGCGCGTGTGCGCGTGTGCGTGTGCGCGTGTGTGCGCGTGTGCGCGGTGGCGCGTGCGGTGTGCGCGTGTGTGCGCGTGGTGCGCGTGTGTGGCGTGTGTGCGCGTGTGCGCGTGTGGCGCGTGTGTGCGTTTGTGCGCGTGTGTGCGCGTGTGTGCGCGTGTGCGCGTGTGTGCGCGTGTGCGCGTGTGCGCGCGTGTGCGGTGTGCGCGGTGCGTGTGCGCGGTGTGCGCGGTGTGCGCGCTGTGTGCGCGTGTGTGCGCGTGTGTGCGCGTGGTGCGCGTGTGTGCGCTGTGTGCGCGCGTGTGCGGCGGTGCGCGCGTGTGCGTGTGCGCGTGTGTGCGCGTGTGGCGCGTCGCGTGTGCGCGTGTGTGCGCGTGTGTGCGTGTGGCGCGTGTGTGCGCGTGTGTGCGCGTGTGTCGCGTGTGCGCGTGTGTGCGCGGTGTGTGCGCGTGTGGCGCGTGGCTGTGCGCGTGTGTGCGCGTGCGTGTGCTGGCGTGTGTGCGCGTGTGGTGGCGCGTGTGTGGCTGCGTGTGTGCGCGTGTGTGCGCGTGTGCGCGTGTGCGCGTGTGTGCGCGTGTGTGCGCGTGTGTGCGCGTGTGTGCGTTGTGCGTGTGTGCGCGTGTGCGCGTGTGTGCGGTGTGCGCGTTGTCGCGTGTGCGCGTGTGTGCGCGTGTGTGCGGTGTCGTGTGTGCGGTCGTGTGCGCGTGTGTGCGCGTGTCGTGGCGCGTTGTGCGCGTTGCTGTGCGCGTTGTGCGTGTGTGCGCGTGTGTGCGCGTTGTGCGCGTGTGCGCGTGTGTGCGCGTGTGTGCGCGTGTGTGCGCGTGTGTGCGTGTGCGTGTGTGCGCGTGTGTGCGCGTGTGTGCGCGTGTGTGCGCGTTTGTGCGCGTGTGCGCACGTGTGCGCGTGTGTGCGCGCGTGCGCGCGCGTGTAAATTACATTGTCGCAAGAAACACGCGTGATTGGTTGCTGGTTATCTTCTATGATCTCTTGAATATATCTGGTATAAATGCCATCTGTGTGTATAAAGCAAACTATCCACTAAAAATTTCTCTGGAAGTGATTCTATTGAAAAATTTGCTCGGGAGCTATTATTTCATTACCCCTACAGCTAAGAAGACGCGGAATATTCACCTCAAGTTCGAGACAAGTGTACGACACTTCTCGAACTTGACGTGAATATTTCCCCTTTACTTGATCCCCCAAAACCAGAAGACTATGTAGTGCGATGTCATATTTGTGCCAGAACCCGCAATAAGTTTGCGTAAAACACTACTTGATAGACGGACTAAAATTATTATTTTACTTAAATTGTTATAATAGGTACTGTTAAATGTTTTGTTCGCATATGTTTCTATATATTAGCTGTTTTGTTGTAATTAGAAAAATTAGCTTTGTTAATATTTTAGCCAAATAGGATTTTCGTTACAATTTTAAACTAACCAGATTCAAATAAAGCCATAAAAAGGCTTTTTTTTTCTTTTTCAAAAAAAATTTAAAGAAAAGTGAAACTTTAGATTAAAATGTAATAATTTTTGAATATTTTTCAGAAAGTAATAACACAAAATGGTATTAACATGGTATTAACCAAAAAAAAAAAAAAATGGTCTACACATATAGACCGCGCGACTATCCTGGTAACAAATTACCGCACGCCTAGTCTATGGTTAAATAAAGTCAGCTGCCCTTTTTACCTTCCAACCTACGTATACATATGTAGGTATAGAAGGTTATGCGGTCGACTTTTTTTTCACTGTCAGTAAATCGACTTATTACCTTTTTATACAACTTTTGGCCTTTATGTGTCTGTGTGTATGAATGTACGTTAGTATCCACGATAACTCCAGAACGAAAATATCTGCATACCTAAAACTTTGTATTTAAGCTTGTTTTTATTTGGATTAAAGCTGATTAGACTTAGACAGAAATCCAGAGGCGGAAGGGAGAGGTTTATTAGGAGCAGTTTTTGTTTTTTATCAAGTATTTCTAAAACAGCTGCATATTTTAAAGATATGAAAATTCCTAGATATAGACCTTAAACATGTTGATTAGTTATGCTCTATGCAATATTTTGATACGACGCGTAATTTAGCGGAAAAAAATTCCTAAGGTAGAATTTGGACGACTTGCGAAATCGGATAATTGCTGGGTGTAAGTCAATTAGAAACGACCCTGTTGTGTTTGAAAGAGTTTGGCAGTCAATGACGAGAATTTTTTGTAGATTGAGCAATTCTACATGTATTTTTTGACAATAAAATGGTGTTACTGTCAAAAATTTTGTTCACCATGTACCTTCAAAACAAAAGTGTTCTCCAAAAATCATCATAGGACAAAATATTCTTAGAACAGGCCAAGAAGAAACCCTTTGCCATTTTCTCAACAAACTTAGTGTATAACCAAGGTTTTTTGTGTACCATTATGATGATAACAGGAAAAAAATACATTTAGTTTTTGCCCGTCGAGCCAATGCTTGGTGCCGTTTTCCAAACGAATTTCGGTGTGTAAACAGGTTTTTGGCATACTTAGATGGATAACACCTTAAATCATACCATTTGGCTCCTGTCCCATAATGAAATTTTGTTTGATCATGTTTGGTCACTCATGGCCAACACCATAAAATGTTAACATTTGGTTTTTGCAAACCTAGGCAAACGTATTTTGGTGTATTCTCAACGAAATTAGCGAATAAAATTTTTGTTTCCAAATAAACACAACACATTTGCCTAATCATGGCAAGCCATTAGACCACTTTCTTAATGAAATTGGTTCGTGCATAATGTTTTTGTGTATCTTTAGTCTCAACCAGCACGGTAAATCAACGTTTAGTTTTTCCCCATCGATGCAATGATTTTCACCGTTTTCTAAACCAAATTGGAGTATAAATAAATTTTTTTAACGTATTTGGTCCCAAATGATGATTTTATCAATCGACGCAACGCATTTGGAAGTTTTCCCTAACCAACTGTAACGGGCATATTTGTCCCGAAAGGCCCTAAGACAACAAAACTTTGTTCTTCGCTTTTATGCTATCTAGGTACTGTGAGGATTTTAGCATTGAAATTAGTACCTAAATAGTATTTTTAGGCATTATTGATCTCCCGCACCTCAAAACCATAAATCAAAGCTCAAAGTTAAGTAAAGCGATATTTTTCCTTGCAATTTATCGAAGACCCTAACGAGAATAGTGTATAGTAGTAGATTTAGAAAACTAGGCACAAGCTGACCAATATTTCTGGACCACAGAAGTTCGCGCCTCCCCAACGAAATTGGCGTATCAGGGTAGGTTTTGGGCAAATTTTATCCCAAATATTAGTGAAAACTCATGGGTAACATAATTTAGCTCTCGGTTATCAGAATAATCAATTTTGCCGCAACCCCAACAAAATTGGAGTATAAATATGAATTTTGGGCACTATTCAGATCAAATGCTCGCCTGAACTCCTGGACCGCAAAATGTAATTCATGGTTATCGCGAGAGTCTGTATAGTTACGTTCCTAACGAAATTGAAGTATAAACAAAGATTTTGGGCAAAATTCAGCCCAAACGCTAATCAACATGAGTGACATAATTTAGCTTATGATAATTGAAGAAATCCATTTTGCCGCGTCCCTAACGAAATTGGGGTATCAACATAGATTTTGGGCAAAGTTTAGCCCAAACACTAACCAATACACATGGGTAACATAATTTAGCTCTTGGTCATCAAGGTAATCAGTTTTGCCGTTATCCCAACTAAATTCCCGCACAAATATAGGTTTTGGACAATATTCAGCCCAAATGCTCGACTACACTCATGGACCACCAAATGTAGCTTTTGGTCATTGCTAGAATCCATTTTGGCATGCCCCCAAAGAAATTTGTGAATGAGCATAGATTTTGGGCGAGATTTAGCCGAAACACTAGTCAACACTCATTCATATTCATACAAATGTTCCGCTAAAACGTTTGGCATTACTTATGGACCACAAAATGTAACTCTTGGTCATCGAAAGAATCCATTTTGCAGCGTCCCCTACGAAATTCGCGTTTCAGCGTACGTTTCGGACAAAGCTTATCCTAAACACTAATCACCCCTGATGGGTAACATAATTTAGCTCTTGGTCATGAAGGAAATCAGTTTTGCCGTGATTCCAACGAAATCGGTGTGCATCTATAAGTTTTGGGCAATACTCAGCAGAAATGCTCGCCAACACTAAT
The DNA here is from genome assembly GCA_036346205.1 of Vesta saturnalis. Classification (NCBI taxonomy): domain Eukaryota; kingdom Metazoa; phylum Arthropoda; class Insecta; order Coleoptera; family Lampyridae; genus Vesta; species Vesta saturnalis. Next base: position 868,011 of record JARFJB010002114.1, read on the forward strand.
GGACCACAAAATGTAGCTCTTGGTCATCGAAAGAATCCATTTTGCCGCTTCCCCAATGAAATTGTTGTATCAGCGTAGGTTTTGAGCAAAGTTTAGCCAATGCACTAATCAACACACATGGGCAACATAATCTAGCTCTTGGCTATCAAAACAATCAGTTTTGCTGTGATCCGAACTAAATTTCTGTACAAATATAGGTTTTGGGCAATATTCATCCCAAATGCTCGACTACACTCATGGACTACTAAATGTAGCTCTTGGTTATCGCGAGAATCCATTTTGCCGCGTCGCCAACGGAATTGGTGTATCAACACAGATTTTGGGCAAAATTTAGCTCAAACACTAATCAACACTCATTGGTGACATAATTTAGCTCATGGTTATTGAGGCAATCAATTTTGCCGCGACGCCAACATAATTGGAGCATAAATATGGAACTTGGGCAATATTCAGCTCAAATACTCGCCTGCACCCATGAACCACAAAAAGTAATTCATGGTTATCTCGAGAGAGATTTTGTTATGTTCCCAACGATATTGAAGTATCAACATAGATTTTGGGCAAAATTCAGCCCAAATGCTAATCAGCACTCATGAGTGACATAATTCAGCTTATGATAATTGAGAAAATCCATTTTGCCGCGAAACTAAAGGGAATACATTCAAGTGTAAGTAGGTACTTTTATGTAAATGAAAGCTCGCAGCAAATAATTTTACAAGCCTATGTAACTTATTAAAAATCAAACATTACCTTGCGGAGGTATCTCATTCGCACGCGGGCTCATTCAGCTGAAATCTGCTAAAATAAAAGACAATGCATGGATACCTCACTTTGTATTTGGGTGAATTAGCATAATTGTTTGTTGTTTATATTTATATTCGTGTAGAGGTGGGCCTGGCGAACGGGTATAGGATAGACCTTGGTTATAATTGTAATAGGCAATTGCCAAATGTTTACATACTCCCGGGGCCACATGACCATTAAACACCTCGAATTTTATTTTTACTGTTTTTATAGTTGTATAGATGAATGGGTTACATGAGAAAGGGGCAATGTATTTTTCTAACTCACTCAACCTTGTATATCGGTCACGATGATATGATTTATTTACGACTTACCTTTATAAGGATTTGTTTTAATGAGTTTTTTTGTGTCACTTTGTTCAAGTCGAATTGTTTGTCTGCAAACTGATTTCTCTTTATATGTAATTTATTGCAATTTTATGTATGTATTTTGTGCTATATTAATTAGTCTAAACAATTGTGTCTGTAAATTTCTCACCTATTTTTTTTTGTTTGTCCTTGCATTTACCTTATAAACACCTGTGCAATTTTACTGTTATTATATTTTGTATGTACCGAAATTTGCCTTATTTGTGATATTTACATAAAGACCAGCCACACGTTTGGTATTACAATTTTTATTCTGATTTATTTATGACACAATTGTGTGTGTGACTACATTTGTTCTTTTTATTGTATTTATATGTAGCTAAACTGATTTTTGTTTATTTTTCTCTTAATATTATAATTTTGTACGCACTTTAACCTGATTTAATGGTGTTTTGTTGTATATTTAACCCTTTCATAGTTTTTTTTTCACTATTTGATTTCTTCATGTACTTGTGCCATTACTTATTTATAAATAAGGTGGGTCTTGTTGGTGGCTCTTTCCCACAATTGTACATTAAAGGGTTGAACCATCATTGCACAAATATCTTTAATTTTAATTTGAGTAGTTCCATTTTCTTTACCTATCCACATGATGCAACACTTAACCTCATCCAGCCTATCTAATTTAAATAGTACAACGTACTTACCACTAGACGGCCGATTCTTTTGATCAGATTTGAGGTTTTCGAGCAATTAAATATCAGACTTGTAAATAAATTCTAATATTTTAAATATTGCCAGGAAAGTCAGTGTAAGTCAAGCAATTAATTTGAGTAATAGTAACATTATTGTCAGTAAAGTCAAGATAAATGAATTATCGATTATTTTGTTCTTGAGTTTGCATTATTGCAAATAATATCAAATTACAGTTTTCAAGATAGGGTACCTGGGGACGCCACAAGGTCATAAGTCAAAATAATGTCCTGGTTAATACAACTTCTCTACGAATTGGATGTTGATGCGATACGCATAACCGTGATTAGTGAGATTGGCAACACATCCAATCATTCCGTCAATGTACGCCAATATAAATGAATGAGTTTGAATTTTAAAGTTAATTTTTACAAGTAGCCTTTGTAACGCAGCACATGGACTTCAGCACAAATTGATGTATGTCCCATTGTCATGTTAACAATATGTATGAAAATATAAACTTTCACGATTACCACACACAATTAAAATATATAGATTTTAAGTATTGATTTTTTTATTATTTTCACATAAATTTACAGGTTTCGGTAAGAGTTACAGTCATCGTCCTCAGTAAATTGTAATATCTTTAAGAATTATTTAACATGTCTAATTAAATTGATGAAATATGAAAACGTAAATATGAGCCCGCCATAGAATCTAATTCCATTTAGTAACAAACTAAATAATATTAAACCGTCTTGAAGACAAAATTTAATCAAGTTATGATGTAAATGTAATTTTGTGAAAAACCTTCATTTCAAATTGACAATAAGATTCACAAACAAAAACTGCACACACCAACTAACGAAAGGAATAGGATTTAATCAATAATTGTAATTGTTATTGCACCGAGAAAAGACAATGTGGAAGTTTAATGTTATTTTTATTTTCTACGGCATACGTTGAAATATTGTAAAGCTGTGGTAACTTGGAATATTATTAATTGGTAAACCATTTACTTCAAGGCCTAGGAAAAAACAGCAAAAACCCAGATATACCGCAAGCCAAAATTAAGGCGTACTATTGTTCCTTTGTTTAATTATTAAATACCACAACCCGTTTAAGCGCACTGTTGAAGTTATTTGGATGGTCATATATCTCAATAGCTTCACGTTGTAAGCGAACATAATAATGTTCGTTTTGACAATATTTAGAGCAGATCTCTCTGGATAACCTAATCCATAAAATCTTATATGTTCTTTACGTCTTGTACCAAAGCTACGTTTTATGGGCCCAATGTACACTTTCGACAGGAACAAGATAACTTATATTTTCAGGAATATGACAAGCATTTGAAACAACTTTAGCTAACCTTTAATTTTTCTTAATCTTCCTTACAAGTTTAAGAATACTCCTAAGGACATAATAATTTCTATCTGTAACAAAAGAAAGAAGAAAAGTAGCAGCAACATTAAGCACTGGTTTATCTTTATGGTTTTGTCTATCAGTTGTAATAACGTTATTAAAATCCTAAAATCTATTAGCTTGTGCTGATTTTGTTAACCCTTGCGTGACCAAGCGGGGTATTTGAGTTACCCCAACAAAATTTTGGCGATACCATGTTTCAGCTAATTCTCGAAAACACTTGAATTAACATATTTTTTGTAGAATTTTAAATTTGTCTAATTTACTTTTCCTGTAGTTGAATTTTATGAGTGGGGTTACCTGGTTACCCCACTTGATTATTTATGTATCCAAAGTGCGTCCAGCGAGACCGAGCAGAAGCGAGTCGCTTCTGAATAAAATTGTACTCACTTAATTCGGTAACTTCGTACTATAACCATGGCGCGCAAATATTCGATGAATGATGAATTACGAAAAATATTGGAAAACAGTGACAGTTATTTCGAATATGAAATTAACCATGAAGATGAAAGTGACACAGAAGACAACGTAGAAGAACAAATAGAGATTCCGGGTGAAATTGATGTGGATGGTAATTCTGAAATTGAAACACCTACCGAGCCTATAACATTTTATACGTCAAAGTGGCAACCTCATCCCAACCCTGCAAAAAGAAAACATTCCTACACTTTTGTAAATGCATCTGTTGGTCTCAAAGGTGCAAGGTAAACACTTTTCATGAACGCTTCAAATTCTTGTATAACAAGTTACTATTTTATTTTATAATTAATCTTGCTATCTGGTTTACTGTTTCAATGCCGTTACGATGTTGCCGTAACACGCAACACATCTAATTTTGGGGAGGAATGTATTTTTTAATTTATGGTTGATTCCCAAAATTTATCATTGAAAATAATAAACTACATTTTTTTTTAAAATACATTTCTATGTTACGTTTTAGTTTATAGATTACTTCAGTACTAGAAGCTTTCGAGCTTTCTGTTACTGACAACATGCTAAGTCACATATGTGAATATACAAATATGTGGGGAAAGGCAAATGCGGATAAAAAAATAAAGGAAATGCGAATCCAAGCCAGTGGACTTATATATCTGTAGAGGAGTTACAAGCTATTGTTGGCGTTTTGATTGTCAGTAGCATAAGTCGTGGACGAAAACTCCATATTACCGAAATGAGGACTGAAAACAACCCTGTTTTACTACAGTGCTTTTTAGAAATAGATTCGAACAGATTTTTACATGTATCCGGTTTGATGACCCTGAGACTAGGCAGCAAAGAAAGGAAGAATGTAAGGACCCATTAGAATCTATTTGCATTCTTTATGATGAGTTTGTGAATAACTGCCTATACAGTTATTCACCTAATACAAATGTCACTGTTGATGAAGGCTTGGCAACACTTCGCGGTAAGTGTCGATTTAGGTATATCTAGAAAGTAAGCCTAAACGGTATGGAATACAAATATCGGTTTGCGCAGATTCCAAAACAGCACATATTTAGAACAGGTAAGTTTACACGTGCATGACAAACCACAAACGAGAACTATATTAGGGACAAAGAAAAAACTGACGGTAACAGGAACGCTGAGAATGAATAAGCGACAGATTTCACAAGAATTATACAATATTATACTTGTAGTTATATTTTATAAACAATATATTAATAAGAATTCCTAGTCCACAAGACCATAATACTTCGAAATCTACTGGGGTTACTTGGTTACACCTCTTGGACGGTCTCATAAAATTTCAGATGTTGGTCAAGCGAGGGTTAAGTATCTTTCAAAAATTGAGGATCACAAACTCGTTTAGTTGGACGCACTGTAGATTTAATTACACGAATTTTGTTGATGTGGTTGATATTTTGATAATTTATGAACGTATTCATCGATGTGCGACAGAATTCGGTAAACCTTAAATGATAAAGAATGATTAGTTTTGGATATTTCTTTGTCTAGAAACGGTAATTTTCCATTAGTTAGAACCCTTCATGAATACAAACAATTCATTTAGTGCTTCTTTCCAAGTCTCTAAATAAAAAGTGTGTCATCTATACCAAACTAAACGTTTCTTACCTGCATTCTGTGTGGTCATTACATTCACACTTGCAAAAGTTGAAACAACATCAAAACTGATCATTATATCACCATGTTCAATTTTGATATTATGCACTTTTTCAATGGAATCGGCAGAAATTTTTGTTTTGCACTATTGTATATGAGAAACCAATTGCACTAACTGCAGGCCTAAAAGGAATATTAGGTTTATGGATTTTTGGTAGACCATAAGTTTTGGTGGAAGAGTTTCGAAGTTAGTTAGTTCCTTCTTTCGTTTCTTCGGGATTAGATGATAAGTTAATAAGTTCATTTAGGTTTCAACAGAAACATCTTGTAGCATCCGTTGGTAATTCACGATAATCGTGGTTCTAAGAGTTGCTTTACTTTAATGGTAGTCATTCATATTTAAAATAACAGTTGCATTACCTTTATCTTATTGTAATATAGTTACATTTTGATTACGTTTAAGATAAAAAGCATGGCGCTGACAAAAGGATAAGTTGCCTTTTAGAAGTTTTGCTTTACGTAATATATTAACGGTTTATATCTAACTTCGTCTGAAGCATTTCACTGTTGGGATTCGTACGTTAGAGGGTGTTCTGATTTGTCATCTTGCAGGCAGTTTAATAATATTTAACCTTTTAGAGATCTAACTATTCTTTACGAAATAAAATTAGATTCCATAGTTGGCTATATTCGTTTGGTAAAGGATACTATTAAATTCCAGGCTTATATTTCCGTGTTCATATTACATAAATTTATTTTGGCATCTCAAGTTATTGTTAGGTATGTTATGATTTGCTGAGGACGCTAAATGTAATTTTAACGTTTAAATGTATATAAGGATAATAAAAGAATACACGATGTAATACCTAAGTATTTTAGTTACTATTTTATTTGTGTTAGGTGCCCCAGAAGCCGTAGGGGATGACTCGTACGAGGGATGTACAGTATTTATTGACCCTAGCATAGAATACAATATTATTTATCAACATAATCTCCTTGAACGTGAAGACACTTATTCCACCTATGTTCGAGCATAACAACACCTTTCTTGAAAAACTCCGAGACTTGATGACAGAAGAAGTCTTGTAGTGCTATTATAACTGCATCATCGCTCCCAAATTTTGGAAGCTCTCTTTTAGCTTTGGAAATAAATAAAAATCGCTGGCAGCTAAGTCAGGGGAGTACGGTGGATGCTCCATAACTTCAAACCCTACGTCATGAATTCATAGAAATGAAGCTCTTGTGAACTGGGGCATTGTCTTCATAAAAGAGAACTGCGTGACAGTTTTCCTTTTCTCTTTTCTTTAATGCAATAACGAAGTTTTGTAACTAATGTTGCATAATATTGACCAGAGGTTGTGTGGTCAATATTTCAAAGCCATCTATGCTAGCGACAACAAATACTGTATATCCCTCGTATCTGTCTTATCAAAATATCGATAATTAATAGTGTTTTAATTAAAACAAGTTTAAATTGCCGCCAAAACCTAGGTGGAATGGCGATTTATAATTATCCCACCACTAGATGCTACCGAGGTTATAAGATCAGGGCGAACAACTACACCGCCATTCCTTCATACTTCTGCTCTTCTTCTGCTAAAAACCGACCGGTTTAGATTTTGACCGCTTAAATTTAATTGAGTTAACACCAGCACCGCCGGCTATTGCGAATACCTAAAACTACCGTGGCCGTTCATTTTGACCTATGGACAAGGAGGGTAACTTTGATATGTATTCTGTATATGTTTTACACTTAATTAAGAAAGAAACAAAAAAAACACATATTCATTTTAATTAAATAAGAATCAAATTGATTCTAATATATTTAGAATTCGGTAGAGTTTTACATGCTGTATTACGCTCTACAGTTCAAAAAAGTAACGGTCTGTTCTACATTTTCCACAAACATATTTGTTACACATTGAACAATCGTCAGCGGTTTTATTTTTGTCACATTTTTTTATTTGACACTGATGACGTTTCTTAGGTTTCGTTGTACCAGATGTGCTGGTACTTGCACGAGAGTCTTGTTTTGAATCGAAATACTCTTCTTTTATTTCCTCAGCTAGAGTGATAATAGAGTCACTTCTCTTTATAGTAACAGACCATAAACTGTCAAGCTGTAACGTTCCTGTGTCGTAAGCACAACGAGCTAACAATATTGCAAGAAACGCGTCATGTTCTTGAAGAGACAATGACCAGTTTGTATCATCTCCTGGTTGTCGTTTAGCTTCAATTTAAGTACATTTCTGAATGTTTTAACGTTGTGTTATCTGTAAACAATATATATATATATATATATATATATATATATATATATATATATATATATATATATATAAACTATACAGGCGTTGATTGTGGCAAGATGTAAAACATCACCATTTGGTCCAACACATACACCCCAAACTTTGCTTCATTGTAATACAACATTGTCTCAGGTTTCTTCTTTTTGCCGTCATCTATAGTCACAGTTGGATGTAGCGTACTTATCAATATGACGTTTTTATTAAATTTACCCTGATAAATTGACATGGTGCCTTTATCAATTTTCATTACTGTGGTAGAATATAACTTTGCCCTTTTGTTCTTGATACAAATTGGTAACTCCCTTCTTGCTCGGTTCATTTCTCCTACTATTGTTGTGTTCTGTTTTGCCAGCATTTTTGCTAACTTTTGCGTGTGAAAAACGTTGTCGGTAGTAACATTTCTACCCATATTTAGGAAAGGTTCCATTAACTTTAAAATTCGTATCTACAGCTAGCCAAAGTTTTACACCAAATTGATCAGACTTATTCACCATATATTGTGTAAGTCTGCATCTAGCTTTATTAGGAAACAGTTGTTCGTCTACTGTAATGTTTGCTCCTGGGACATAGCAAGCTTTACAGCTACTAACAAATGTATCCCACAGTTCGGATGCCAAAGCATAAAAAGTGGTAATTCCCTTCTTGCTCGGTTCATTGTTCCTACTATTGTTGTGTACTTTTTTGCCAGCATTGTAGGAAAGGTTCCATTAATTTTAAAACAACATATTCTGGAATGGGTTGGTTGTTAGGACACATATATTTTCCTAAATAAGAAAAACCATTCAGAACATATTTAGAATTCGTATCAACAGCTAGGACAAAATTTTACACCAAATTTATCAGGCTTATTTGACATATATTGTGTAAATCTGCATCTAGCTTTAGTAGGAAACAGTTGTTCGCCTACTGCAATGTTTTCTCCTGGAACATAGAAAGCTTTACAGTTACTAATAAATTTATCCCATATTTCGGAGGCCAAAGCAAACTTATCATTAACTCGACGTTCTTTTCGTGTTGATCGAAAAAATTGCGGTCCTCAAGTAACAGACCATAAACTGTCAAGCTGTAACGTTCCTGTGTCGTAAGCACAACGAGCTAACAATATTGCAAGAAACGCGTCATGTTCTTGAAGAGACAATGACCAGTTTGTATCATCTCCTGGTTGTCGTTTAGCTTCAATTTAAGTACATTTCTGAATGTTTTAACGTTGTGTTATCTGTAAACAATCCACATTCACTTAGCACAGAGTTAGCAAACAGTTATTTTTGCATAAGGAGTTGGTTCAGGAGTATTTCGCATAACATTTCTTTGAACTATACACTTGATTCCAAAACTTCCCATATATCATTAGATTAGGATAATTGTTTACCCCCACAGGTAAATACATGTAATGTTTTCGTTTTGGATGGTGTTCAATGTCACCACTAATTTCACTAGATGTAGAAGGGTCAGAAGTGATGTTATTTACGCTGACATCAGATTCTTCACTTTGTTCTCTACTTTTGTAATCAACAGGAACAGCTTCATTACCTTCATCATCTTCGGAGTAATTCTTTGCTTATTCGGATTCGCATTCTGATAAGTTTTCCAACTCAGCAAGATAATCTAAAGCCTGTTGTTGTGTATAACCGCGAGACGATCACATTTTTTTACTACGAAATTAACCCCGTAATAAGTGCAGAAGCATCTCACAAGAACGTTCACTTGCAACTAATTTGAAATCTCAAAGTACTTGAATACATAGATCTCTATAGAAACAACTTATAACTAGCATTTTTCATATCTCCGGCGCGTAGGTAAAAATATCGACGATTATTCATAAGTTTGGTCACGACTAATCAAGTTCTAACTTGCAGTAAACTAAAAAATACCACAATAATAGTAAAATACATTGTTTTATCTTAACGTTGTAATTATTTTTGTTATACAACCTCGAAACTGATTATGGATTTGCGAACGGTCAAAATGACGGTTTCGGCAATTATAGGAGTTTTATATTCCCGGACTAGGCAATTTACAATGTTAGCGTAATTTTTTTTATTGATTTTAAATCACATATAGCATGGTAACGTGTTTGATAATTTACAAAATAATTGCAGCATCATTGGTTCTAATATCTGTCAGTTTAAGTTGAAACGTTTCAAAATTGACAAACTTGAATATCGAGCTGTTATAAGGTTTTTTTACAGAACAAGGAAAATTTCCAAAAGTTATTCGCGAAGAAACGTTAATTGTATGCCGGGATAACTGCCCTTCCAAGTCGACTATTTGTGAATGGTCAAAATTGTTTAAACATGGCCGAGAATCACTAGATGATGATCCCGTCCAGGTCGGCCTGTTGACGTGATCAGTTCGGATGTTATTGAAAAAACCAAGTGTTTTGTATTAGAAGATGCAAGATTAAAGAAGCTACAATTAGCGTCTTTATTAGGAGTTTCAGAAACCACAGTTTTCAGAATTTGACACGATTACCTTGGCATGACAAAGGTCAGTGCGAGATGGGTTCCACGAATGTAAGCATTCCTTTTCAAATGCTTACTCGCGTGGAGAAGTGTGAAGAATTTTTGGTGCTTTGTGGGGATTTATCACCGGAGATGAAACTTTGGTCTATCATTTTGAACCTGAGTTGAAACGAGAATCGATACGGTGGCATATTAGGGGTTTCATTCCTCTCAACAAGTTTAAAGTCACCCCTTCTGCAGGAAAAATAATGGCAACCTTTTTTTTGGGTTTTCCAAGGATTTTTAATGACTGATTATTTGAAGAAGGGTAGTAAAATCACAGGAGAGTATTATACAAGCTTAATACATCGCCTCAAAGATGTTATTAAATTGAAAAGAACGGAAAACTACCGCGAAGTGCCCTTGTGCTTCACGATAATGCACTAGCCCATAAGTCAAGACTTTCAAAAGCTGCCGTTCCTAATGTGGTTTTGTAGAAATTGATTATCCACTTTATAGTCCAGATTTAGCCTCCAGTGACTATTTTTTGTTTCCAGACCTCAAAAGAATACTAAGGGGAAGAAAATTTAGGGATGATGATGAATTTATATCGGCTGTTGAAATCCATTTTGCGAGCAAACCAATAGAATATTTTTATAATCGGTTAAAGATGTTATTGAAACGATGTAATACTTAAATATAAATTTCTGTTGTTTCACTCTACTGTTATCATGCCTAGTCCGAGAATGTAAAAACGACCCCTCGTACAAATACTACAAAAAAAATCTAAAACGGCTTAATTTTCTTAATAAATTTTGTTGTGTTCTAAAAGTACATCAAAATCTAGAAGAATTCATAATACCTTAACACCGTAACTCCAAGCACAACGGAGAAACAACAGTTTAAAGAAGACTTGCTGCAAAATTGACCGCCGTGGTAGTACTAGTGTTAACGGGATATCGGATTTATTAAGGACAGGCTCATTCATTAATAATCTATCGTAATCATCAATGATATATAGAGCCGTGTTTGTAAAAAGGGAAAACTGTGACCTTGCTCTAGATTTCTAACTGAAAGGACTTTCTCTCCCTTCTCGGAGCGTAGTGCTCAAGTAATAGGCCCAAAAATAGACTGTACTGTGTTGTTGCTATCAATAGTGCTCCAGAAAATCCGTATTAACCCTTGGAACCAAAAGATGGTCGTCTGCATTTTGTCCCGGGAGTTGAGAAGACCGTGAACTGTAATTCACATATATTAAAAGTATTTGTATTTAATAGAAAATAAAGCACTTTCAAACGAGTGTAATTTGTGTTTTGCTGGAAGTTTACTGCAAGTCTTATTTGCAGCCAGCAAACGTCGAAACCAAATAGTTTCGTGAATATTTTTCATATTAAATAATCTATAGATAGACAAAGCTGCTAACCAGCATTGGGAGCCCGTTTGATGCCCTGGAAGTGAATTAATGCATTTAGTGTTTGAAATTGGGTATTGTAACCTGTACCGAAAATTTTCATTTTAGTTGTATAGATTCAAAATAATAATACGTTTACATAGAGGGACTTGTGTAAATAAAGGTATGCCACGTTAGAGATATAGTGTAAGTTCTAGCTAAATAAACATCGCTTCTGTATGAAATTTGCAAATTACTGCTATTCACGATACATCTGACCTCGAGCAGCAATGCTTACCAATATTACTTTGCTTAAACCGGAAAGTTTATTTCTGTAATACCCAATAATAACCTTGTATTGCATAATATGGAATCTATTATAGTTTTACACCAGTGATTTTCTTAAGAAATGTGATGTAAGATATTTTTTTAGGACATTTAATACTTATTTTTGCCTGTATGAAATTTTTTTTTTACAAATGTTTCAGCATATTTATATTTGCATAATTTCAATAGTTAGTTTATTTTCCAATTAAAACCAAAATGACGACATTGCATAAAACAGGGAGTCTGGATTTCGCAAGCGGTTACTTATAATAGTATACACAGGTTATGAAACCGAGATGCACAGTTTTCCGACATTTTGCTACATTTTAATTGCAAAAGTCGCTGTATCTAATAGTTATCATGTTCAAACATTAATTTCGAAAATATTAAATACATCAAGATACGACAACCGTGATTATTTATCAATACAAACTGTTAGCCATCTAAATATACGAACTCCAGTACATAATTTATTGCACGGAAGATATATTGCACGCCGCCATTGTTTGGGAAACCTCTACTCCTCTATTATCAAAACTCAACCCAGTCCATCTGATTGTAATTGCATTTTTATTGAAAGACTTAATATTTCCTTACTTACACAAGGAAACATAAATGTCACTTTAGTACCTCAGAAATACGGTACTCACTACAAAGATTCATCGCAAGTATTGCTTCTCTCTATTTATTTTTTAGTGTAAACTTGAACTTAAACCCGCAAGGTGTGCTACAGTTTTGATGCTACAAAGATGTTCGCGATACTTATACGTCATTTGAGTGATAAATTATTTGGCTTTACACCCCACTTACCAATGGCTTCATTTATTTTTTTGATTATTTTTTTAAGTCTACTGCTAATCCTTCTGTAGAACTGAAGATTATCCCCAATATTCTTAATGTGTTCGATTCTTACGCGCCACCTAAAGGTGAGTCAAGTCTATTTTTCCATAATCCACACCATAAAACTTTTGACTTGCTGAGAAAAGCCCCAAAAACGTTTGCCTATGCAAGAGAAATCTTTGATGTTCGTTAGGAAAATCAATCGTTCTTAAGGTGTTAACAAGATAATCGGGGTAAATGTTGTGGTAAGCACTTACTAAATCTAAAGACAAAATTCCTAGAGGTTGCTTTTCGTTATTTACGTACGTCATTAGATCCCTGTGTAGATGTAGACTATCATAAATCGATCTGTTAGGAACGCTGTAGGAATGATCAGGGTGTACTTGTGACGTGTCTAACCTACCACGTCAAAAAAAAAGAGAGATTCTTTTATATAATATATTATTATATTATTCTATCATGGAGAAAGGTAGCACTGCTGCGAATCCAGTGGAACGATAGCTAGTCGTAGAGCACTTTGTTAGCGCGTGTAGTTTTAGTGAAGAGTACTAACCAAACCAAATCAGAATTGAGCGCCACAAGCTTCTAAAGAAAAGAGGAGAACAGGGAAATTATTATTTCCTGAGAGAGGCCCCGTAAAGCTTGAACCAGGGAAAAGAAACTTGACGGATAAATAAACCACAGTTCCCTCAGTATTCTTAATTTATTTCCAAACTTTCAATCAATGGACTAGATCTATTTAAATTTAGGTTTTTCCCAAAAGGACTGGACACGTTATATAATAATAATTGCTCGAAAACGTTGCCTTTAAATTAATGCTTCCTTCGATAATTAAGGCTTCCCGTTTGCGTCAACTACTTCTTCGAACTTTCAATATGATAAATACGAAGGACCAGTTGTAATTAAAATTAATTTAATACAACTTATATAAAAACTTTGTTACATTTTTTCTTCACACACTTTGAGAGAGTTGATCTATTACAAAAATAATATATAATTGCGTTGTTGCGATGTTTCGCAACATACTGCCCCCACCGCAACAGTGTTGGTAAAAAATTATTATTGTAAGTCTGAACATCTACATGAATTTACAACTGATTGAAATCAGGAAGTTAACTAAATAATTCGGCGTAAGAGACCAAATTATTGAACAAGTTGGGATTAAGTCCGAGATAAATTTGTTACTGAGAGAATGGGAATACGAGGACGTTAATAAAATAAACAAAACAAACAACAAATATATATATAAAGGAATATTTTTACATCTTCTTTCACAAGAGGAATTAACAATCTGCCTGTGGAAGAGGGCACACTTTTGTAATGGAACGAGTGAATTCTCCCTCTTGTGTTTTTAGGCGCACAACTCTGACCTTTCCATCGGCGCCTTCAAATGTTTGCAAGACCCTGGCCATTGGCCAATGCAGAGGGGGAGATTTTTCTTCTTTCAGCAAGACTAAATCATTTTGATGCAAATTTCGAGTCTCAGTCATCCATTTTGGTCGATTTTGTAACCGGTTTAGATAATCAACTGACCACTTTTTCCAAAAATTTTGCTGAAGTTTTGAACATCGCTGCCAAAATGACAACTTGGCTTCTGCTGAGTTGGAAATGTCTTTTTCAGGGTATGATGAGAGGCTAGTTCCTATTAGAAGATGCCCAGGAGTGAGTGTTTGAAAATCTGAAGGTCGTTTGAGAGAGAAATGAGGGGTCTAGAATTGAGAATAGCTTCAATTTGAGCTAATATAATGGCAAATTCTTCAAAAGTGAGTGGAGTAGTGCCCATAACACGCGAGATGTGGTATTTGGCACTTTTTATTGAGGCTTCCCAGGGTCCTCCCCAATGAGGTGATCTGGGGGGGATGAACGTTCATTTGGTTTCATTTTGAGAAAGGTAAATTTGAATAGAAGTGTTCACATCCGTATTTCGGAAATAATCGTATAGTTCCTTTAACTGATTTTTCGAACCCAGAAAATTAGTGGCATTATCACTATAAATGACCGACGGATTTCCGCTTCGAGATATAAATCTTTTAAGAGTGGCTAGAAAAGCCTCAGTTGACAGATTTGACACTAGCTCGATGTAAACTGCTTTAATCGCCATGCATACCAATATAGCTATGTAGAATTTCATTACTAGTGCCTTGCGTAGATGGGAGGACTTTATGAAGAACGGTCCACCAAAATCGACTCCGACTTTTTGGAATGGTCGTGTGGCAGTCACTCTGTCTTTTGGCAAATTAGCCATGATCTGTTGCACTGATTGTGCATTAAATCGAAAACAAATAGTGCAATTCCGAATAATTCATTTTATATGACGCAGTCCGTCTAGTGGCCAATACCGTAATCGAACATTGGAAAGTACATTCTGAGGACCAGCGTGGCATAATCGAAGATGTTCAAACTTCAATAAGAGAGAAACGACGTGATCCTTAGAGGGCAGGAGAAGAGGATGTTTTTGTTCAAACAAAATTTCTGCATTTTCCAACCTACCACCCACACGCAGCAATCCAAGATTGTCCAAAAAGGGTTTTAATGAGCGAAGTTGCTTGTGAGATAGAACTTTGTTTGAGTCAAGTTCCAAGATTTGTTGAGAAAAATGTTCTTGTTGAACCTTTTTTATAATTACAGTGAGCGCGGAATCCAACTCCGAAATAGTCAAAGGGCCTGTTGTTTTTGCTTGAGAATGAGTGACATTATGAACAAAGCGTAGCACATATGCAATTGTTCTATGCAATCGAGAAAATGACGAGAAACGTGTAAATATTGGATTCCAAAAATTTTCTGAAAGTTGATTGACGATTAAAGATATTTTTCTTTCCTCGGGAGGATGGTCCACCGAGAAAGGAAAATTCTCTACATTTCGCACTTCAAATTTAGGATTGAGCAAATATTTGGGCCCGTTAAACCAAAAAGTTAAATCATCAGAGTTCAAATGACCACGGGACAGCATGTCTGCGGGATTATCCGCTGATTTTACATAATTCCACTTATAGTCATGAGTAAGTTCTTGAATTTCAGACATTCGATGCGACACAAATGCTGCCCATCGACTTGAGTGGCTTTTACACCAGTATAATGCAATTTGCGACTCTGTTCAAAGTGTGACAGAGGTAGGAATTAGTTTACTTTTATAAATCGACACTATTTTATTAATCAATTTTGATAATAACAACATGGCACAAAGTTCGAGTTTGGGGATTGTAATTGTCTTGATTGAAGCTACGCGCGATTTAGATGACAATAAATTACAAAACACCGAGTTGTCTGAGTAAATGGTTCTAATATACACACAAGCTCCATAAGCAAGATTACTTGCATCAGAAAACCCATGAAATTCTACATATGCAATATTTTAGGTAGAAAATAAATACCAAGAGATTGTGAGATTTTTTAACCGAGAAAAGAGTTCGCAGAGAGCTTTCCATTCTGTTAAAATCGAAATGTCACGTATTTCTTCATCCCATTCCACCTTATGTAACCACAATTTTTGCATAAGAATTTTTCCTTTAACTATAAGAGGATTCACCAATCCAATAGGGTCAAAGCATTGAGCGAGATAAGATAAAATTTTTCTTTTTGAAATGGGGCAATCTTGTAGAGATTGTGAAGGAATAAAGATTTGAAAATTGTCTGATGAGGGATTCCACTTCAAGCCGAGAATTTTACATGGGGATTTTTCCAGATTGAAGTCAACTTCTGTGGTTTGAGGGTGAGATATACTTTTTAAGAGATCATTTGAGTTTGAACACCATTTGTGCAAGTGAAACCCGTGCTTAGAGAGAAGAGAGGTTAATTGAGAATAAAGTTTAGGTAAATCTTTTTCCGTTTCACATCCCGACAGAATGTCGTCCACATAAGTTTGAGTAAGCAGAGCATCTGATGCTAAGGGATAATCGGAATTATTGAGAGCGATATCATTTAAAACGCGAGTGGCAGTATAGGGAGCAAAGTTTGTTCCGTATGTGATGGTTTGAAGTTCCAAACATTTTAAAGATTGACGAGGTGAGTCACGCCAAATAATGTTTTGCAGAAAATTTAGGCGAGGATTCGTGAAAATCTGCCGATACATTTTCTCAATGTCAGCGTTGAGTACAAACCTAAACGAGCGAAACCTACACAAAATGTCATATAGATGTGGTTGAACTTGAAATCCTTTTAAGGTAACATCGTTTAATGAAAGTCTTGAAGATGTTTTACAAGACGCATCAAAAACCACACGCAACTTGGTGCTGACGCTTTCATTTCTGATTACGCACAAATGAGGAACAAAGTATTTCCTTTCTACCCTACTGTTAGTCGGAAATATCGGAACATATTTTGCATGACCTAATGACACATATTCATCGATGAATTTTTTATATTCGTGAAAGAGGGAGGGATCTTTTCAAATCGTTTTTCAAAAGAAAAGAATCTTTTTTGCGATAAAGAAAAAGAATCGCCGAGTTTATGATTTTTATTTGTAGATTTCAGAGGAATATCTTCTTGATAATGTCCATTTTGAAGGATGCGAGAAGTAGTATTAAAAATTTGTTCAGACTTTTTATCTTGTGGAGAGAGCAAGGGAGGTTCGGAGAGTTCTTCAATTTTCCAGAATTTTGTTAAGAGAGTTTCTAATACATCTGTATCATTTGAGTGGTTAGTGGAATGATGAGAATAGGATGTTGAAGTAGATGGTTCAAATGTATGCTTTTTAGGAAAGGTTCCTGATATAATCCAGCCCAGATGCGTATTTAACAAAGTAGGATAACCTCTGCCTAATTTCACTATGCCATACGTGAGAAGTGTGTAGTAACTATCTGCTCCAATAAGCAAATCTATATCGGATGGAGTGTGAAAATTAGGGTCAGCTAGAGTCATCTTAATATGATCTGGGATTTGTAACTTATCCGAGTGAATTTTTATTTGTGGGAGTTTATGAGTTATCTGTTCTAATATAGCACAAGAAACTTTGAATCTTTTAGAGCGGTCTACGTTTGAGTGTATATACATCGCCGCTTCATTTGAGAAAGTTTTGTTTTGAGAAATTCCAGCAATATTCAAAGCTGTATTAAAGGTTTCATATCGGAGCTGATTAACCAGTTTTTGAGTACAAAACGAGTTCTGACTTCCGTTATCTAGTAGTATGCTTGCTTGGATAGGTTGTCCTTGCGCAGTAAACAAAGTTACTTGAGCTGTGGCTCGTAATACGTGGCAATTTTTGGGGGAAAGAGCGGAAAAACTGGATAAATTTTCAGCCGATTGCTGATTTGCTTGCGAAGTTGACGCTCTGTTTGTGTCTTGAAAATGAAGTGGAGTTGAAATTGGGTGATTGTTTGATGGCTGAGGTTTATTTGAATGCACAGAATGTTCATTTTTTGGTAGATTACGGCCGAAACCGTTATTTTGTACATCTGAGTAAGAAATTGTGGGTTTATGATGAGTTTGAGAAAAACCCAATTTTCCTGAACTATTAAAGGGGACATTTTGTATGTGTAGCGCAGTGTGATGCTTCTTAAGAGCAATGAAAACAAGTTGCACTTGAAGAACAATTTTCCACTGTATGCTTTGTGCCTAAACAGTTTAAGCACATTTTTTTACTTTGAACAAACTTTAATCTTTCTTGAGGAAATATTTCCAAAAATTGTGGACACCCGTAAATTTTATGAGATTTATCGCAAAAAATGCACGAGAGAGCGTAACTGTCACTTTTCGAGTATAGTGTTACTTTACTACATTTTGAGTTGACTAGTGTTTCATTCCCTGAAATGTTTTCTAACACAACACAACGATTTTCGAGAAATTCAAAAAATTCTTCTAAATTTGGCAATGTCTTTAAATCACGACTTTCCTCAAACAATTTCTTAGAGCCGAAATCTAGTTTTTTTTAAAAGAAAAATAAGTAATGATTCAAAATTACATTTATCAGAGAGCTTCATGTTTTTTAGTGATTCTAGGTTTTTCTTACAGGTTGTAACTAATTCTCTCAAATTTTGTGAATTACATTTTGTTATACAACGAGCATTTAACAAATTTTCGAAATGGGAATTAATAATCTTATTTTTGTTTTCATATCTTTGCTTAAGTAATAAAAGAGCTGTAGAGAAATTTTCATTAGTCAATGACAATGATTCAATTAAACTAAAAGCTTCACCTTTTACCAGTGTTTTTAGATAATAAAAACGTTCCACATTTGAGAATTGTGGGTTGTTTATTATTAACGCATCAAAGAGATCTAAAAAGGGCTTCCAATCGTGCAAATTTCCTGTAAAGTTGGGAATATTAATTTGTGGCAATTTTATATTCGAATTGTGTATATGCGAGCTATTTCTAATTGAATCATTGTTGTGACTTACAGTGACATTTTGAGGAGATAATTTTTGTATACATTTTTCAATAAGGGCTAACGTTGTAAAATACTGATTTTCAATTTTTTCACGATCTTCTACATCTGAATTATCTTCAAATTCTAATAAATATGAATCTATCTCGTCTTGAGCACATTCGTATTCAGAAAACGCGGCTTCCAATCTTTTTTGTCTACATGACAATTCTTGAACATCTAATGTCAAATTTTGATAGCTCTGCACCCAATTCTGAATACGAGTGATTTTGCTTTTAGCACTTGTGCGAGTAGTTTTTAATTGTTTGAAATCCATGTCCATTCAAAACAAACAATAAATAACAGAGTTAAATAAATGTGAATGCGTATTTACTATTTGAGAGTTTTTGCAATAGTTTTATGTAAACAATTTAGTTCACTAACCTTTTTCTCAGAGTTTTAATACAAACAAATGATCACTTTAACTTACTGGAATCTTTCGTAGTGGGGATTTGACTTGGGCCTATGCGGAGGGCGTCAGCTAATAGGAGTTCACACGTAACTGGAACTTCGAATCAACCATGTGCCAGGGGATAGGGAAAACGTTGAGATCTTTTTAATTGTGTGGGAGATTTTTGAGTGGAGATCCGGCTCGATGAAGACCATGCGCGAAAACGGTTCCTTTAAATTAATGCTTCCTTCGATACTTAAGGCTCCCCGTTTGCGTCAACTACTTCTTCGAACTTTCAATATGATAAATACGAAGGACCAGTTGTAATTAAAATTAATTTATTACAACTTATATAAAAACTTTGTTAAATTTTTTTTTCACACACTTTGAGAGAGTTGATCTATTACAAAAAAAAAATATAATTGCGTTGTTGCGATGTTTCGCAACAATAATAATAATTTGAATTTTTAGTTTTACGGAAAGGACTGGACGGGTTAGCACACATACAGAGCATGCAACTTATTACAAATACATTTTGCTAATCATAATTTATCTTAGCGTATTTATATTGGCCATACCCCCATGAAACTATAAATTTCGGATATACATAAGTATACCAAAAATATAATAGTTCACTACCAATAAACCCTGACGAGGGCAAGTCACTATATTTAAATCTTCACCAAAGTAAGTATTGGATAATTATTAGAATTAACGTAATACTCCTCTCGGGTTCGTTGAAAATTTTTCAGAGTGTTAACCTGAAAAAGGAAGATTCATGTACAGCTGGTAAAATTTCAATTTGGCAATTTTCTTGTTCAACTTGCCTTTGCGTTACAAATTGCCTATAATTATAAACACTTCATTTACATATACTTTTGGAGAATCTTGTTCAGTTCACACTTGACATCAGCATTAATTGATATTTTACCCAAAACATAAAAAAGTTAGGTCGCATATAACCTGAACACTCGCCTAAACAGTTCAAAAATTGTACTTGAACGTAAAAGACAGAATTAAAAAAAAAAATTTGACGTAATAACACAAATTGGACAATTAATAGAACGGAACCATTATTTTATGCCACTGTGCAGACGGTAGCACTTTAGATAATATCTCTCCAAAATTATAAAATGGCAGTTAAACTTTAACACACCACTAGGTGTGGTGTATGCAATTTCTGTTATAAATAATTTAGATTAGATTATTCTAGTCACACAAAGTAATAACTAACGGTTTGATCAAATTATATTAGTCACTAAGTAGCCAGTTATTTATGAAGGACATACACACAGAAACTGTAGAAGGCAGCTTCCGAAACAGGTAAATATCTCGTTACAATCTCGGTGGTATTATTACTTTAAATGCGCTTTTTATTTGGTAGAAACTGTGCCGATCCCTGCAGAAGTTTAAAATTCTACCGTAAGGCTATCAAGACCAAGGGACCTTTCTTTATTTAAACTTTCTAAAGCTGCCGTGTAATTGGTAAGTATCAAATTATTTTCCAGCTTGTCTTCATCACTTTGTGAAATTCGTACGTGATCTTCAAAAAGGATTGGGTTTACGTGATCTGGTAACGACGATGTATCTTGTTTTCTTTTCAAGGAAGCTGTGAATCTTCTTACATAGTTCTGGTGGGTTTGAGACTATATTTGCATTTACATTTATAGCTTGAGCGTTTAATACTGTCTTTATCTGGCATATCATCGTTTATAATTTCCAGATATTTTCTGTTCAGTTCCTAACTGTGTGTGGTCTTTAGGTATTTATTGTTATTTACGTAACAACCTTTCTAAATCGTGGTTGTGCCCCGGAATGCAATTTTTTGTGTGTTTACTGTAGGCTTTCTGTAAAATTTAACTCCGTATATTTTTTCGATTTTTGTGATTTGTGCAAATGACGGTTGCAGTCTTTATTTCACTTTTTATTCAGTCGCACCAAAGTTTCACATCTTGCGGTATTCTCTGTAGTTCGTATTCAATGACAATTTGTACAATTATCGTGTTTTAATAATGCGTTATCAAAATGGCAATATGGTGCTGAATACACATTTCTTCTGTTTATGGATATTTGCACTCCCAAATGATCCGAAAATAAGAGTAGATTTGTTACACTTTTTATTTGTTTCGTAACTTCAATATCGCAGAATATTTCTTCTAACCTTGCTGCTGAGTTCTTTCATCATATTGAGTCTATCTAAACCTGGGTTCAAAGTTATATTTTGTCAAGATATGATCCTAATCTCGTCGAACTTGAAAAGAAGCAATGTTCTTGTCGTGTAGTATATAAATCGAAGAAATGTGATATCTTACAGTACATGGAGTAATAGTAGCTCTCTGCAAAAGGCTTTCTTGTGTAATTTCTTGACTAATTACCTTTAATCCATACTGTTTTTTAAGTATAATTGCGGTTCCCGTATAATCGGATGTTTTGGGGTTGTATATGAACATATATTGGTTATGTACTTGATTGGTAGTGGCAGTAGTAGTATTGGTTTTTGTAAAAACATGACGTCCGGATTATGTTTTTCCATAAAGAAGACTAGACTTGGAAATTATGTACTACTTAATATACTTTTTACGTTTAAAGTGATTAGTTTTACTTGTCCTGTAATTTTTAATGTATTTTGATTAGTTTCCACGTTAGTGTGGTCTTCTGATAATCAAATCGATGATGCTATCGCTTGTATACTTTCGGGATCAGAACCATGGAGAATTTTGTCGTATTCCATTGCTTTTATTAGGCTCTTCTTCAATTTTCTACATCTTTCTTTAAGACCTTTGATACGGTGTGATTGTGTTCATGTGTGATCATGTTTATTAGTTTGTTGGTGTCTAATGTATATTGTTTTGTTGCTTCAAACGGAGTTTCGCCGTTTTTAACATTCATCACAAAACTGTTGAAAACATTCAAACTGAAATATAAAGTACTCATTGTTCCACATAAACTTTACATTTTCAAGTTCTTCCCTGTCATCCGAAGTCGTTCGCTTTAATTTTTTTTTGCAGCTCTCTTTCCTTACTCAATGTCAGGACCGGGTGTTTTATTTTCCAGGTTTTCCATGGAATACTCTGTAACAGCTGAAGTAGATTAAGCTGCTCGTTTCTTTCTGTTTTCGGTTTGCAACTCATTTACAAAAAAGGTCTGTAACCATTGTGGTACCTTTAGTGTTTTCTAAACTGCTGGTTGATGTGTCAATGTCGTTTAGACCTGTAGAAGTTATATCAATTGTTAGAAGTAATATTAATTGTCGATTTGTCGTGTCTACAGGCCCTTTTTTGAATTTTGTGGCAATATGTCCTATTTCTTTCCAGCTGAAACATTTGATTGTATCATTTGTGATAAAAATTCTATAATCATCTCTCTCATGGTTGATAACTCTTGATTCGGGTCTGCCACTAATTTCATCAGGCAAAAAATATGCCTTATTAGAACTGCTGAGAAGGCTGTACTCTCCTGTGCCAATGCCGGTCGCCATTAAATACATTGGTGACATTAGCTTAATTGTTCTTTGTCTTAAATTTTCATCGATTACATCATGAGGTATCAATGGGCAAATATTTGATAGAATAACACCTTGTGCAGGTGTTATGCACTTTCTTGCGCTACTACAAATCCCATTGAAATAAATTTCAATTTCTGTTTATTATTGCGAATGCGCGATCGCGTGCGCGTGTGTGTGTGCCTGTGAGTGCACTTGCGAGTGCGTTGTGTGCATATGAATGTATGTTAATACCCACAATAACTCCATAACGCTACTTAGCATTTTTTATTTAATCATGATTTCGTTTCTGCTGGAGCTTATTAGATTCTGATTTGATTTTTATCAAATATTTCTGAAACGGTTGTATACTTCAAAGACATTAAAATCGTATAGGTTTAACTTCAACAACAATGTATTTTACTATTATTGTGGTAATTTTTAGGAGTTTACTGCAAGTCAGAACTTGTTTAATCGTGTCCGAAATTATGAATAATCTTCGCTATTTTTATTTCCGCAACGGAGATATGAAAAATTCATTTTATAACTTGTTTCTATAGAGATCTATACAATGTGAACCACAAAAAACGTACCCCTGCTTCAAGTGTATGTTCTACATATAAATTGAAGACGGTCAGATCAAGTTTTTCACTAAAATGTTTGGCTACAAAGTGACAGGCACTCAAAGTGAAAATCGTTTTTCGCAAATAACTCGAAAACATTTAGGAATTTCAAAATACTATCCCCAATGAAAATCATTGTTTTGTTGACGAGAATTTTTCTGGTTTGATTGGATTGTCTATGAATGGACTGGAAGTATTAGTTTTCACATTGTTCCCGTATACTTTCTATTCCAACTTTTTTGTGTGTGATTTTTCAGGTATATTGGTGAATTTTTTGGGTCCGTTATTCAATTTTCTGCAAATTTCATCCTCTTGGTTGAAGTTGATAAAGTGAACGGTTTACGAGTTATTTGCAATATCATCAATCGCGGTCAATTAAATACTACCGCACCAAAATTTAGTAAGTGTGCCGTGGACTAAAAGTCATTAGTATTAATTAACAAACAAATTAGTTGATTAAATGTTCGAATTGTTCACCGTTGACTGCTATGCATTTACGAATTCTTTTCATGATTGACTGACGTACGTTGAAAAATAATTGCGGATCATCTCTTATTAAATTAGAGCAATCAAAAATTCGTTCCTGGAGATGTTGGATGTTTGTAATTGGCACCAAATACACCATGTCTTTTAAACGGTCCCAGAAAAAAATCCATGGGGTTTAGATCGGGTGAACGTGCAGGCCAAGGAACTGGTCCTCCACATTCAATCCAGTTTGCATTAAAGGTTCGATTCAATAACCCCCTAGCAGTGAGTGCAAAATGAAGAGGCGCACCATCGTGCATGAAACACATCCGACCCCTAACACCCAGATGGACAGCTAGTAACTCGGGTAAATCGTTATCCAAAAAGTGGTGTATGAATTACCACTTAAACGTTGTGGCAAAAAGAATGGACCAATTAAATTATTCCCAATAATACCAGCCCATACATTCACACTGAATTGCTGTTGATGATTGGTTTCAATGAAAACGCGTGGCTTTTGATAATCGTAGTAATAATTGTTATGAAAGTTAAAAGTTCCATTTCTGCCTCACCAGCGAATAATGTAATCGACGGATAATTTCGGTTACTAAATTTTGGTGCGGCAGTACTTAATTGACCGTGATTGATGAAATTGCAAATAGCTCGTAAACCATTCACTTTACTGCAACCAAAAGGACCAAATTTGCAGAAAATTGAGTAACGGAACCAAAAAAGTCACCAAAATACCTGAAAAATCACACACGAAAAAGTTGAAACAGAAATTATACTGGAACAATGTGAAAACTAATACTTCCAGACCTTTCATAGACAATCCAATCAAACCAGAAAATCCTCGTCGACAAAAAAATAATTTTCATTTGGGATAGTATTTTGAAATTCCTAAAGATTTTCGAGTTACTTGCGAAAAACTATTTTCAAAATTCAACTTTGAGGGCCTGTCACTTTGTGGCCATACATTTTAGAGAGAGAAAAAGTTATCTGACTTTTCGTCTTCAATTTATGTGTACAGTATACACTTGAAGCAGGGGTACATTTTTTGGTTCACGTTGTATATTAAAGTACTTAGAGATTTCAAATTACTTGCAAGTGAAGGTTCTTGTGAGATACTTATGTACTTATCACGAGGTTAATTTCGTAGTAAAAAAAAGACAAGTAACCATTTCGAAGATGGTGAAAGTGATGAAACTGTTCCTGTTGATGACAGAATTAGTGAACAAAGTGAACAATCTGATGTCAGCGTAAATAATGGCACTTCTGATCCTTGTACATCTAATGAAATTAGTGATGACATTGAACACCATCCAAAACGAAACAATTAAATGCATTTACCTGTGGAGTAAACAATCATCCAAATCTAATAATATATGGAAGTTGTGGAATTAAGTGGACCTCATGTTGGCCGTATAAATCAAAAACATGTTATGCTAAAAACTCCTGGACCAACTCCTTATGCAAAAAGAAATATGTTTGCTAACCCTGTGCTAAGTGCACTTTGCTTGTTTATAGATAACACAACGCTAAGACACATTCAAGAATGTGCTGAAATTGAAGATAAATGACAACTAGTAGATGGTGCAAACTGGTCATTGTCTCTACAAGCACTTGACGTTTTTCTTGCAAAATTGCTAGCTCGTGGTGCTTACGGTGCAAGAACATTACAGCTTGGCAGTGTATGGTCTGTTACTCGAGGACCGCAATTTTTTCGTGAGACCATATCACGCAATCGATTTCGTTAAATCATGAGATTTTTAAGATTTGATATTCGATCAACACGAAAATAACTTCTAGTTAGTGATAAGTTTGTTTTGGCGTCCGAAATATTGGATAAATTTATGAGTAACTGTAAAGCTTGCTATGGTCCAGGAAGAAACATTACAGTAGGCGAACAACTGTTTCCTACTAAAGGTAGATTGCAGATTTACACAATATATGGTGAAGAAGCCTTTTAAATTTGGTGTAAAATTTTGGCTAGCTGTTGATACGAATTTTAAATATCTCCTGAATGGTTTTCCTTATTTAGGAAAAGATGGTATGCGTCCTAACAACCAACCCCTTCCAGAATATTGTTTTAAAATTAATGGAACCTTTCTTAGATATGGGTAGAAGTGTTACTACCGACAACTTTTTTACTAGCCAAAAGTTAGCAACAATGCTCGCAAACAAGAACACAAGAGTAGGAACAATGAACCGAGCAAGAAGGGAATTACCACTTTGTATCAAGTTTAAAAGGGAAGAGTTATATTCTACCACAGTAATGAAAAATTATAAAAGTACCTTGTCAATTTATCAGGGTAAAGTTAATAGAAATGTCATATTGCTAAGTACGCTACATCCAACTGTGGCTACAGATGATGGCAAAAAGAAGAAACCTGAGACAGTGTTGAATTACAATGAAATAAAGTTTGGGGTATATGTGTTGGACCGAATGGCTAGAAAATATTCTATGAAAGCTTGTTCACGTAGATGGGCAGTGCATGTATTTTACAATGTTTTAGATCGTGCCACAATCAACGCCTGGATAGTTTATAGGGAAGTCGTAGGTAGTAAAATACAAGGAAGAAACTTTATTTTCACTCTAGCTGAGGAACTAAGAAAAGAGTATTTGGATTCGAAACAAGATTCTCGTGCAACTACCAGCACATCTGATACAACGAAATCTAAAGAACGTCATTAGTGCCACATTAAAAAAATGTGACAAAGATAAAACTTCTGACGTTTATTCAATGTGTAACAAATATGTTTGACTGTTATTTGTTTGAACTGTAGAGCTAATACAGCATGTAAAAGTGTACCGAATTCTAAATGTATTAGAATCAATTTGATTTTTATTTAATGAAAATGAATATTTACCTTTGTTGTCCAGAGGTCAAAATGACCGGCCACGCCAGTTTTACATATTTACAATAGCCGGCGGTGCTGATATTAAAACTAACAAGGTACACTTACAATTTAACAAAGTTTTCCAAATACCTGGTACGTCGGACTTTCCCCCACCCCATGTCCATTTAGTGGAGCTTCTTTGCGTTGTTAATACCCTCTTTGCACTCGCTTGAAACACTTGTTCTTAGCCTCTCCATTGTACGCAGTGTGATCTAAAAATAATCGATTTTTTTATGTAAATCATAGAACACGTAGTCATCTGTTAAACGTTGGCAGTGTTAGAAAGGTACATATTTCTTCTTTCGAACGCAGCTAAGTTTATGCTAATCAGTTGACAGGTTACAAAATTACGTCTATTTCATACGTGGTTTACACGATTTAATAATGGTCGTGACGATTTAAATGATGATCCAAGACCAGGATAACCAAAAGCATCAAATCGTGCAAAGCGACAATCTGCAGAATGGAAGTCGAAAGACAAGCTAAAATATAAAAAAATTGCGTTATCAGAAGTCAAGAATCAACACAATGTTGATAACTTTCTACGATTCCAAGGGTATTGTTCACAAGGAATTTTGCTCCAGAAGGTGAAACTGTCAATGAATAATACTAGTTACAAGTTTTACATCGTTTGTGCTCGAGAGTTGTTCGTGTTAGACCCGAATATCGAGAAGGCAAACAGCTGTTTTTATTGCATGATAATGCACCACCTCACAAGACCAAAGAAATTAACGAATTTTTGATGAAAAAACTCTCCGTATTCGCCTGATCTATCACTGTGACTATTTTCTGTTTCCAAAACTGAAAGCTGCAATAAAAGGAGCTTTTTGCGATGACATTCCAGCCATTAAAGCAGCCATGGCACAGGTGCTAAAGAATATCCCAAAAACAGAGTCTATGGATAAATTGGTTGATTGCTCCAAACACTGAATTGAGTTAAATGGATCCTATTTGAATAAATATTAGCTTTGAAACATAATAGCATGCTTGTTTCATTCTATAACTAAAAAGTTCTATAACCAAAAATTTAGTTTTTGCCAGATTTTTCATTGGTACTTGTATTGTACCATAATGCACCACTGTAAGTTTGTGTGACGTTTCCTCACAAATACTTGATGAACCATTTCGAAGATTACTAACGGTCCCTTCTCCACACTTTCAGTTTTCACCTTTACGTTGTTGGATTGCGCTCCATTGCATTACATATTTTTTCTTCTGCTCTACTGGGTTAGGAAAGTTATTAGCATATTCCGTTTTCCAACCTCGGCCCTCTCCCACTGAATTTAATAAAATTTTTCATACCTTTCCCTTACAATTGTATTGGGCCATTATACTCCACTCAAAATTAGGTTTGCTCTTCTTAACAATGTCCCATATAATCAATTCCAAGCATTCAGACTGCGCCTCCCACACCTTAAATTAATTAAACAGTGTTTATGTTGTTGGATTGCACTCGCTCTTGTACTTTGCTAGAGTAGATGTCATAAATTCAAATCCTACTTGGGGTAAACTTTTTATTTATGTATTTAATAAAATTAATAATACATTTTAACTAAAGACGTAATTTGCGTGTTTTAAATATGATATGCCTTGATTTTCAATTTGTTTCAAATGTGTCAGACAATTTTAAAAAGTATTTAGCGTTGATTAATATTGTCGTCCATGCTATTAACTTTAAAATGAATAACTACTGCAGTGAAGAAAGAATTTTACCTTTTGATAGATACCATTAGCTTTTCTGTCGGTTGAATTGGCGAACAGGAATCTGCAAAAACGTTCATTCCAATGTTAAATCACCATGTTCGGATTTGAGAACGCACATACAGTATACCAATTTGATTTTGTTAAAATCAGTTTTTGTGTATTCGTGGGTTGGATTGTTTTTCTGAAAAGAATAAGACAAAGTTGTGTTAAATTACCGATAGTTATTCTCTTTATTACTGCCATAACGGGTCATGTCCTCTATTTAGACCGCATCTACCGTATTTATTTTAACTGTGCCGTACCTCTTGCTGTATCATGGCCCCTTTCTTAGTTTGTGTGCGATACAAATATAAACCAAGTGTATTTCTCCTCCTGGCATACGCCCAGGCATCCAAGTTCTTGACGCAGCGACTGAGATTCCCGTCCTATCTTATTAGTTGTTATGGCACACCTTTCACTTTTGAGGTAGCCAATACCTTTGTGCACGTAACCATTTAATGGTATCTCTATTAACATACCAGCTTGCTACCTAAAGTACAGAAAACAGATTCTATTTGCGAACAATACTTATTCGGAAAAACATTGTCAAAGACGGGATACCCTAGGTTTCTATTTTATGCTCCTTACTATCCTCAATCGGTCCGTCTAATACTAATAAAAAAAGTAAAATACTGTGAGCACCATATATATGCAGACGACACAAAACTGTATTTTTCATTCTCTAAAGAGAACATTCGCAAGGCTAACTGTGTCACAAATGAAGATTTTAGTAATTTTACTGAATATGCTACAGAACATTCTTTGTACATAAATCCTAAAAAATGTAAATTAATGCTATTTATTGCATCGTATTCATTCGAAAGGAAGTTTACTCTATGTTTAATACCCAAATCGATAATAAGAAGTTAACATTTGTGGGCGAAATTAAAAACCTAGTACTAACCATAAATGTATTTCAGAAAAATATAAAAAAATGTTCTTAACGTGCGTTTGCAAATTTGCGATACTTATATGAAATTAGACACTTGTTTTCAAACAAATACTGTGCACGTTTCTTGTGTTACTTTATTTTTCCCACTTTTGTCCTGTGTATGGTCCATGCTTGTCAAAACAACTTTCAAGAAGGTTGCAAATTATTCAAAATTCTTGTATGCATATAATATTTGAAATAAAAGAATCTCACCATGTTACATACAAATTAAAAACCATACCTTCGATTAACATGGAACAAAACAGATTTCTTCATTCAGCTGTATTATTTCACAAACTAGTTACATTAAAAACATTCTCTTACCTTTACCATAAATAAGATTTACAACAGACATACATAATATTAATATTCGGCGAAAAGATTTAATTGCGGTTCCTTAACATAAATTAAGCATGTTAAGAGCTTTTTTTTATATAGTATTGCGAAAGTATACTATTTAC
This sequence comes from Vesta saturnalis, assembly GCA_036346205.1. Classification (NCBI taxonomy): domain Eukaryota; kingdom Metazoa; phylum Arthropoda; class Insecta; order Coleoptera; family Lampyridae; genus Vesta; species Vesta saturnalis. The sequence continues at coordinate 897,963 of JARFJB010002114.1, forward strand.
TTCCGTCGAATATTAACATTTGAACTATAAGTAAATTCTACTAGGCTGTCTATGGCATCCCTATAGGTATCTAAATGTTCGCAGGTTTTACAAGTAGTTAGTCTCTTCCTTTCCCTATTTTATCTTCCTCAATATCCTATTTCTTTACATCTTGTATTGGCTTTCTTCTATTTCTTTTTCTTTTATATTTTTTTATACTATCATTTACCTACCGAATATTGTAATGGTCGCTGTCCATCCATAACAAATATATGTATTATTCTAAGTGGGGTTAAGTGCAAGAACACAGAGAAGTCCACGACTTGTCAGTAAATTCTCCCTTTGGACATTTTATTACACTTAGGTGCAAGTTAATGGTAACGATAAAGTGGGGAGGGGGGGGGGGTTGAGTTTATGAATGCAATTTGTTCATAACCCATCAATCCGAATAGTGCAGAAGAAAAAAAAGTGATGTAAGTGTACAGACCGAATGCAATTCAGCAACATAAGAAACTTTCAATAAATTGTAAATGAAGGGGTCAGTAATTAAAGTTCTGAATCGATTATGAGCCATTTTCAGAAGTCAAGATTTTAATACTGTACAGTGGTAGAATATAAGAGCAAGCAAAACAATGTAAAATAAACAATTTTGTTAAAATGGGAGCAGGTGGCTGTAGTACGGGATCAAAATTCGTTCAAAATTTAGAGCCCACTGAACCGTACAGAAAAAAGAATGTGGTATTTATGGGTACAAGAGCGAGTGTAAGCAAACATAAAAATCGTTTAATTAATTAAAGGTGTGGGGAGACGCAGTCAGTAATGCTCGGAATTGATTATGGGACATTGTTAAGAACCAAATTTTGAGTGGAGCATAATGGCCCAATACAATTGTAAGAGAAAGTTATGAAAAATTTTATTAAATTCAGTAGTAGAGGGCCGAGGTTGGAAAACGGAATATGCTAATAACTTTCGTAACCCACTAGAGCAGAAGAAAAAATATGTAACTCAGAGCGCAATCCAACAACGTAAAGGTTTATTTATGAGGAAACGTGAACCAAACTTACAGTGGTGCATAATGGTGCAATACAAGTACAAGTGAAAAAGTTGACAAAAACTAAATTTGCTTACAATGGAGCAATGGAGAGACTAAGAAGAATTCTTGCAAAAGGTATAACTATTGGTGCAAGGGTACTTACCAACAACGCAAATAAACTTCACCAAATATAAATTTGGGCCGACGTATCACGCATTTGGTAAATTTTGTCTTGTTTATTAATGTGTAAGTGTACTTATATTAGCTTCAAGGGCAATATAGGCATTGCAGTTTAGAATATTCGCGATAGTGGACGTTTAAATTAAATTATATTTGTCATGCTTGTTATGAATTATGTTGGGTACCATATATTCATAGTCATTATAAGTAAAAATAACACTACTGTTTTTGCTTAAAGATTACCACAAATGTTCACAACATGATTTAATTGCATATTATCAGATGTTCATGGTCATACAAAATGAACTTTGCTAGTTTCTTGTGAGAATTTACACTATTGTAGGTTATAAGTTTTCAAGGTAGACTATTAATAGTACTTTAAGCATAAAATAATATTATGCTATTTTAGAATTATGGCCTTGCTTTTGAGCACTCAATGGCGTGAACAAATTGGTATCGCACAGAGTAATAAAAAATTGCTAAGCAACGACTGCACCAAACAAGCTTTGGTATCGAACATTTACTAACATTAAGGAAAATCATACATTACGATTACTTTATTGAAGTTAAAAGTACACAGTATCCCTAACAACATCAATATAGCCAACTATCTTCACAACACTAAAATTTGCATCGGCACAACTATCACAAACTTGCCGGAAATACTATATATTTTGTTTGAAAGTTTTAGAAACCGAAATAGAATAAAACGTTATATGTACCTCCTTCGTCGGGCTTTAAACTTTCCCTTGTGCCATAACCTCCTAAGTATGTCCTTAATACATAACTAACTATAATTGCGTTCTGTAGAATCATTCTAAATTAATACAAATAGAAGAATATATAGGCAACAGCAAAATACCATTGCCATCATGTTATTATTTGAAATTTAAATTATCCGTAATTTAGTAGCAAATATTTATTTTGCTAAAACTACCTTAGACAAAATTCTTTTCATCTCTAAAAAGGGAAAGGGACATGGAATTTTTGTTGTTGGTTGCTGAAAGTAAAATATCTGGCGTGGAACAACAAACGACCTTCCAACATGAAAAATGGAAATTAAAGAAATGAAATAATTTCAATAACAATAGCTAACATTGTAAAAACAAAGACAATAATCTACGTTAAATCGAGGTTTAAAACTTCATGTCAGATAGACGTTAATAGACGTATAGATGTTAATTTAAAATAAATTCCAAATCCGCCCGGTTCTGTAAATGAATACCGATTTTATTATTTTAGCGTGCGCTCGCGCAATCACACACATACACACACGCATACACGCACACACGCACACACGCACACCACAGCACAGCACACACAACCACACAGCACACACGCACACGCACACCACACACACGCACACACACACGCACACACACACACGCACACACAGCACACCACACCACGCACACGCACACGCACACACACGCACACGCACACAGCACACACGCACACGCACACACGCACACGCACACACACACACGCACACACGCACACCACACACGCACACACACGCACACACGCACACGCACACACAGCACACCACGCACACACGCACACACACACACACACACGCACACGCACAGCACACCCACACGCACCACACGACACACACCACACCACACGCACACGCACACACAGCACAGCACACAGCACGCACACGCACACGCACACACGCACACACGCACACGCACACACACGCACCACACGCACACCCACACGCACACGCACACGCACACGCACACGCACGCACACGCACACGCCACACGCAACGCATCACACCACACCACACAGCACACGCACACACACCACACGCACCACCACACACCACACACACACACATACATACACACACGTTTCGTTGAGTTATGACCTGTTATTTTCTCCTTCCTGAATAACGTAATACAGCGTAATTGTGATTTTAGTACGCATTTATTACATAAAACTTTTATTTTATAACTGGAAAAGTTTCGGTACAAGTAGAAAATTTTACTACTAAATGTATTTAAATTTCTGTCAATGGGATTTGTAGTAGCGCAAGAAAATACGTAACACCTGTACAAAGAGTTAGAAGTATTTTCCCATCTACACCTCATGATGTAATCGAAGAAAATGTAACACAAAGAACAATTGAGCTAATGTCACCAATTTCTTTTATATAGACCGGAATTGGGTAGTAGAATACAGCCATGTCAGCAGTTTTACCTGAATCAAGGGTTATCAACCATGAGAGAGATGATTGCAGAGAAAAGGGCCTGTAGGTACCACAAATCTACCTAATAATATCAACGAAGACACAAGCAAAACGGCAGCAATTGAGATTAGTTCCATAAGACCAAACGACATTGACACATCAACCAGCAGTTTAGAAGATATGAAACGTACGACAATGGCTACAGATCTTGTTGTAGAAGAGTTGCTAACAGAAAGCAGAAAGAAACGAGCAGTATCAACCACGTCAGCTTTTACATAGTATTCCTGGAAAGTAAAACACCCGGTCCTGACATTAAAGGAGGAAAGAAAGCTGCAAAAATATTAAAGCGAACGACATATGATGACGGCGAAGAACTTGAAAATATAATGTTTATGTGGAACAATGGCTACTTTATATTAGAGTTTGAATATTTTCAATATTTTTTGATGAATGTTAAAAACTCGAGGTAAACTTTTCATTTATATATTTAACAAAATTAATAATAATTTTTAATTACATGTTTACTTATTCGTTCATAACAAAAAAATAATTTACGCATTTAGTGTTTCAAGCTAAACATTTCATCTTTTAGTCTTGTAATTACTACCTTTGGATGTGCCAACACTTTACCTATTGATTGATATCATTAGCTCTGTATCGGTTGAAATGGCGATCAGAAATCTGAAGAAATTTCAATCCACTGCTAAATCCATTTGTTTGGGTTTGAGACCGGACATCCTGTATATATTTGTATTGTATATATTAGGTAGAAATATTAAAACAACCGGTATCGTAAACTTGGATAACTACTTTCTAGCAAACAACCAAAATGAAAACCTTTATCACACCAAAGTTCATTGACCTTCTGGCTCTTGACTGAATTAGATCAAGGTCATGTGTTAATGCTTAGAATCAAAGTTATTACAATTCTTAGAAGTAAATTTTTAAAATTAAATCTAATTCACCTGCAGGGGTATTACAATTCTTGGAAACAGAATTTTAAAGGTTTATTCATCTACAGGGGTATCATATTACAGTTCTTAGAAATCTAAACAGTTCGTGGAAACATGAATAGGTGGTTGCCTATGCTAAAATGTTAGTCAAGGTTAAATGGCCCTTGTATTGGCTAAACTGGGTCAAGCCCTTCAG
>JARFJB010002114.1:907500-927500 GCA_036346205.1 Vesta saturnalis
GCTGTGCGTGTGCGTGTGCGTGTGCGGTGCGTGTGCGTGTACGTTTGCGTGTGTCGTGTGCTGTGTTGCGTGTGCGTGTGCGTGTGCGTGTGCGTGTGCGTGTACGTGTGCGTGTGCGTGTGCGTAGTGCGTGTGCGAGTGCGTGTGCGTGTGCGTTTGCGTGCGTGTGCGTGCTGTGTGCGTGTGCGTGTGCTGTCTGTGCGTGTGCGTGTGCGTGTGCGTGTGGGTGTGCGTGTGCGTGTGCGTGTGCTGTGTCTTGTGTGCGTGTGCGTGTGCGTGCGTTGTGCGTGTGCGTGTGCGTGTGCGTTGCGTTGCGTGTGTCTTTGTGCGTGTGCGTGTGCGTGTGCGTGTCGTGTGCGTGTGCGTGTGCGTGTGCGTGTGCGTGTGCGTGTGCGTGTGCGTGTGCGTGTGCGTGTGTGGTGCGTGTGCGTGTCGTGTGCGTGTGTTGGTGCGTGTGCGTGTGTGCGTGTGCGTGTGTGTGGCGTGGCGTGTGCGTGTGGTGTGGTGTGCGTGTGTGCGGTGTGCGTGTGCGTGTGCGTGTGCGTGTGCGTTGCGTGTGCGTGTGCGTGTGCGTGTGCTTGGTTGCGTGTGTGTGCGTGTGTGTGCGTGTGCCTGTGTGCTGTGCGTGTGCGTTGCGTGTGCGTGTGGTGTGCGTGTGCGTGTGCGGTGCGTGTGGTGCGTTTGCGTGGCGTGTGCGTGTGTGTGTGCGTGTGCGTGTGCGTGGTTGCGTTGGGTGCGTGTGTCTGTGCGTGTGCGTGTGCGGTGCGTGTGCGTGTGTTCGTGCGTGTGCGTGTGCGTGTGCGTGTGCGTGTGTGCGTGTGTGTGCGTGTGCGTGTGCGTGCTGTGGTGTGCGTGTGCGTGTGCTGTTGCGTGTGCGTGCGTGTCGTGTGCGTGTGCGTGTGCGTGTGCGTGTGCGTGTTGCGTGTGCGTGTGCGTGCGGTGCTGTGCTTGTGCGTGTGCGTGTGCGTGTCCGTGTGCGGTGCGTGCGTGTCGTGTGCGTTTGCGTGTGCGTGTGCGTGTGCGTGTGCTGTGCGGTGCGTGTCTTGTCGTGTGCGCGTGCGTGTCGTGTCGTTTGCGTGTGCGTGCTTCGTGTGGTGTGCGGTGGTGTCTGTGCGTGTGCTGCGTGCGTGTCTGCGTGCGTGTTGTTGTGTGTGCGGTGCGTTGCGTGCTGTGCTCGTGTCGTGTGCGTGTGCGTGTGCGTCGTGTGCGTGGCGTGTAGTGCTGTTCGTGTGCGTGTGCGTGTGGTGTGTGGTGTGCGTGTGCTTGTGTTGTGTGCGTGTGCGGTGCGTGTGCGTGTCGTGTGCGTGTGCGTGTGCTGTGTGTGTGTGTGGTGTGCGGTGCGTGTGCGTGTGTTGGCGTGTGGTGTGTCGTGTGCGTGTGCGTGTGCTGTGGTGTGTTGGTGGTTGGTTGGGTGCGGGTGCGGGGGGTTGCTTGTGGCGGTTGGTGGGGGGGTTGGTTGGGGGGTTGGTGTGGGGGGGGTGTGTGGCGGCGGTGTGGTGTTGTCGGGTTGGTGTGGGTGGGGTGGGTGTGCGTTTTGTGGGGGTGTGTTGTGGCGTTGGGTGTGTTTTGCGGTGGGCGTGTGCGTTGCGTGCGTGTGCGTGTCGTTGCGTGTGCGTGTGCGTGTGTGTGCGTGGGTGCGTGTGCGTGTTCTGTGCGTGTGCGTGTGCTTGTGCGTGTGGGTGTAGTGTGCGTGTGCGTGTGCTGTTGTGCGTGTGTCGTGTGCGGTGCGTGTGCGTGTGCGTGTCGTGTGCGTGTGCGTGTGCGTCGTGTCTGTGTGCGTGTGCTGTGTCGTGTGCGTGTGTGTGGTGTGCGTGTGCGTCGCGTGCGTGTGTGCTGTGCTTGTGTTGTGCGTGTGCGTGTGCGTGCGTGCGTGTGCGTGTGATGCGTGTGCGTGTCGGTGCGGCGCGTGTGCGTGTGCGTGTCGTGCGTGCGCGGCGTCGTGTCGTGTGCGTGCGTGTGCGTGTGCGTGTGCGTGCGTGTCTGCGTGTGCGTGTGCGTGTGCGTACGTGTGCGGTGCGTGGCTGTGCTTTGCGTGCTTGTTCGTGCGTGCGTGTGCGTGTGCGTGCGTGCGTGTGCGTGTGCGTGTGCGTTGCGTGCGTGCTGCGTGCGTTGCGTGTGCGTGGCGTGTGCGTGTGCGTGTGCTGTGCGTGTGCGTGTGCTTGTGCTGTGCGTGTGCGTGTGCGCGTGCGTGTGCGTGTACGTTGCGTGCGTGTGCTTGTGTTCGTGTGCGTGTGCGTGTGCGTGCGTGCGTGTGGTGTGCGTGCGTGCGTGTGCGTGTGCGTGTGCGTGTGCGTGTGCGTGTGCGTGTGCGTGTGCGTGTGTGCGTGCGTGTGCGGTGCGTGTGCGTGTGTGCTGTGCGTGTGCTTGTGCTGTGTGCGTGTGCGTGTGCGTGGGTGCGTGTGCGTGTGCGTGTGCTGTGCTGTGTGCATGTGCGTGTGCGTGTGCGTGTGCGTGTGCGTGTGCGTTGCGTGGCGTGTGCGTGTGCGTGGTGCGTGTGCGTGTGCGTGTTCGTGTGCGTGTGCGTGTGCGTGTGCGTGTGGCGTGTGCGTGTGCGTGTGCGTGTGCGTTGTGCGTTGTGGCTGTGCGTGTGCGTGTGCGTGTGCGTGTGCGTGTGCTGTGTGCGTTGTGCGGTGCGTGCGTCTGTGCGTGTGCGTGTGCGTGTGCGTGTCGTGTGCGTGTGCTTGTGCGTGTGCGTGTGTCGTGTGCGTGTGCGTGTGCGTGTGCGTGTGCGTGGTGTCGTGTGCGTGTGCGTGTGCGTGTGCGTGTGTGTCTGTGCGTTGTGCTTGTGTCGTGTGCGCTGTGCGCGTGCGTCGTGTGCGTGTGCGTGTGCGTGTGCGTGTCGGTGCGTGTGCGTGTGCGTGTGCGTGTGCGTGTGCGTGTGCGTGTGCGTGTGCGTGTACGTGTGCGTGTGCGTGTGCTTGTGCTTGTGCTTGTGTGCGTGTGCGTATGCGTGTGCGTGTACGTGTGCGTGTGTTTGTGCTTGTGTGTGTGTGTGTGTGCCTGTGCGTGTGCGTGTGCGTGTGCGTGTGCGTGTGAGTAGTATAGCTACACCACTTCTAATCCTCTTTTCTACTATACTTTTTCTACGAGTGTTTTTGCTCAAGGCCAACTCACGTACACGTCCAAGTACACGGTTTATCAAGGTCATCATCTTCAAGGTCACCTCTGCCACGTGGTAGGTAACCCCGCCTCTTCAAGGTCATGCTTGCACTAGAAAAGTTACTAGATTGTTGATTGTCCTGAAGGTCATTGCCCTCAGTCTCAAGCAAGTCTATGCATGTTTCAAGGCCACGCCCTATTCTGAGAAACAAAGGGGGCCCATTGTTTAAAGTCTATGCTTTCAAGGTCACATGAGAGAACAAAGACGATCTATTGTTTTGGCTGAGTCATTCTGAAATTCTAGGAAATCAATAACAAAGACGATGCATTGTTCAAAGTCTATGCTTTCAAGTCCTGAAGGTCATTGCCCTCGGTCTCAAGCAAGTCTATGCATGTTTCAAGGCCACGCCCTATTCTGAGAAACAAAGGGGGCCCATTGTTTAAAGCCTATGCTTTCAAGGCCACATGAGAGAACAAAGACGATCTATTGTTCCGTTAAAAATAAATTGTTATCTCAATTCTAGGAAATCACTAACAACGGCGATGCATTGTCGACGGTTCAAAGTCTATGCTTATAATTTTCAAAGGTTACATGAGAAATGAACAAAGACGATTCATTGTTCTGGTTGATTTATAAAAATAGATTGTTATCTAAATACGTCTCTTTCAAGAACAAAGGCGATCCATTGTCAACGATTTAAAGTTTATGTTTACAAGGTCACACCTCTGAGAAATGAACAAAGACGATCCATTGTTCCGTTATTTTAAAAATAAATTGTTATCTCAATTCTAGGAAATCAAGAATAAAGGCGATCCATTGTCAACGATTCAAAGTCTATGCTTACAATTTTCAAGGTAAAAGAACAAAATCGATTCATTCTTCTGGTCGAGTTATAAAAATAAATTGTTATCTCAATTCTGAGAAATCATGAACAAAGACGATGTATTGTTCAAAGTCTATGCTTATAATTTTCAAGGTAAATGAATAAAGACGATTCATTGTTCTGGTTGATTTATAAAAATAGAGTGTTATCTAAATACATCTCTTTCAAGAACAAAGGCAATCCATTGTCAACGATTTAAAGTTTATGCTTATAAGGTCACACCTCTGATAACAAAGACGATCCATTGTTCAGTTAGAAATAGATTGTTATCTCAATTCTAGGAAATCAAGAGCCCTGAGGTGCATGTTTCAAAGCCACGCCCCCTCAAGTGCTCTAAACAGGTGGCCGTTCCCCTAAACAGGTAGCCGTTCCCCTAAACAGGTAGCCGTTTCCTAAAAACAGGTAGCCGTTTCCTAAAAACAGGTAGCCGTTTCCTAAAAACAGATAGCCGTTTACCAAAACAGATAGCTGTTTCGCAACCGTTTTCCCCGAAAAAGGCGGTCTATTGTTGAGGTCGAGATTCCACATCTCAATTCCAGGAAATCAAGAATGAGGCTCATTGTTCAAAGTCTATGCTTACAATTTTCAAGGTGTAAGAGCAAAGACGATCTATTGTTTTGGCTTCTGAAATTCTAGGAAATCAAGAACAAAGACGATGTATTGTTCAACGGTTCAAAGTCTATTCATACAATTTTCAAGGTAAAAGAACAAAAGCGATTCATTCTTCTGGTCGAGTTATAAAAAATAGATTGTTATCTCAATTCTAGGAAATCAATAACAAAGACGATGCATTGTCAACGCTTCAAAGTCTATGTTTACAAGGCCACATGAGAGAACAAAGACGATTCATTGTTTTGGTTGAGTCATAGCTTCTGAAATTCTAGGAAATCAGGAATAAAGGGGGCCCATTGTTCAAAGTCTATGCTTACAATTTGCAAGGTAAAAGAACAAAGACGATTCATTGTTTTGGCTCTGTCGTAGCTTCTAAAATTCCGAGAACAAAGACGATGCATTGTTCAGACTGATTAGGTCATCTAACAAGTAAAATATTTTTTATAAGACTACCACAATATACAGATAAAAAATCGATTTAAGTATTATGGGATATAGTCACTTTTGTAATACCTCTGCTGCAGCATATCTATTTACTATTTGTTTTCACATTCAATTTCCTTCAACTGATTCTCGTTTAATGCGGACCACACCATCTTTCCTAATGGGTTCATTATATTGTATACTAGCCATACATTCAGCTTCCTTAAAAGTCTTCATATCAGGATCTACTTTGAGACATTGTTCGAGACTTGACAATAAGCAATGTCACGCCTCCCAGTGCCCTCAAGTGGTCTAAACAGCTAGACGTTTCAAAACAGGGCCCGTTTCACAAAACAGGGGTCCGTTTCCCAAAACAGGGGTCCGTTTTCCAAAACAGAGGCTGTTTCTCAACACAGGTAACCGTTTCCCCAAGGTTACATGAGAGAACAAAACGTTCTGATTCCTAAAAATAGATTGTTATCCAGCTACCACCCCACCTCAATTCTAGGAAATCAAGAACAAAGGGGTCCATTCTTCCAAAGTCTATGCAAGTGGTTGATTGTTCTGGTTGAGTTATAAAAATAGATTGTTATCTAAATACCCTTCGATTCTAAGAAATCAAGAACAAAGGCGATCCATTATTTTAGCCAACGCTTCAAAGTCTATGTTTATAATTTTCAAGGTCACATGAGGAACAAAGACGATCCATTATTCCGTTATTCTAAAAATATATTGTTATCTAAATACATCTCAATTCTGGGAAATCAAGAAACGCTTCAAGTCTATGCTTATAAGGCCACACCTCTGATAACAAAGGCGATTCATTGTTTTGGCTGAGTCTAGCTTCTGAAATTCTGAGAACACCGACGATGCATTGTTCAGACTGATTAGGTCATCTAACAAGTAAAATATTTTTTATAAAACCACAATATTCATCTATATATATACAGATAAAAGATCGATTTAAGTAAATATACATATTATGGCAAATTTGATGTACTTAACACTTTGTAATACCTTTGCTGGATCATATCTATTTATTATTTGTTTTTCACATTCAATTTCCTTCAACTGATTCTCGTTTAATGTGGTCCACAAGACATCATCATCTTTTCCTAATAGGTCGTCGCTTCATTATAATGTTACTAGCCATACATTCAGCTTTCCTTAAAGCCTTCATATCAGGATCTACTTTGAGACATTGTTCGAGACTTATTACAAACCTACGCAAACCCTGAGGTCTAGCTTTCAAATGTTTACTATGGTAACGCCCCCAGTGCCTGAAGTACTCTAAACAGGTGACCGTTCTAAACAGGTAGCCGTTTAAAACAGGGTCCGTTTCCCAAAACAGGGGTCCGTTTTCCAAAACAGATGGCTGTTTAACACAGGTATCCGTTTCCCATTGCAAGGTCATATCTCTTATAAAAGAACAAAAGCGATTCATTGTTCTGTCATGATCTAAAAATAGCTACCACCCCAATTCTAGGAAATCAAGAACAAAGGTGGTCCATTGTTCAAGACGACGCTTCAAAGTCTATGACTACAATTTTCAAAGTCACACGAGAGAACAAAAGCGATTCATTATTCTAGTCGAGTTACAAAAATAGATTGTTTCTAATACACTTCTATTCTAAGAAATCAACTTTCAAGAACAAAGGTGATCCATTATTCTAGCCAACGCTTCAAAGTCTATCCTTGCAAATTTCAAGGTCACGCCTCTGAGAAAAGAACAAAGGCGATCCATTGTTCCGTCATAATTTTTAAGGATAGATTATTATCCAGCTACCCCCCACCTCAATTCTAGGAAATCAAGAACAAAGGAGATCCATTGTTCAAGCCGATGCTTCAAGGATATATAAGTCACAGCGAGATCAGTCGGTTAGTAAGTTGTTGAACATGGAATTAGCAGGGTTAAACCAAAGCACCTATTGAAAACTCTATAAAAATTCATGTGACCTAGAGATATCGAGAAAATATAAAGTTATTAATGTCACAGTAATCAATACGAAGTATGGTGAACGTATAGTGTTAGAAACAGAGGAGTTTAAATGTGTTTTACCTCAGCGCTTTTACGAGTATTTCAAAGAAGAAGAAAATCGAATTGAGGAATTTAAAACGATGCTAAACACAAAGGATGTATTCATGAGTAGTCTGGTTGCAGTCGGAAAAACGATAAACATAACATTTAGTGCATCCAACCATATGTAAACATGCTCATTTCGAAATTAGTGTTTAGTTGTAGTGAAGTCATGCAAGCACAATTAAATCACTCCTGGAACGATGTTTACTGCCGGATACTTAATACCGCTGTAATAACAATATGATGATTAAAAAATAAATGCTGTTGTTAATATGGTGTTCTTTTTTAAGACACGTAGATATCACCAGCCACCATTTGTCAAGGTCACGCCATATTACTATTCAGAGTAATAATTTTCATGGTCCCAATCCTGTTCGATCCTGTCCATATTTAACCCCGAATGCAACTGGTGCATCTACATAGGGATGAATAATTTTACGGTAAACCTAAAGTGCCGTGAAGAGCAATTAGATATTAAAGTTATAGATGTATGACACTTGCATAAAAGGAAATGCCTCGAATTGTGCGGTTTAACTACACATGCGCTCTTGTGCATTTAAAATTCTGAAACTGTGCATATGTTTTCAGTACTCATAAGTAGTTACGGGGTCCGTACAGAGACGATGATTGTAATAGTTGATGTACAGGGATTCAAAACGGCAAAACATGTATTTACACCCAAAGAGCTAGCAATATACAATGGAAATCAAGCTGCCCATTTGTGTTCAAACCACCATTTCCTTGGCACCTCTTAGATGTAGAATTTCAACGACAAGCCATCTGGTTAATCAATAATCATCACTGCATCAAATGGGGATCTGGATATACCTCTACAATCTCTTTCCACATATAATTCGTGAACTAATATCGGTAACAGATGATGTGTACGTTAAAGGCGAGAAAAGCCGATTACATTCGAAAACTGTTGAGACAGTCAGTTATAGAAATTGAAGAGCAACCATCTTTACCCAAAATGAAAACAACTTGTTTCTTTCATACACAAACCACCTGTAATTGTGCTTTAACGAATGTACACTTTTATATAATAACTATGTAAGACAATATCAGTAAAAGGTTCATAAAATGTGTGCTTACAAGTAAAGGGGAAAAGTTTGTAATATTTACAATAAAATGCTATTATTTTAAGTGTATTATTTTATGTAAAAGCGCTCTGATGCAAACTATTTCTCAGGTTATAACCCAGCCTATCCATCTAGGTCAACAAGTCAACTTTAACATTCCTTGTAGGTAAAATTCTGGGAAACAGCAAATAAGAGTTCCTATTACTGAATTCTAACAATAGAATCAGTTCGTGGAAACAAGAGGGTTGTTGTCTATGCTGAATGTTATCAAGGTTCCTGTATTGGCTAAACGTTATGCTTACAGTATTGGTGACTGGAAATTCTCAAGGTCTCCAAGAAATTTTCAAGACCATATGTCCTAACCGATCTTACCCGACATCATCCGAAATGTAGCTGAAACCTGCAGGACCAATTCTAAACGGGTCATTGAAACAAGAAGGGGTCTATGCTAATAAGCGTAGGCTCATATTATGGTCCGCCAGGATGTTCCCAAATACAGATAACCGTTTCCCAAAACAGAGGTCACTCAACACAGGTTTCCTCCAGAGCCATTAATCATAGCTGAGGCTGACCAATTCTAAATAAGCGTGGGCTCATATATGGTCCTAACCGCCAGGTTGAGCAGTTTAAAGACAGATAACCGTTTCCCAAAACAGAGCCGTCACTAACACAGGTTTCTCCAGAGCCATTAATCATAGCTGAGGCTGACCAATTCTAAACGAGTCATGGAAACAAGAAGAATGATGGGGTCTGCTAATAAGCGGCTCATACTATGGTCCTAAGCCAGGTTGAGGCAGTTTAAAGACAGATAACCGTTTCCCAAAACAGGGAAGCCGTCACTCAACACAGGTTTTAGAGCCATTAATCATAGCTGAGGCTAAATTGAACTAGGTCAGATCCATTTATCTTAGAAATCTAAACATGGAATATGGTTGTGAGGGTTAGAAACCCAATTCGTGGAAGGTTGCATCCAAGTACAATTCTTAGAAATCTGAAAGTAGAACTAGTTTAATATCATAGAAAAAGCTAATCACCTACTTTGGGGTTTATGGGCCAAGGTGGTAGTTTCTATAAATCACCTACTTTTAGGGCAAAGGTAGCTTTTCCAATAGTTATAGGTACTGTGCAACGAGCTTATCATCTAGGGTGCAATTCTGACCCCGAGAAAAATGATGAATTCTGCGCCGCTTTTGAGAAGAATGACTATGTTTGAAAAAAGCTAGAATAGAAAGTAGTGTTGGCAACCATGATTGTTAGGGTTTAAAAGTCCCCATTGTGTGCACAGTAGACTCTTGATTAGCAGCAATGACGAAAGTAGTAGTACGTAAGGTAGAAAGTACTGAAAAAGCAGTGTGGAGGAGCGAAAGAAAAGGTTGGAGACATTAATAAAACAAGTAAAAGAAATAAAACTCGATTTGGAGTGTTATATAGTGAAAACAAAAATGATGAAGCTGCGTATTAGCAATATGTAAAATAGTGTAGTAAAACATGAAATTTTGGGAAGGATGAGTTTAAATACCTATTTTAAAGAAGAAGAAAAGACGCTGCTATGTGTTGTTATAAGTATCTCACAATTGTATTAGGTTTAAGTAACTGTATCATTAAAAAATAAAGACTTTAAAAGTTAAAGAGACGGTTTTCGGTATTCTCTTCTCCCATAATGGTTCCTTATTGGCTCTGCATATCTAGGCGCGGTTCGATATCCACCTTTACCGAAATCTCCCATAAGGAAATGGAACCCCTGCTGTACGTTGGGCTTTAAAGGTAAGTGGCCTATATACAACGTATAAAAGAAGATTTATTGGAAAAGATCAATGGCAGTAAAATGATCCTAAATAAAAGCAATTTACTGGTTTTAATGCAGATCGTTATTGTTTTAATCATTAAATGGCGTTTATGCATATGTGAACTAAAATTTATTAGTAAAGCGTTATAATGAAAAATACAATGACTTTCCTTTGTATAAGGAGATTAAAATTGATTTTTTTGCAAGAACCTAAAAATTAAATGTCAGCCCTATTCCTAAATTGGCTACCCTTGGACTTAAAAGAGTAAACAGTGACAGCTTGCAGTATAGAAATGGAGTTAATTTGATATAATTTTATATAAAGGTTAAGAAAATCGATTTATAGTTTTAATGTTGCAGGATAAGGAGACCTGACTGTTTTATATGAATAGTTTTATTGTGTGTTAGGCGTTAGAATGGGTTTTCATTGTGTTAAAGGGGATACAATAGACTTGCATTCATACAGAGCCCCTATTCGTATTTGGATAACGTGCAATGTATAGATTTTAAAATATTGCTTAAATAACATTTGTAAACATGCTTTTAATTATATGTAAAATCTACTTTAGTATACTTCATTGAGTTAGATAATTTAAAGCTTACAGAAAGGTTTATATACATTAAAGAGTAACCTTTACTATGCATTCCTTTAATGAACGTTTTTTTTTGAACTAATAACAACAATAAATTGATAATATAATTCCTATTCCCTAACCGATGGCCATATTAACTTTTATAGATTACCTCTATGAAAGTGTTTGATTAATTAAAATTGTTATTAATTTTATTAAATACATAATAAAAAGTTTACCTAAATTTGAATGACCTGTTCTAAAGTAGGTTATTAAATTATGTTAATAATAATTACATTTACCTTGAACTTATTCGTTCATAACAAAACTTATAATAATGTTTCTTGAAGCAAGAATATTTTCATTGATATATCCTTCAACTAATCATACAGGTAGGACAATTTATGTTAACTGTCCTGGTATACTTTTGGTGCCTTACCGATAATGTAATATATATATATATATATATATATATATATATATATATATATATATATATATATATATATATATATATATATTATATAAATTTTATTATTGAAATAAATATCCAACTTTTATTTATCTGCTACATTTGTAAAAAGTACTAGGTTGGAAGCAATGTCACACAGATCACGCTAAATGTTTGCTGATGTAGTAAGATGATATCAACATAAGGTCAAAGAAACGTAAGGTGGTTAAAGAGCTGTGTTTTAGTAAAGGAATGTATAACAATATATGTTTATATTAATAAAAATGTTTATTCTAGATTATTTATCCTAACTACATATCTCTAGACCATCAATAAAATTTCGCAACCTTTTAAATAAAATAAATGAGATGTAAGTATAGATGTTACACTTCTAGGTTTTGTAATGTAGTTAGCAGTTACTGAGTTGTTTCTTTGCTCAGTCTAATGTCTTCTAATTGCTTGACTCAGCCAGTGGTGACCCCGAAATAGAATCACGCCTTGAAGATTTTATTTAGTACTCTGAGAATTGGTTTATAAATTAACACCTTAGTAACCAAGAACCTTGAGGAATATACGTATGTGATTGCCTTGGGCAATAACTTGACTAAGCGTCGCAATGGATCTTTGTCCTTGATTTCTAGAATTGAGCCTGAAATGATTGGTATCTAGATAACAATCTATTTTTAGCAATTATGATCAGCCAAAACAATGGATCGCATTTGTTATTAGAGATGTGACCTTGAAAGCATAGACTTTGAATAATGGATCGCCTTTGTTCTTGATTTCTCAGACCTGAAATGGTGGGGGTAGCTGGATAACAATCTATTTTTATAACTCGACCAAAACAATGAATCGCCTTTGTTGTTCTCTCAGAGGTGTGAACTTAAGGTACATTTTTTTAAAATTACATGCAAGTCCATTGTATCCCCTTTAACACAATGAAAACCCATTCTAACGCCTAACAAACAATAAAAACTATTCATTTATATAAAACAATCAGGTATCATTGTCTTGCAACATTAAAACTATAAATCGATTTTCTTAACCTTTTATATAAAAATTACATCAAATTAACTCCATTTCTATACTGCAAGCTGTCACTGTTTACTCTTTTAAGTCCAATGGGGTAGTCAATTTAGGAATAGGACTGACATTTAATTTTTTAGGTTCTTGCAAAAAAAAAATCAATTTAAATCTCCCTTATACAAAGGAAAGTCATTGTATTTTTCATTATAACGCTTTACTAATAAATTTTAGTTCACATATGCATAAACGCCATTTAATGATTAAAAACAATAACGATCTGCATTAAAACCAGTAAATTGCTTTTATTTAGGGATCATTTTACTGCCATTGATCTTTTCCAATAAATCTTCTTTTATACGTTGTATATAGGCCAATCTTTAAAGCCCAACGTACGGCAGGGGTTCCATTTCCTTATGGGAGATTTCGGTAAAGGTGGATATCGAACCGCGCCTAGATATGCAGAGCCAATAAGGAACCATTATGGAGAAGAGAATACCGAAAACCGTCTCTTTAACTTTTAAAGTCTTTATTTTTAATGATACAGTTACTTAAACCTAATACAATTGTGAGATACTTATAACAACACATAGAAGCGTCTTTTCTTCTTCTTTAAAATAGGTATTTAAACTCATCCTTCCCAAAATTTCATGTTTTACTACACTATTTTACATATTGCTAATACGCAGCTTCATCATTTTGTTTTCACTATATAACATCTCAAATCGAGTTTTATTTCTTTTACTTGTTTTATTAATGTCTCCAACCTCTTCTTTCGCTCCTCCACACTGCTTTTCGTACTTTCTACCTTACGTACTACTACTTTCGTCATTGCTGCTAATCAAGAGTCTACTGTGCACACAATGGGGACTTTTAAACCCTAACAATCATGGTTGCCAACACTACTTTCTATTCTAGCTTTTTCAAACATAGTCATTCTTCTCAAAAGCGCGCAGAATTCATCATTTTTCTCGGGGTCAGAATGCACCCCTAGATGATAATGTTACACAGTACCTATAACTATTGGAAAAGCTACCCTTTGCCCTAAAAGTAGGTGATTTATAAACTACATATAACCCCAAAGTAGGTGATTAGCTTTTTCTATGATATTAAACTAGTTCTACTTTCAGATTTCTAAGAATTGTACTTGGATGCAACCTTCCCACGAATTGGGTTTCTAACCCCTCAGCAACCATATTCCATGTTTAGATTTCTAAGATAAATGGATCTGACCTAGTTCAATTTAGCCTCAGCTATGATTAATGGCTCTGGAGGAAACCTGTGTTGAGTGACGGCTCCCTGTTTTGGGAAACGGTTATCTGTCTTTGGGAAACTGCCTCAACCTGGTTAGACCATAGTATGAGCCCACGCTTATTAGCATAACCCCATCATTCTTCTTGTTTCCATGACTCGTTTAGAATTGGTCAGCCTCAGCTATGATTAATGGCTCTGGAGGGGAAACCTGTGTTGAGTGACGGCTCCCCTGTTTTGGGAAACGGTTATCTGTCTTTGGGGAAACTGGCTCAACCTGGCGGTTAGGACCATAGTATGAGCCCACGCTTATTAGCATAGAATTGGTCAGCCTCAGCTATGATTAATGGCTCTGGAGGGGAAACCTGTGTTGAGTGACGGCTCCCCTGTTTTGGGAAACGGTTATCTGTATTTGGGGGAACATCCTGGCGGACCATAATATGAGCCTACGCTTATTAGCATAGACCCCCTTCTTGTTTCAATGACCCGTTTAGAATTGGTCCTGCAGGTTTCGGCTACATTTCGGATGATGTCGGGTAAGATCGGCTTGTAGGACATATGGTCTTGAAAATTTCTTGGAGACCTTGAGAATTTCCAGTCACCATATACTGTAAGCATAACGTTTAGCCAATACAGGAACCTTGATGAACATTCAGCATAGACAACAACCCTCTTGTTTCCACGAACTGATTCTATTGTTAGAATTCAGTAATAGGAACTCTTATTTGCTGTTTCCCAGAATTTTACCTACAAGGAATGTTAAAAGTTGACTTGTTGACCTAGATGGATAGGCTGGGTTATAACCTGAGAAATAGTTTGCATCAGAGCGCTTTTACATAAAATAATACACTTAAAATAATAGCATTTTATTGTAAATATTACAAACTTTTCCCTTTACTTGTAAGCACACATTTTATGAACCTTTACTGATATTGTCTTACATAGTTATTATATAAAAGTGTACATTCGTTAAAGCACAATTACAGGTGGTTTGTGTATGAAAGAAACAAGTTGTTTTCATTTTGGGTAAAGATGGTTGCTCTTCAATTTCTATAACTGACTGTCTCAACAGTTTTCGAATGTAATCGGCTTTTTCTCGCCCTTTAACGTACACATCATCTGTTACCGATATTAGTTCACGAATTATATGTGGAAAGAGATGTGTAGAGGTATATCCAGATCCCCATTTGATGCAGTGATGATTATTGATTAACCAGATGGCTTGTCGTTGAAATTCTACATCTAAGAGGTGCCAAGGAAATGGTGGTTTGAACACAAAATGGGCAGCTTGATTTCCATTGTATATTGCTAGCTCTTTGGGTGTGAATACATCTTTTGCCGTTTTGAATACATCAACTAGTACAATCATCGTCTCTGTATCGTGACCCCCGTAACTACTTATGAGTACTCGAAAAACATATGCACAGTTTCAGAATTTTAAATGCACAAGAGCGCATGTGTAGTTAAACCGCACAATTCGAGGCATTTCCCTTTTATGCAAGTGTCATACATCTATAACTTTAACTAATATCTAATTGCTCTTCACGGCACTTTAGGTTTACCGTAAAATTATTCATCCCTATGTAGATGCACCAGTTGCATTCGGGGTTGAAATATGGACAGGATCGAACAGGATTGGGACCATGAAAATTATTACTCTGAATAGTAATATGGCGTGACCTTGACAAATGGTGGCTGGTGATATCTACGTGTCTTAAAAAAGAACACCATATTAACAACAGCATTTATTTTTTAATCATCATATTGTTATTACAGCGGTATTAAGTATCCGGCAGTAAACATCGTTCCAGGAGTGATTTAATTGCTGCTTGCATGACTTCACTACAACTAA
This sequence comes from Vesta saturnalis, assembly GCA_036346205.1. Classification (NCBI taxonomy): domain Eukaryota; kingdom Metazoa; phylum Arthropoda; class Insecta; order Coleoptera; family Lampyridae; genus Vesta; species Vesta saturnalis. The sequence goes on from JARFJB010002114.1 coordinate 922,616, forward strand.
ACACTAATTTCGAAATGAGCATGTTTACATATGGTTGGATGCACTAAATGTTATGTTTATCGTTTTTCCGACTGCAACCAGACTACTCATGAATACATCCTTTGTGTTTAGCATCGTTTTAAATTCCTCAATTCGATTTTCTTCTTCTTTGAAATACTCGTAAAAGCGCTGAGGTAAAACACATTTAAACTCCTCTGTTTCTAACACTATACGTTCACCGTACTTCGTATTGATTACTGTGACATTAATAACTTTATATTTTCTCGATATCTCTAGGTCACATGAATTTTTATAGAGTTTTCAATAGGTGCTTTGGTTTAACCCTGCTAATTCCATGTTCAACAACTTACTAACCGACTGATCTCACTGTGACTTATATATCCTTGAAGCATCGGCTTGAACAATGGATCTCCTTTGTTCTTGATTTCCTAGAATTGAGGTGGGGGGTAGCTGGATAATAATCTATCCTTAAAAATTATGACGGAACAATGGATCGCCTTTGTTCTTTTCTCAGAGGCGTGACCTTGAAATTTGCAAGGATAGACTTTGAAGCGTTGGCTAGAATAATGGATCACCTTTGTTCTTGAAAGTTGATTTCTTAGAATAGAAGTGTAGTTAGACAACAATCTATTTTTTGTAACTCGACTAGAATAATGAATCGCTTTTGTTCTCTCGTGCGACTTTGAAAATTGTAGTCATAGACTTTGAAGCGTCGTCTTGAACAATGGACCACCCTTTGTTCTTGATTTCCTAGAATTGAGGTGGGGGTGGTAGCTATTTTTAGGAATCATGACAGAACAATGAATCGCTTTTGTTCTTTTATAAGAGATATGACCTTGCAATGGGGGGGAAACGGATACCTGTGTTAAGAAACAGCCATCTGTTTTGGAAAACGGACCCCCTGTTTTGGGAAACGGACCCCCTGTTTTAGGAAACGGCTACCTGTTTAGGGGAACGGTCACCTGTTTAGAGTACTTCAGGGCACTGGGGGGGCGTTACCATAGTAAACATCACCTTGAAGCATGCATAGACCTCAGGGTTTGCGTAGGTTTGTAATAAGTCTCGAACAATGTCTCAAAGTAGATCCTGATATGAAGGCTTTAAGGAAAGCTGAATGTATGACTAGTAGACATTATAATGAAGCGACGACCTATAAAGAAAGATGATGATGATGTCTTGTGGACCACATTAAACGAGAATCAGTTGAAGGAAATTGAATGTGAAAAACAAATAATAAATAGATATGATCCAGCAAAGGTATTACAGAGTGTTAAGTACATCAAATTTGCCATGATATGTATATTTACTTAAATCAATATTTTATCTGTATATATAGATGAATATTGTGGTTTTATAAAAAATATTTTACTTGTTAGATGACCTAATCAGTCTGAGCAATGAATCGTCTGTGTTCTCAGAATTTCAGAAGCTACGACTCAGCCAAAACAATGAATCGCCTTTGTTATCAGAGGTGTGGCCTTTAAGCATAGACTGAAGCGTTTCTTGATTTCCCAGAATTGAGATGTATTTAGATAACAATCTATTTTTAGAATAACGGAATAATGGATCGTCTTTGTTCGCTCATGTGACCTTGAAAATTATAAACATAGACTTTGAAGCGTTGGCTAAAATAATGGATCGCCTTTGTTCTTGATTTCTAAGAATCGAAGGGTATTTAGATAACAATCTATTTTTATAACTCAACCAGAACAATCAATCACTTGCATAGACTTTGAAGAATGGACCCCTTTGTTCTTGATTTCCTAGAATTGAGGTGTGGTAGCTGGATAACAATCAATTTTTAGGAATCAGAACGCTTATGTTCTCTCATGTAACCTTGGTGGGAAACGGTTACCTGTGTTGAGAAACAGCCGTCTGTTTTGGAAAACGGACCCCCTGTTTTGGGAAACGGGCCCCCTGTTTTGTGAAACGGGCCCCCTGTTTTAGGAAACGTCTACCTGTTTAGACCACTTGAGGGCACTTGGGAGGTGTGACATTGCTTATTGTAATAAGTCTCGAACAATGTCTCAATGTAGATCCTGGTATGAAGACTTTTAAGGGAAGCTGAATGTATGGCTAGTATACAATATAATGAACCTATTAGGAAGGATGGTGTGGTCCGCATTAAACGAGAATCAGTTGAAGGAAATTGAATGTGAAAAACAAATAGTAAATAGATATGCTGCAGCAGAGGTATTACGAAAGTGACTATATCCCATAATACTTAAATCGGATTTTTATCTATATATTGTGGTAGTCTTATAAAAAATATTTTACTTGTTAGATGACCTAATCAGTCTGAACAATGCATCGTCTTTGTTCTCGGAATTTTAGAAGCTACGACAGAGCCAAAACAATGAATCGTCTTTGTTCTTTTACCTTGCAAATTGTAAGCATAGACTTTGTACAATGGGCCCCCTTTATTCTTGATTTCCTAGAATTTCAGAATGACTCAACCAAAACAATGAATCGTCTTTGTTCTCTCATGTGGCCTTGTAAACATAGACTTTGAAGCGTTGACAATGCATCGCCTTTGTTATTGATTTCCTAGAATTGAGATAACAATCTATTTCTAACTGAACAATGGATCGTCTTTGTTATCAGAGGTGTGACCTTCTAAGCATAAACTTTAAATCGTTGGCAATGGTTCACCTTTATTCTTGAAAGAGATGTATTTAGAATCTATTTTTATAAATCAACGAGAACAATAGATAGTCTTTGTTCTTTCATGTGGCCTTGAAAATTGTAAGCATAGACTTTGAACAATGCATCGCCTTTGTTATTGATTTCCTAGAATTGAGGTAACAATCTATTTTTATAACTCAACCTGTACAATGGAATGTCTTTGTTCTTTAACCTTGAAAATTGTAAGCATAGACTTTGAACAATGGGCCCCCTTTTTTGATTTCCTGGAATTGAGATGCGGAATCTATTTTCGACCTGAACAATAGACCGCCTTTTTCGGGGGAAACGGTTGCGAAACAGCTATCTGTTTTGGGAAACGGCTACCTGTTTTTAAGAAACGGCTACCTGTTTTTAGGAAACGGCTACCTGTTTTTAGGAAACGGCTACCTGTTTAGGGGAACGGCTACCTGTTTAGGGGAACGGCCACCTGTTTAGGGCACGTGAGGGGGCGTGGCTTTGAAACATGCACCTCAGGGCTCTTGATTTCCTAGAATTGAGATAACAATCTATTTCTAACTGAGCAATGGATCGTCTTTGTTATCAGAGGTGTGACCTTCTAAGCATAAACTTTAAATCGTTGACAATGGATTGCCTTTGTTCTTGAAAGAGATGTCTTTAGATAACAATCTATTTCTAACTGAACAATGAATCGTCTTTGTTCATTCACCTTGAAAATTATAAGCATAGACTTTGAACAATACATTATTCATGATTTCTCAGAATTGAGATAACAATTTATTTTTATAACTCGACCAGAAGAATGAATCGCTTTTGTTCTTTTACCTTGAAAATTGTAAGCATAGACTTTGAAGCGTTGACAATGGATCGCCTTTATTCTTGATTTCCTAGAATTGAGATAACAATTTATTTTAAAATAACGGAACAATGGATCGTCTTTGTTCATTTCTCAGAGGTGTGACCTTGTAAACATAAACTTTAAATCGTTGACAATGGATCGCCTTTGTTCTTGAAAGAGACGTATTTAGATAACAATCTATTTTTATAAATCAACCAGAACAATGAATCGTCTTTGTTCATTTCTCATGTAACCTTTGAAAATTATAAGCATAGACTTTGAACCGTCGAGAATGCATCGCCTTTGTTATTGATTTCCTAGAATTGAGATAACAATCTATTTTTAACGGAACAATAGTGTTGATAACTTTTGTCCTTTCATGTGGCCTTGAAAGCATAGACTTTGAACAATGCATCGTCTTTGTTATTGATTTCCTAGAAGACTCAACCAAAACAATAGATCGTCTTTGTTCTCTCATGCGGCCTTGAAAGCATAGACTTTAAACAATGGGCCCCCTTTGTTTCTCAGAATAGGGCGTGGCCTCGAAACATGCATAGACTTGTCTGAGGGCAATGACCTTCAATCAACAATCTAGTAACTTTTCTAGTGACCTTGAAGGACTCGTGCAAGCATGAACTTGAAGAGGCGGGGTTACCTTCCTCGTGGCCTTGGCATGAGTACAAACCACGTAGCCTGAGGTGCAGGGGCAGGGCTACATGACCGAGGTGGCCTTGAAGATAATGACCTTGATAAACTTGGACGTGTACGTGAGTTGACCTTGAGCAAAAACACTCGTAGAAAAAGTATAGCAGAAAAGTGCTCCAGGATCCGTATAGCTATACTACTCGTGTGCGTGTGCGTGTGCGTGTGCGTGTGCGTGTGCGTGTGCGTGTGCGTGTGCTTGTGCTTGTCCTTGTGCTTGTGTGCGTGTGCGTGTGCGTGTGCATGTGCGTGTGCGTGTGCGTGTGCGTGTGCGTGTGCGTGTGCGTGTGCGTGTGCGTGCGCGGGTGCGTGTGCGTTTGCGTGCGCGTGTGCGTGCCTTTGTGCGTGTGCGTGTGCGTGTGCGTGTGCGTGTGCGTTTACGTGTGCGTGTGCGTGTGTGTGTGCTTGTGCTTGTGCTTGTGCTTGTGTGCGCGTGCGTGTGCGTGTGCGTGTGCGAGTGCGTGTGCGTGTGCGTGTGCGTGTGCGTGTGCGTGTGCTTGTGCTTGTGCTAGTGTTTGTGTGCGTGTGCGTGTGCGTGTGCGTGTGCGTGTACGTGTGCGTGTGCTTGTGCTTGTGTATGTGTGCGTGTGTGTGCGTGTGCGTGTGCGTGTGCGTGTGCGTATGCTTGTGCGTGTGCGTGTGCGTGCGCGCGTGCGTGTGCGTGTGCGTGTGCGTGTGAATGTGCGTGTGCGTGTGCGTGTG
>JARFJB010002114.1:932500-977500 GCA_036346205.1 Vesta saturnalis
AGCATTTGCTCTTTCCAGGCACTTACTTGTATATGGCACTTATATTCCACTATTTTTTTGTGGCTTTAATGGCACTATTTTACTATTTTTGCCCTATTTTGCTATTTTTTTAATTTTAATGGAACTATTATTTGGATTACATTCTACAACGCAAGTTTTACATACTTAAACTTCAAAGAAATGCATTAAATTTATGGACAATATATTAAGAATAAATTATCAAGGTAATGACCTCACCAAGTTCACCATTCTGTTTCATGTGTTACCAGCGGTAATAAAACAGAACTGTTCCAAGGTAATCATTTAATGATATTTTTTTGTGTAACTAACGAATATATTTAAGACCTCTTTGACATAATCCTTTCAATTGGATATTAAATAAACGTAAGTGTATCTTGTAATTTTATTTTAATTTTGATGAATGTTTTATTTTTTACGAACTCGGTTTCGTTGTTTTTCCAAATATTAATAACTAAAGACAACGTAGCGCTCGAGGCATCATTTTATTGTTTACATTGCATTTTTTATTAACTTAGTGAAGAGAAAATAATTAAGCACCAAGTTCACCATTTTGTTTCATGTGTTACCAGCGGTAATAAAACAGAACTGTTCCAAGGTAATTATTTAATGATATTTTTTTGTGTAACTAACGAATAGATTTAAGACCTCTTTGACATAATCCTTTCAATTGGATATTAAATAAACGTAAGTGTATCTTGTAATTTTATTTTAATTTTGATGAATGTTTTATTATTTACGAACTCGGTTTCGTTGTTTTTCCGAATATTAATAACTAAAGACAACGTAGCGCTCGAGGTATCATTTTATTGTTTACATTGCATTTTTTATTAATTTAGTGAAGAGAAAATAATTAAGCAGATGGGAAGCAAACAGCATTTCAGGTATATTAGCAAATCAGTATATTAGAACCTGCCCTTTTCTTAATCTATCGATTGGAGTCGAGACGGCACAATTAGTGGTGAAAGGTTAGTGTCTCCATTAAGTTATACGATTTGTGTTTAGGGAGAACTTTACCTAATTTCATTATTTATGAATTATGTCGTTCATGAAGAAATTGGACACAGTACACACTTCAACCTTACATCAGTAGTACGTATAGAGTACCATAACTATAGACAAAGCAATAATGTGGTGTTAGACCTGAAGGAGTGAAATGAGCTTCTAAGATGGCATTCATATGTTGAATTACAATTCTTCCGATCTCAAGAAGTTGAAAACCAAACTGATTGGATAAATGCAAACGAAGAGGAAGATGTAGTCTATGACTAGCATTATCTACCTGTGTTGGTATTTACAGCAGTTGGGAATTGATTGGAGGATATGAATTTTGAATACTGTTATGAGAGCTAACTGCAACTGATGCTCTTACACATTCAATGTCCATAGTGTAAAAGAACTATTCAGTTTAAGAGATAAAATAAGCTATAGATCGTGATTTCTTGAATCCTACAATCTGGTGTGTTTCTATGAAAAATTTATTGTTGTGAACTACCGTCGTTTTCGTGAAAAAGAATTCTATAGTAGTGGTGATGACATTTATGAAGACATTGAAAATGTTATAAATGCTAAGTATAATATTAATACACATAACACAGTATGCTTAATGGAAGTATTGTATTATCATCCTAATTATCTAATGTATAAAATTTGCTAAATAAACACGTATTAAATACTATAAATTTTTTTTCTTTTTATCTCGATTTAAACAGTCCAGACCATCAGTACCAGAGCCTGTCTCAGGATAAGGTAGTTGTTTTCCGAAAAAACTGGTACCAGTATCCCAAATACAGATAGCCGTTTTTCAAAACTGGATCTGTTCCTAAATACAGATAGCCGCTTTGCTAAAACGGGAATTCGTTTCCCAAATGCAGAAAACCGCTGACGACGAAGGTGCTTCATCGATAAATAATACAGCTTTAAATCCTGCTTCATGGAATCCAGATCGAATTTCCGGGTTCGTTGTTTTTCTGCTTTATTTTGGACTATTCTTGTATTGACTAAATGACTAAGTAAAGGGCGTCTAAGTGACCTAGCTATAAAATCAGAATACGAATGGTTGTGGTCTAAACTAAAAATGAAACAATGTAAATTATTTGTCAAGGTAACATGCTTGCCCACGTGTTTCTCTCAAGGTTAGTGGTTTTAAGAGTAAAATAAGCATTTCAGAGATTTAACTCTTGAAAATAGTAAAATAAGTGTTCCTAATTAAATGACTGACTTTCTGCATGCTCGGTATTGCTCAGTTCTAAAAATAGCATCAGCTCATGGAAACAAGAAGAATGATGGGTTGTTGTTTATGCTAAAAAGTATGTGAAGGTTAGATGGTTCTTCTATTGGCTAAGTTGTTGTTAGAAATAACAAAAAGATTATGCTCACCCTAAGTGAGTTTTTATTTACCTTAACTATTACATTCTCAGGATGGAGTAGTTGTTGATGGGACAAATTCAGAAAAAATCAGTTCGTAGGAAACGGGAGAGCATTGTAGGTCAAATTCTTGGAAATCTAACTAGTTTTAGCAAAATAAGCGTTCCTTAAAGGTTAAATTCTTGGAAGTATCAAAATAAGCGTTCCTAATCGAATGACTAACTTTGTGCATGCTCAATATTGCTCAGTTCTAACAATAGAATCAGTTTATGGAAACAAGAAGAATGGTGGGTTGTTGCCTATGCTAAAAGGTATGTCAAGGTTAGATGTTTCTTGTATTGGCTAACTTGTTGTTTGTAATAATAAATAGATAAGGCAGTATGCGGGTTTATATTTACCTTACCTTTTACATAATACTGCTTTCCCAACCACCAGGATCTGACTTGTCTCAAGATGAGGTAAGTTGTTTCCCCCAAGAACTGGATCCGCGTCCTAAATACAGACAGCCGTTCTCCAAAAACCGGTCAAAACGGGGGTCTGTTTCCCAACGCAGGTAGCCGTTCCCCAGAAGCTGTAACCGTTTCCCACAGAAAACAAGTCAAAAAGCTCATTCATCCTATCTGACTGCTGAAGAAGAGAGCTCTGAATCCTGAATGTGGGTGAATAATAAAGCTTAGGGTTGTATCTGATTTCATTACTTGCCACCAGCATTCGCTATAAATTGAACTGAACGTGATACCACAAAAAAAACCAATTGGATTGATATTAGGTGAGCATGGAATAGAATAAAGGTCTAAGACTATATGCAAGTAAATCTGTTAATTTTAACAAAATTGCGAGCACGTGGAAGTGGTTCCTATTAAGCAAGCCTGGCCGTGAGAACATATTATGTGGTGTTAACAGATATTCCCGGTAAACATCAGTAAAGGTCATTGAAAAACTATCGATAAAGTTGCATAATTTCATCTTGCCTTGCCTTCAATGTACAAACAACTATCATAGTTAGATCGTAACTTTGAACGCTTTGAGTAACCATAATAAACAGACAATGAATGGTCGTTATCGCAATGAATAATTTTACATTTCCCAAATTATATGGCGTTCATTTTAGTGTGTTGTAAGCTAGAGGTAATGCTATGACTGTTTCAATAAAAATGTAATGTAAACATCATGAATGAAAATTTTTATTTGGCAAGCGCTACCAGAAAATCATATATTGCTGAGTAACGCATTTTTTTTTAAACATAGATTTGATTATTTATTACCTAAAAGACATAAAAAATGATCCGCTTTGTTTACTTTTTTGTAGAATCCTTTTTCTTCATGATTCAAACTTCATAAGAGCTAAATTACCCTCTATCTTTAGCATATTTGCATTATTATCAACTAACGTATTACTAACATATTGTTCAACTAACCTAATATTTTTCCTTACGATACAAATGTACCAAATTGCTTCATATTTGCGTTTAATTAGTTAAAAAATATAACTGTTCGGTTTTAAAATCATTCATTGGCTGTTTGTTCAAGTTTCAGATTTTGAGCTTTGGCGACTGTTTATAATTGCTCAGTGTTCAAAGTTAAGATGTAACTATGATAGTTGTCTGTACATTGAAGGCAAGGCAAGATGTAATTATGCAACTTTATCGATAATTTTTCAATGACTTTTACTGACGTTTATCGGGAATATCTGTTAACACCACATAATCATGTTCTCACGGTCAGGCTTGCTTAATAGGAACCACTTCCACCTGCTAGCAATTTTGTTAAATTTAATACATTTAGTTGCATATAGTCTTAGACCTTTATTCTATCATTAGTTACGTATGTACAACTAGAAGAAGAATGTCTTCATTGAATAAACGCTCAAAAAAATTACCATTCAACAAAAAAGTCAATATGTTGTATAATGTTTTGGTGCAGCCGCCTCCATTAGACCCGCACCCGATGTATGCGCTTGATGGACAACAACAAGATGTACCAATTTGTGGTGATGTCGAGGGAGATCTCGGTAAATTCTAGGAAAGGTAAGGTCACATAATTTAAAGTCTTTCATAATAACTTATTTATGGATAGATACATTCCAAATTTAATCAATTATTATTTTTTGTAGCATGACACCTCCAACTGTGACATCACAACCGTCAACACCACCTCTCCTTCAATATGTCGATGTAGATTTCGCTAGATTCTTTGTGAAAAGGAAGTACACTTTACATAATTTAAAGTTGTTTATATAATTTACCTATGGATAGATACATTACTACTTTTCTCAATTATTATTTTCCTAGCATTACACCAGCAGCGACATTACCACCACCAGCAGCTCCACTACGATATCGATACAAAAATTTGGATCTGATTAGGGAAGAGGAACATGAATCTCAGGGTTCCCTGCATTAAAATCAGGATCCGACAACCAATCAAAGTTCAAGAAAAAAAAAGTGTGAGGTGGATGCAAAACATTTTAAATGACTACATAAACAGTGAGATAGCGGGAGAGCATTTGGATGTTTAGCAGTGTATTTAGTGAACGACTGAAATGGCTGAAGCTAATAGTTTTTTCGGAAAAAGTGCGACAAAATATGTGAGCAACTACATGTTGGAATAAAACTGTTCAGCGTTATGTTTAACCCTTGCGTGGTCAAGCGGGGTATTTCAGGCACACCAAAAACATTTTGGCGATACCATGTTTTAGGTAATTGTCGAAAACACTTGAATAAACACATTTTTTTGTAGAATTTTAAATGTGTCTAATTTACTTTTCTTGTAGTTAAGAATTTTATGAGTGGGGTTACCTGATTACCCCGCTTGATCATCTATGTATCCAAAGTGCATCCAGCGAGACCGAGTAGAACCTAGTCGCTCTTGTATAAAATGGTTCTCACTTATTTCGGTAACTTCGTACTGTAACCATGGCGCGTGAATATTTGACGGATAATGAATTTCGAAAAATATTAGCAGGCAGTGACAGTTATTTCGAATATAAAATTAACCATGAAGATGAAAGTGATACAGAAGACAATGTAGAAGAACAAATAGAGATTCCGGGTGAAATGGATGTGCATGGTAATTCTGAAATTGAAACACCTACCGAGCCTGTAACATTTTATACGTCTAAGTCTGGTTTGAAATGGCAATATCATCCCACCCCTGCAACAAAAAAACATGCTCATAATTTTTAAAATGCATCTGTTGGTCTCAAAAATGCAAGGTAAGTACTTTTCATGAACGCTTCAAATTCTTGTATACCGGTTTATTATTTTATTTTATAATTAATCTTACTGCTTGGTTTACTGTTTCAATGCCGCTACGATGTTTCCGTAACACGTAAAACATCTAATGTTGGGTAGGAATGTATTTTTTAATTTATGGTCGATTCCCAAAATTTATCATTGAAAATAATAAACTAAACTTTTTTTTAAAATACATTTCTGTTACGTCTTAGTTTACGGATTACTTCAGTACTAGAAGCTTTCAAGATTTCTATTACTGACAGCATGCTGTCACATATGTGAATACACAAATATGTGGGGAAAGGAAAATTCGGATAAAAAAATAAAGGAAATGCGAGTCCAAGCCAGTGGACTTATATATCTGTGGAGGAGTTGCAAGCTTTCGTTGGTGCTTTGATTGCCAGTAGCATAAATCGTGGACGAAAACTCTATATTACCGAAATGTGGACTGAAAAGAATCATGTATAACTACAGTGCTATCTAGAAATAGATTCAAACAGATTTTTAGATCTATCCGGTTGTATAACCCTGAGACTAGGTAGCAAAGAAGGGAAGAAGGTAAGGACTCATTAAAATCTATTTGAATCCTTTATGATGAGTTTGTGAATAACTGCCTAGAAAATTATTCACCTAATACAAATGTCACTGTTGATGAACGCTTGGCAACATTTCGCGGTAAGCGTCCATTTCGATATATATATATATATATATATATATATATATATATATATATATATATATATATATATATATATATATATATATATATATATATACTATATATACTATGTAGGAAGCAAGCCTAAACAGTATGGAATACAAGTAGGGTTTGTGCAGATTCCAAAACAGCACATAATATGTTGAACAACCAAGTTTACACGGGCATGACAAACAACAATCGAGAAGTAAATCAGCGACAAAACTGAACACTGAAAAAACTGACGATAACAGGAACGCTGAGACATTTCACAATAATTATACAATATTTTACTTGTAGTTTTATTTTATAAACAATATATTAAAAAAAATTGATTACCCTTCTTGGACGGTCCCGTAAAATTTCAGATATTGGTCATGCGAGGGTTAACGTTACTAAATAGTTTTTTTGAAAGAATTCTTCTTCCGGATGTATGTATGTAACTAAATGTTGAAATTAAAATGTATGGTTTTTCTATTTTCTGTTTTTACTTCTCTTATTTGTGGTAAAACATTCCCAGGATCCTTCAACCCTTACAGAATCCAAAGATGCGAAAAGTGAAGTGATGAACTACATTAAGACAATAATTTTAAAAACACTTAAAGGTGTTATTAAATTCAACCCTTAACATGAAATTAAATGTTAGTATAAAGGATTATAATTCGTATAAGTTTGTGCCTTAGTATGCACATCTTGTTTCTGCATACCATAGCAAGTATTTCAACACCTAAAGGATTCAATGATCTATGGCAAGCCGATTTTACTGAACTTCTGGCTTACGTCAAACAGAATAGACGCTACAAATACATACTCGTAGTTATCGATTGTTTTTTTAAATACTTATGGACGAAAAGTTTGAAGACGAGGACGGGCGCAGACGTGACACAAGCTATGCAAACCATTTTTTAAAGAACGGGCGCCTAAGAATCTGCACACAGATGCTGGAGTTCACCAATAATCATTTCGATAAACTGATGATAAACCAACATTAACCACTACCCTACGTACAGCACGAAAAAGGCTAGCATGACACAAAGAGTGATTAGGACTATCAAGAATAACCTATACAATAAAATTGTGCTCTGTCTACAATACGTATGGGTTGGCAGACTTCTCGAGGAAGTAACGACATAATACAATAATCGTAAACATCGAACGATTGGAATGAAACCCAGCGAAGTAAATGCTAGTACAACGCTTAATGTATATTCGAATGTAAAAATCTTTAATAAAACGATCGATTCATGGTGGGCGACATAGTTCGCATTAGTAAATCTAAAAGCATGTTTGATTAAGGTTATATAACAAAATTGGTTAAGTGAACTTTTAAAGATTGTTCGCGTAATCTAACCGGATATGAAAGAGACACCTATACTAGGTGAATTTTTTGGTCAGGAACTACAAAAGATTAAATACCCGGACGTGTACTTAGTGGAAAAGCTCATTCGTGTATCGATGACGAAAATGTAGTTTTATAAGAACATTATTGTTAAGCAGTCAACTATAAATAAAAACTCTGCATACGATTATATCGTTTTATTTAATCTCTAAATACAAATATTTTTTTTAACAATGTATTTCTTTGCATGCACTTTTGACTAAGGATAACGTCTTTTGGTATTCGATCAGTTCGGCGAATGGCCAAAATGCGTTGTCAGGACCGGTACACGTACACGCACACGAACACGCACACGCAAATGCCTGCGCACACGCACACGCACTCGAACACGCATACGTACACGCACACTCACTCGCACACGCACACGCACACAACCGCACACGCAAACGTACACGCACACGGACACGCACACGCACACGCACACGCACACGCACGCACACGCACACGCACACGCACACGCACACGCACGCGCACACGCACACGCACACGCACACGCACACGCACACGCACACGCACACGCACACGCACACGCACACGCACATGCACATGCACACGCAAACGCAGACGCACACGTGTACACTTGCTTGACCATCGAAATCGAGATATCTGATTTTTATATATAAAGAGATTATTTAAACCTTTTAGTACTACACAACGCCGCAAAAAATTTCTCCTTGCTGGTTTGTGTAGTTCTTCAACAACATCGGCTTTACTCATTTTTTGCTTTGGGTTGTAGTAGAATCTCTAGGATGAATGGTTGTTCTTTCGTAAATTCGACACCTTCTGGAATTACAGGTTGAATCACAGCTTCATTATGAATAGCTTTACTAATTAGAAACAGCGGAGTCGTATATAGTAGATAATCCACTTGAAGATGAATAACTAGAGGTGACCACATACAATGCACTATTGTACCCTCTGTACAAGGAAACAAATATTTACCGTCGATACCCAATGGAATATCTACTGTTTTCTTATGCAATAAACCTTGTAAGGTAAAATAAGTTTAGTAATATATATCACTTTGTTTCGTAGCATCACTGTGCGTGGCATCACTGTGCGCGGCATCACTGAGATGATGAGTAATATGTTTCCCAAATTTATCCACTGTCATTTGATGAGGAAGATGTCCGCCAAACTTATCTAAGATACTCTTCAAGGGCGGGTTGAGATCCAGCAGCTAGTATTTCCGATTTCAATTGTTGTAAAGTAGGAATTTCCACTTAGTCGTCATGTGTGACATCAGCGATTACAGATTCCTGTACAGGTCTGGGAATGGTGTCAGGAACAATAGTACGCGGCTCTGGCGTAAGGGGTTCAGCTTTGATGAGAGAACCATCATTTTTAGTAATTAATTGTTTTAATGGTTGTGTGATAGGTTTAAAGTGTGCCTCCATTGCACGTTCTGTAAGTGTAGTATCTTCTTTCAAACTAACATATTTCTGTTGCACACTCTTGCGAGCGCTCAAAATGTCTTGTACTAACCCCTCCTCTATTACGACTGTACGTTGACAGTCCTAGTAGATTATTTATACTGCAATGAAACAGTCAAATCTCTTACGGTAACGACCGTTATTAACATCACTTTCTTTATCAATCACAAGAAATCCGAATTTATCACGCCAGCAACAGCAACACGAAATCTATCAAATGACATATCAACATTAACGTGATCATCATACACATGCTTGAGATTAGTGTGATCTTGTTGAAAAAGAACAAGTAAATTCGATGTCTGCCAAAACAAAAATGATCTCTAATTTCATTTTGTTTATGACTTGTTACATCATCAAAAATCATTATTGAATTTTTACGAGACTCACTAGGAGGTATAACATCACTATTAGCACTGTATTCGAAATACCTAATTTCCTTTATGGGCGCCAATAACTCTCGCAGGTACTGGTATTTAGGTTGGTATAAAGATTTGCAATATATATAGACATTTTTAAAACGTAAGCCATTTGGATGTTCTAAAAGCTAATCATAACATTGGTTTTTCTACAGCCGGATGGTCCGACGATTATACCTCGTTTACATCCTCCTTTTAGTAAACCGCGGTGTACTCCTTATTAAGAGTAATGTCATAATTTTTGATAGGTAATTCTGTATCTTGCGGAATAAAACGGATTTAACCCATTATGGTATTAAACCACGACTTGTATGACGCTTTTATATATACACACCACGTGCTAAAAGTAGTTTAGTAGTGAAGTGTCAGTCAGTGTGGTATGAAGTATACATCCCAGCGTCAGAGGAAAAAAGGTTCAGGATTAATTAATACTTTAATAAATAAATTACCCGTGGAGTTGCATATACCCGGATATCGATATTATGGGCCAGGTACCCGTTTACAAAAACGATTAGCTCGTGGCCACAAACGTATTAACGCATTGGACGAAGCGTGTAAAGAACACGATATTGCATACTCCCAGTCAAACGATCTAGGACGACACATAGCCGACAAGACTTTACAACAAAACGCTTGGAATAGATTTCGTTCTACCGCCGTTACCTTTAGAGAAAGGGCAGCTGCATTAACCATAGCTGGTATAATGAAAGGAAAACGGACAATGGGAATGGGTGGCAAATCACGACGAAGGAAGCTTTCTTGCAGAGCAATTTCGTTTAACAAAGCAGTCCTTCTAGCCCGACGTCGTGTTGGTGGTAAACTTCGATCATCTTTAAAATCGACAATACAGCAAGCCTTGAGCGCTCTAAAACACAAAAAAATTAGGTCACCCAAGAGCAAAATATTAGCAATACCAAAACGTGGGGGATTCATACCTCTTATTCCCCTCTTTGCAGCATTAGGAGCTCTAGGGTCTCTAGGTGGCGGTGCTGCGGCAGTCGCAAAAGTGGTAACTGACGCAAAAGCTGCGACAAAAACGTTAGAAGAAACCAAACGACACTACCAAGCAATGGAAGCAGCTGCATTAGGAAAAGGTTTATACATAAAGCCATATAAACGAGGGTTAGGTACATATTTACAACCGTATTCAAAATACTCCCACTGAAGCTACCACGTCACGCCTTAACTAATGTTGAGCTATCAAAATTTGTGGAGCAATTACAGATTCCCTATTTTAGAGGGATATATATGCGAGATAACTAACCTACACGAATCCATGCGAATTGATGTGGTATTGTGTATCTGGATGACCAAAATAACAATGGTACACACTGGACAGCTTACATTAAGCGTAACAGGCATATTACATAGTTTGATAGCATAGGACATATTAAACCACCCTTTGAATTACTACACTATTTTAAAAGTGATGGTAGCAGAAACACAATTGAGTATAACTTTACCAAGGTTCAAGATTTTGATACATACAACTGCGGTCATTTAGTCTTACATTTTTTATATGACTGCTCGTACTGATTTTCAGTAGTCGTTACGCGATTGTAATGTTGTACACATTTACATTTACCCGTAAAAATTGTATCTTGCAAGCAACCTTTAATCCACAGATCTTTCTTGAGAGCGGGTCGGAATATGTAATGGGGTTGACTAGTTTTGAATCTTTCAATACTACACAGAATGTTACTTCAGAAAATAACCAACTCGTGTTTGGAAACGATAAAATTACAATACCACCAGGATCATAGGAAATCGCGGATGTGCATAAATATATTAATGAGTCAGTGAAGGGATCGAGAGCATTTATGCATTTACAAGCGAATAATAATACTATGAAAGCAAGTATGAAAGCAACCCATGCCATTAACTTCAATGTGAAAAATTCTATAGGACCTATGCTGGGATTTAATAAAACTGTTTACCAGGCTCAGAAAGTGCATATCTCTGATAATCCTATTAACATTATCAAAATTAACTCGTTAATTATCGAGTGCAATATAACAAGTGGTAATTTTAGGAATGGTGAAATATCACACATAATTCATCAGTTCTTTCCCAGTGTACCAGCGGGGTATAAAATAATAGAGTCCCCTCAACATGTCATCTATCTACCGATCAATACATATACCATTTCGACAATAACACTTAAAATAGTAGACCAAGACGGAGATCTCGTCAATTTTAACGGGAAAGTCATAACGGAAAATCTCGGCTTTACCGTACTACAATGAGTATATTAAACGTTAATGAAAAGGTTGTCGTTGATAATGCTATCGTTAATTCCGAACTGCATACCCATCAGCCATATACTACCAGATTTGGAAACAATGATGACATCAGGATACCCATTCAGGAAGACATGTGCACTCTACCATCCGAAGATCCGTAGAGGGACGATTATTACGTCAGGATGGTACTGGCTCTAACACCGCAAGGTTCGTTAATAACAGTATCGCATTTTTATTCAGTGAAATTAGATATGAAATGAATGGAATTATGCTAGATTCCGTAAAGAAAGTAGGATTAACGTCGATAATGAAAGGATTGGTATCATTGACGTCCAATGGTCTCGCCCGTCATGAAAATGTAGGTTGGTTTCCTACTTCAAACAGTACACTAACAAATGCTCAAGGATACTTTAATGTTTGTATACCTTTGCGAATGCTACTTGGCTTTGCCGAAGACTAGAATAGAGTGATTTTGGACATTAGACAAGAACTGGTATTAATTCGTAGTAACATTGATACCGACGCAGTAATTTCCACTGTAGAAGAAGCATTAAAAGTTAACATAGATAAGATATATTGGAAAGTTCCACACATCATTTCAGCATTAGCAGAGGAGTTGGCGTTAACGAAATACATTGATAAAATGTAAATACGCCAGTAGCATCTAGAAGTTGGGAAACCCACATATATCCCGCCGTTCCAGCAACAGATAAGCATACATGGGCAATCAAAACATCTACTAGTATAAAAACACCTAGACACATTATTATAGGATTTCAAACTGGTCGAGAGAATAATGTTATGCAAGATACAAGCAGATCCGACAAATGTGCACTAAATAATATTCGCGTGTTCCTGAACACGGATCGTTATCCGTATCACAATCTCAACGTTAATTATGATAACAATTGCTTTGCTACGTTGTATGAAATGTTTGCTAAATTCCAAATGTCGTATTACCAAAGAGAGGGGCAACCATTACTCACCCCCACGCAATTTACCACAGTTGCACCGTTGATTGTCGTAGATTGCTCAAATCAAAAAGAAGCATTACACTCTAAAGCAGTAGTTCTTCGTGTGGAGTTTGAAACAGCGGCAAACATACCTGCCAATACGACAGCATGCTGTGTTATACTCCACGATCGTTTAGTTACATACAACGCGTTAACCAAAGCAGTACGACAGTTGTAATACAATGTCCATCATAGTCGATGTACAAGGGTTTAAAATTTCAAAAGCTTTTATACCATAAGAACTCGCCTTTTATAATGGGAAACAAATTGCCCATTTTATTTTTAAATCACCGTATCCCTGGCATACGTTAGATGCAGAGAGTCGTCGTCAAGCTACTTGGTTAATGCATAACCAGCAGTGTATTAAATGGAAAGAAGGGTATACACCACCACACCACTTTCGAAGAATGCTCGAGAGATTGATTCAGCCAACAGATTCTGTATATGTCAAGGGCAGAGAGAAAGAAGATTACATCAGAAAATTTGTGACCCAGCCTGTTATTGAACTTGAGGAAAGTCCACCTCTTCCTGCTATGCAACCCGTTTGTTACTTTCATTGTGAATCATTATATCGCTGTGCTTTGTCTACTGTGTACTATTTGTATGATACATATATAATGCAATAAGTCTTGTACACATTTTTTTAATAAAAAAATAGTAAATAGTCATTCTCGTATTTTTTATTTATATTACACGTATTTGTATAGCATATATTCTCTTAATAACGAATTAGTACATAATATTAATATATATTAAACAACTAAACGAACAATACAAATTAGTATTAATATTAGTTTCATTATGGAGAGAATATAGTAAAGAAACTAGCGAGTGTCAGTACCCAAACTATTCTTCTTTCCTTCCGGTTAATATAAATTTATTTGCTTAGCAACCTGCAATAGTTCGCTCAAAGGATCAGCATTCACCAATTCCGATATTCGCCAATGCCCCCACGCCAATGTGGAACACGTATCACGCAGTCGATACCGTTTGTCATCCTGAGACCTAAAGGAAATTTGGTTTAACATTTCGATATATATATATATATATATATATATATATATATATATATATATATATATATATTGTATATATCATGTAACGTTGATCGAAACACAAGCATTTTACACATTACTGTTGTATCAGACCCCTCCGCAACCGCTTTGTAGTCTACTTCCGTCAACAGTTTCTGAATAACAACTTTCTTAACACCTTTCGCTTTCTTAACAACTTCATTATCAGCAAGCTTCAGACAGTATGACTTCGATCCTGCACCATAAAAATATTGAATCGCTTTCCATGCGTACTCATCTTTCATTCGTCCAACGACGGAAGCAGTCGTTGAAATACCATGCAACTCCTTTTGATAGTTGGAAGTATCATATTTGTCTAAATTATTTAGCATGTGTGCATACATATCATCAGTTACTATCTCAACAATCAAAGAATCCGCATCAGTATAGAGCAACGTGACATACTTGCCATAATGAGCTCGTAAGATATAAAAAAAACCGACACATTATAATTTTGGAAAGATCTAAAATACTGAATCCGACATAGACGGGTTTGTCATACGTAACTACCTGTGTCGACAATTCCGCCGTAAACAATTTGTCAGTGAATTGAATAAAATTTTTAAATTGCGGTTTTGCAAGGTACCGTGCTAGGCCTACCCGACGACCGTTACTTTCCCAATGTGTCAACAGTTGAATAACTCTTGGTTTATCAACATTTTCCATTGTTTTACCAAACACGCCATTACTCATAATCTTATAGAAATCCTTTTCGAACTTGTTCTGTGCTGTGTTGCGGAGAGCTGTATTAACTATAGGCCGTCCAACTCTAGATACCTTCCGTTAATAGAGAGTAAATTTATTAGTTCATACCGCTTGTTCAGTGAGTTTACTCATTTCAAATATACCTGGCAGTGCGGAGTGTTAATCCGCAGCGAGCGTTTATGTGTTTTTTTTTGTGGAAGAATTTATGCGATTATATTGTAAGTATATGATTTATCTATCACGATATTCAGGTTATTTTGTTGAATATGTTAATATTTCTTTGATTTCCATATCAAATTGTTACAACTGCAAATCTCTAAAATTAAACAAATTGTGCTATTTCAGTTAATATGAATTATGAAAAAGAACAAGAACGTATGCAGCGTCTGATGGAAGAATGTTTAAATTCTGACTCAAATCTGGAGACTGAATTTGAAGATGATGAAGAACAAAATGAAGAAGATATTGAGAATACCGAAATTCTGGATACGGACACAGAACAAGAAATCTCCGATGATGAATCAAATAACCAAAGCGCAATTGAAGAATTCGAAACTTTTTATTTAGGAAAAGATGGAATCACAAAATGGGGGAAACATGTTCCTTCTAAAAAAAGTAAGAACCCGTTCAGTAAATTTGGTAACACATTTTCCAGGACCCAAATCAAGTACAAAAAATTTGAAAGATCCTATGGAAATTTGGAGTTACTTTTTCTCTGATGATATGCTGTAGTATATTGTGCAAAATACTAAGAAGAAGATTGCTTCGGTGAGAGACAATTATTTGCGTGAACGAGATGCAAAATTATAATATAATATAATATTATAATATAGTCGAACTAAAAGCTCCCTTAGGTCTGATCTATTTGGCAGGTATTAGAAAGTGAGCGCGTATGAATTCAGAAGACCAATGGAAAAAAGATGGCACTGGGATTGAAATATTTAGACTAACCTTATCAATATCCCGTTGCAAATTTTTGATTAGGCAGATTAGATTTGATGATCATCTAACACATGACCAGAGAAGAGGAAGTGATAAACTTGCACCAATTCGAGATATATTTGATGATTCTGTGGGCAAATGTAAGACTGCGTACATACCGTTCAAATATGTAACTATTGATGAGAAACTCAAAGCATTCAAAGGACGCTGCGGTTTTCGTCAATATTTTCCTACGAAACCCAACAAATACAGAATAAGGATATTTGCTCTTTCCGATTCTAAAACATATTACAGGTGTAATTTAGAGGTATACGTGGGTAAACAGCCAGAAGGACCGTATGGAGCTATTAGCAATTCTCCTACTGCAGTTGTCGAAAGGCTTTGTAAACCAATCAAGGGAACAGGCAGAAACCTGACAGTGGATAACTGGTTCTCAAGCATGGAGCTGATAAAAAATTTGAAGAACAATTTTAGACTCACTGTTGTAGGAACTATAAGAAAGAATAAAAGAGAACTTCCTCCTCTTTTCACTGCGCCACTTACTCGTCCTGCAAAATTTTACATGTTTGCTTTTCATAAGGAATGTACATTAGTTTCATTTATACCAAAACCAAAGAAAAATGTCTTGGTGATTTCAAGCCTACATTTCGATGATGATTTGGATGAAGAAACCGGTAAGCCCGACATGATCACCCTTTATAATAAAACCAATGGAGGAGTCGATATGGTTGATAAACTTTGTTCAGTATATAATTGTGCTCGAAACACAAGAAGATGGACGATGGTGATTTTCTATTCCTTACTGAATGTTGGTGGTATCAACTCATTCGCAATTTACTCTGCAAATAATGTCGACTCAAAGACGTGTAGAGACTTCTTGCAGCAACTTTCATTCGCTGTTATGCAAGATCACCTGAAAGCTCGACTTCAAAATTCCAACATTCCAAATACCATGAAATATCGTATTCGCGAAATTTTAGATATTCGGGTTCCTGATACGCCAGAAGAAATGGAAGAACGTCGAGGACGATGTAGTAGATGTGACAGGAAGAAAAATCGACCAACGCGATTTTATTGTATAAAATGTAATTCTTTTTTGCCTTGAACATTCGTCAATCATTTGTACTGACTGTTTTTCAAACGCTTCTTGGTAACATTAAACATTATTAATACTGTATCCTAAAATAGTTATTATGCTTTAGAGTTTTTATGTTAATTTTATATCATTCATAATTAATAAACTAGAAAATTTTGAATTTTTTTTAAGCAATTACTAAAAAGTAATAATTGATTAATTTATTGTCACACGTCTGTTTACCAAATTTCAGCTCAATTGGACTTAAAATACTCTTATATTACATTGCGGAGTATCACTCCGCAGCGACCTCTCATGTCTTAGAAATAGGTGCGACTCGTGCAGGGTTAAGGTCTACGTATGGTATGAGCCACGGACTCTGACGAAATCGTAAAACCCTATAAATACGAGTAACAATTAAGTCATGCTCTATAAATTATTTTAAATAGCGGTAATGTATAACGTAGTTGGTCTTATCACACAGGTTAGGGATTAACTTCTCCTCCTGGGAATGTGGTGCGCAGATTATTTTAGTACAAAACGGATAATCGTTGTGTTCGTCATGCAGATGGTGGGGATAATATATATCAACCTCCAGTACAAATCCAACATCGGCGTCATCATCAATCTTTAATACGTCAAAGTGATCTATTTCCTCTTGAGGTAACCACATAAACCCGTCGTGGTACAGGTATTGCTGCATACTCCATCCGTATAAATTCGTGGCATCTAAATATTGTAAAAACACTTTCGGTTGTTCAGGATCATAGTTTGGAACAAACTCGTTATTAGCAATGCTTCTCCGCTTGATACAAGTACTTACTCCACCCCGAATACCTTGTTTAAAAAAGTGATACATATCCATATCCGTCAGTAATTCTAGCTCTACTTTCGTACATTTCAACATGGCTTCCCACGCCAATCCAGGCAAAGTGACATACTGTGCAGGTTCTAACCCATACACACCCATACATAACCGCCTAAAGTTTTTAAACACGTCAACCAATAACAACACATCTGATTTTAAATAAATATCAGCATAATCACCTAGTGTATTACACTTAAAGTGATCCCATACCAGTAGAACGCGACAGTATTCGTCATCAGAAATATTTGCATCACCATTTTATAGTAGAATTTGTCATATGATGACACCGTGACGTCGTTCAATTTACTAAAGCTGTCTACGTACGCATAAGGGAAACTACATTTCTTTCTCACTGAGTTGAAGTCGCTATCATTACTAAAATATTTCCGTACCTCCATACATTGATCATCTGATAAATTCTGAGATAGAGTATCTAAGGATGCAGCCATGAATCTACAACTATCGATGAAACGTAAATTAATGTATTTCTTTTTCCTGATACATGACTGTTTACATATTCATCAACAAACATGTGCTTACCAAACGTTATATACTTTTCATTGTTAACAGGAAGCACGGTAATTTCTTCCGTTTCACTCGCTAACTATTTAATGAACTAGGGTTGGGCAAATGCATATTTGCATGTTTTTACCTATTGAGCATAATCAGCTAATTTTTCGAGATCTTCGTGTTTTACAATGTTTACTTTAATATAAACCGCATTTTATTCTGCATATTTTGCATATATTGAAGGTTTACAGCATATGGCATATGAAAGTGATTATATTGAACTTTCAGGGCATGAAAATGCCTTTTTTACAGTAAATTTCGTATTATAATTTTAACTGAAACAAAAATACTTTTTAAAACTGTTTGTTAGAAATTTACGTTTCTGTTTTTAGCGGTAACAATAAAACAATAAAACCTTACCTGGGATACTTAATCCTTAATCCTGTGTACTTAAGGTACAAATAGCTATTGTTGCAGAACAGGAAGTTAGTTAAATTCTTGGTAATTCAAATCTGCAGAATGCAGCAAAGAGTTTAGTTTTTGTGTGGTTATCAAACTGTGCGGTTGTGAATATCTACAAAATGCCTAAAATCGATAGTTCGCAGTCGGAGCTTATTAAAAAGTGGTTAAAACCATACAATTGTTTCAAGTATGATGGAAGTGTAGTGTTTTGTTGTGTGTGCGAAAAACAGGTATGTATTCAATAGGTAGTTGTAAAATTCACACCTACTTTTACAATGTCATACATCAAATAAGATTCGTGCATTTATTTAATAAATTATTTTATTTTATATTACGGCTGTTTTTTAATATTCCACAACTAGGATTTTTTTCAAATAATTAATTATTTCTTTCCCCTTATCATTTCTTATCAAAAATTTTAATAGCTTCAGATGTTTTTATTTTACATTTACATTAATTTCTTCTTTTTCCTATCTTTGATAGTAGTTTATATTGAACTCTTTTATTTATACGAGAATTTTATTGATAGATCGCTGTTGTCAAAAGATTTCAACTGGATCAGCATGTACGTACTGGGCCACATCAACGAAAAGCTAGCGATGAAAACGTTCCTGCGCAAGAATTACTTCCCAACTACGTAAATACAAATGTACACTCCAACAATTTCAATAAGGATTTATGCAAGATGATGGTGTCCTGCAACATTCCATTAAACAACCTCGACGTTCCAGATTTCAAGATCTTTATGGAAAAATACACAAAGCAAACCGTGGTTTCTCGGCGAACAGCGTCTAGATCGCACATTCCTATATTATATGAAGAGATGCTTCAAAAAATAAGGAATTCGATTTCGGGCCACTACATCTGGTTTAGCGTGGATGAAACTACAGACACCAAAGGAAGATACATTGCAAACTTCATCGTTGGTGATTTGAATGGCAATCCTTCTAACAGCTACTTGGTTGCTGTTAAAGAATTGGAAAAAACAAATCATTTAACATTGTCTAGATTTGTTAATGAAATACTTGCCCTGTTGTATGTACCGCAACAAGTCTCAACAGATAAAGTTTTGTATATGGTGACCGATGGTGCTGCATATATGAACAAAGCAGCTAAGAACTTACAAATTTTTTATCCAAATCTGGTTCATATCAATTGCTTAGCACATGCCTTAAATCGCGTTGCCGAAGTTGTTAGGATTGAATTTCCCCTGGTAAATTCATTAATTAACACGGGAAAAAAAGTTTTCTTGAAAGCTCCAGCCAGAATTGAGACCTTCCGCGAAAAATAAAAAGACGTCGGTTTGCCCCCACAGCCAATTTTGACCAGATGGGGAACCTGGATCGAAGCTGTTCTGTATTACTGTGAACACTATTCAGAATTCAAGAATGTTGTGAATGATTTCAATGCGAATTGTGCTCAATCTGTAGCGGACTGTCAAAGTGTTTTAAAAAACTGTGAATTAAGTTCGCAGTTGTTGTATATAAAATCGCATTTTTCCGATATCCCCAAGATAATTAAGTACTTGGAGACACAAAACCTACTTTTAACGGAATCTTTAGACTTAATTGAAGACTTTCAAAGAATTATAGACGCAAATAAAAGTGATACATGCAAAAAAATATCCACAAAATTACGTGATTTATTTAAAAAAAATTCAGGGTTGTGGACACTTAAATCAATAAAAGGCATTTTAGATGGAAACTTTTCCGGTTCGGAGGACATTGAACAAAACTTAGCTACCCAAAAAGCAGATTTATTTAAATATTGTCCTGTAACATCATGTGATTGTGAAAGAAGTTTTTCGATGTATAAAAATATATTACAAGAAAATCGTCAACGCTTTCTGGTGGATAATATAGAAAAACACATGATTGTTTATTGTAACAAGTAAACTGATTCTGCTGCATCTGTATTTAGTTTTATTAACTTTCTTAGTGTAACTAAAAACTACATTTTGTAAATTATAAATGTAATTATCGCTTGTATTAAAATTAAAAACATTTAACAAAATTTCGTGTACGTTTTTATTTTTTTTTTCAGGTGCGATGCAAAAAATAATGTCGGTATTTTAGTTACTCAAATTTAACGAAGAAATATTTTAACTTTTGTCATTTTAAAAGGGTTATAGGAAAAATCTTTTTACAGCATATAATACAGCATATTTTAGCCATTTATAGCAGCATATTTTAGGGCATATATGCTCCATCTTTATAGCATATCTGCCCAACCCTAATCATAACCACTGAGATTATGTAGAAAAACGGGTAGACATGTAGGTACCTGATAGTTTAAGTTATACGTTGAATGGGCTGCACCACGATACTTACCAGTAACGTGACAGCGATCTCATACTTTCGAATTTGTCGGATCGCCCGTAAAGTGCTTGCCGCACATGTAACAACATACACTGCGTTCATACGTAACCTGTTGTTCATCCGTTAATGGTGTCATTGGAACAATAACTTTGAAATGTTCATTACATATCCGTTTTACATCACTTTCTAGTCGTCTTATAAAGTCCCCCCTGCATTACTCCCCCTATACAGCTCTAACTTAGACCACGCATCGTTTACACTACACTTAATATAATAACTAAACGAGTATGGTTCGTTTTACACGTTTTTATGGAGAACGGTTTTTCGGGATCTGGTGCAGCCGTATCTACCGGTATTAAGAGCGCTTCAAAATCTGCATATATTACGAATGTTAGAACCATTTGTTTCTGATAGTTTCGAAATGCGAGTATATTTTC
The DNA here is from genome assembly GCA_036346205.1 of Vesta saturnalis. Lineage (NCBI taxonomy): Eukaryota > Metazoa > Arthropoda > Insecta > Coleoptera > Lampyridae > Vesta > Vesta saturnalis. The sequence continues at coordinate 953,716 of JARFJB010002114.1, forward strand.
CGCGTAGAATTCCCCGGTTACGTCTTTTTTTTATTTCAAATCAGGTAATTTTGTATATACGAAGTTACAGTCATGTGACACGTGTCGGGTTAATTGGTCCTCGGATCCAAAGTAATACAAGCATGCATCACAAAAATACACTTCTCCGTTCCGCCGGGATATTTGGTTGTTAAGTAAACGAGAAAAATTTTTTATCCACACATAATGCTGAGTATCTGTATGGTTACTGACTAATAATAATAAATTAACATGGACTGTCTGTTTGGATTTGGTGTAGTACAGAGGCACCACTACCTCTGTGACATGCTGACCATCACGATACGTATCGTCTAACCTATAAACATTGATGGAAATGTTGTTATTGGTCTCAAACGTTGAAATATTCGTCATCTTAACGTAAACGTAAACGTAAACGTAAACGTAAACGTAAACGTAAACGTAAACGTAAACGTAAACGTAAACGTAAACGTAAACGTAAAAGTAAACGTAAACGTAAACGTAAACGTAAACGTAAACGTAAACGTAAACGTAAACGTAAAAGTAAACGTAAACGTAAACGTAAACGTAAACGTAAACGTAAACGTAAACGTAAACGTAAACGTAAACGTAAACGTAAACGTAAACGTAAACGTAAACGTAAACGTAAACGTAAACGTAAACGTAAACGTAAACGTAAACGTAAACGTAAACGTAAACGTAAACGTATTGTGTTCAGTGTGCATAAGCACACCTGCACGCGCGAGAAAAAAAAAGAAAGAAAAAGTATTGTGTTCAGCGTGCATAAGCACACCTGCACACACACGCGCGCGCCGTCCAGTGTACATAAGCACGCCTGCACGCGCGCACACACACACCGCGCGCGTGGTATTAATAATTCTTTTTACCGCTACCCCAAACAAAAATAGCGTCCGTAACAAACCCCCTAATACATTATACTACCGAGACACTTCAGAGGGATTTAATATACGATCAAAATATTCGCAACCCATTTCCACTTAAACAGAGTAAATATACACTATCCTATTACATATTAAAAGCAATATATCACTTTGGTTCAATCATTATTACGTTGAAACGCAATGATTCTTTTTTTATACATAAAATATATACCGCAATATATAACAAAGCATATACCTTTTTAATAAACTAAATTACATGATACCATATATATATATATATATATATATATATATATATATATATATATATATATATATATATATATATCGACTCGGATAGAACCAATTATAAGTTATTTTTTTCAACTTTAAATTGGAATTACAAGTAAAAAAATTAACTTAATTTTGTTAAACTTTAAAGTTTAGAAAAAATATTTAGATAAAAAAAAAGTCGCTTCGTTTAGAATGCGAAATTTTGAACAATCTAAGCATAAAGAATTATCGCACGTAACAAGGATAACTATAAAAAACAGTCAATTCGCTTAAATTGCAAACTTTTTTTGAAAAAAACTGTAACTATATACGTTTATCATACACTACTTTAATGAAAATAAGTAATTAGAGAACTTAGAAATAAATCTGTATAGCTGTTTTACGATTCGTCTTACAATGTGAAATTTAGAAATACTAATTCAACTACATAAGAAAATAAACATTTGATTTATACAGGACTTCAAATCTAAAATTTATATATAACACTACAAATTTTACAATGTATTAGGTATATAGAAAATATTTAGCATAAAGAATTTCTATGTAAAACGGCTTTAAGCAAAATTGATTATAAAAATTTAAACTAGATTTGAAAATACGCTAACTTCATTTATTATCAATAACTAAACAACAGTTCACTTAAATCATTAGTTCGTAAAAAACGAACTGGTTCTTATTATTATTTTTTTTCTACAAAGCGTAACCTTTTTTACTAAATATTATGCTTTAGCAAATCTATATATTTTAACGTTCAACTTGAGAGTAAAAGTATAAAAATGAGCACATTAATTACTCAGTTATTAAACTTTTGAAAACTAATCTTACTAGTATTATCCCGATTTGCCTGAATATTGACCAACCTGCAAACGATCACACTGGAATTCTAGTTAAATGAAATTAAAAAACTTGAAATCTGCATAATTTATGATCCATCTTATACTGCAACATTTAGTATTTTTATATTTCAAGATGAAACACTTTCTATAACGTAGTTTCGAAACTAAACAATTACTGGTTAGCATATACAAAACTAATTATAAACTGCAGTAATATTTATCTGAAAAAATTATTTTACATTAGAACAGATTAAAATTTTTAAATGTGATGAGAAAAAAACACTCTATTGCAAACTTATAAGAAACTTCTACCTAAATCAATCATACTCATTTGAAACTATATAAATCTCTTTTTTAAAACAGTTAAGGTAGACGATAAATTAAATTTATGTACTGAATAACCTGTCCCACATTGTAAATATTATTGAGTAATAATTAAAAGCAACTTACCGGTCCCCTTTTTAGTTTGGTAGAGGTCGCCTTTTATTTCGTGCTTCTTCTTGTTCCCTTAAAACAAGAAATTTCTTCAAGGGTAACAATAATTAACATACTACTTAGTTGCAAGTAATTTTCTCTACAAAAAAAAAACCGTGGATCATATATATACACTTTGCTACTACAATTTTTTTACCAGTTTCTAGTTGAATGTGTTAGGCATATATACACATTGTTGACAATAATAATACGACTAATATAAAACATCAAGTTACAAGTGTAAATTTATAATTGGATAACTTTATTACGTAGTAAGTATACACTTTACATCTTTAATATATAACTGGTTTTTGTTCTCATTCACCGTCAATGCACTTACATATTATACCTACAAATAAATCTACAATTCCGATTTAATGCGCTATTGCAAAATTAAAAAATGCTATATATACCAATGCTTTTTCTAAACTTTTTTTTTGTTTCCATTTTATTACATGGTTTCATTATTTATTACTGTTTATTAATTGCATACTCCACTTTATTCATTGCATGGTGTAAATAGCAATGACCTGTTTTTTATTCATTCATAAATTACTCTAGCTGGAACGTGTTTATATTAAAAAGCTTTCACCACAAAACAATTTTTGTTCACAATTATAAGATGTTTTTATTTCGTTTCTATTAAATAGGTATCTCACATTACCTCTATTGAACTGTATATTATTGTGTACTAAGAGCACTAAATTCACACGTGTAGTGTTAGAATTATATGTTTCCTTCCGTATGCTTTTTTTTTCTAACACTACATTTCCGAAATTTAACTTCCGCTTTTTATGTCATCCCTTTCTTTTTAACAGCAATTAATACATCAATGTAATATTTTGATACGTGTAAATTTGGTTTATAAATTTATGGTCTTTAGTTACGACTCATCCTATATGTTATTGGAAAATGGCAACATTGCCAATAAAATTCGTTCTTAGTAGGAGATTTTTCAAACATGTGACTGTCTTAAAATTCGAGTATTGGTAGAAATTAATCTTCTTTCTTTTTTTTGTGATTTTCTGGTACCTTGATAGAGGAAGGAAGAACGCCTTTTCAGTCAAGAAATCCAATGCGTAGTTAGAAGCAAATGGAAAAATTTGGAAAAGGTGTTCTTAAAAATTTGATTGAATTTTTCAAGTAAAATTTTAATTCAGCCTGTTGCTGGATTTAATCTTTTCCATATAAATAAATCCTGTTGGGATTTCGAATTTTAGTTCGGCTTTAATTTTTTTGTTTCTACTACACCTTAGCTTCGGTCAAGAGGTAAGATACTCACTTTCTTTTCTTATTTACTAAACATAACTTTGAAATGCATGTGTACATGTTTTGAAATTTTAATACAGCATAAGGATCATATTTTATAAAAAATTGGGTATTGATTTAAATTCTAACACAGTTGTCTTATATAGGTTTTTTCCTGGTCTTTTACGCATTTACTGAAGATTAACATCTTTCGTGCTTCCATAAGAGATAGTTAAACCGTTTCTGACAGCACATTTGGATATCATTCGTCCGAGGTGTGAAATATTAGTTATGGGTCTTCGAACCTGAATGGAAACAGTTTACGATTACTCCTTCTCATAATATCTTCCGCATTAACTGAAGAAATATACGTTACACCTACGACTAGTTTCGGATAAGTATTATTGTTACACCCATACAAAATGTTACCTACGGTGAGTGACTTTTGTTAGCTTTTCTACATAACGAGGCTCTCATTACCTGTACTTTACTGAAATTCTTATAACAATTACATTACTGTGCTTGCTACATTGGTATTAGTGTGTCTCCGCAAATATACGATTTCTAAAATTAATGCTTATACTTTACTGTTAAACATTTGCTATACATTTGTACCTGTAAAAGACAATTTGGGTTATTTCAAAGTTTCGCTTATACTTACATTTAACTTTTCAATAGAATTTGTATTTGAATTTGGAATTTAGTTATCAATTTCTAACTTTTCTTATGTACTAGCTTTCTTTTGTAAATAACCTTAGTTGTTCAACCGTTAGAACTGTCTGTGTTTACTGTACATGCAATCAGCTGTTTAGCAGACGGAACGCTACTGTTGAGTCGAAATGTACAAGGTGTCTCATAAATTATGCTAACTGCTGGGGTTGTATAAAAAGTTATTTATTTCAATTACTGTGTAAATTAAATTGCATATTTATTTATGATCATTGGGGTTGGAAAATTTTTGTTACTTTTCACTGATTACAATTTAATAGTTGTTTAGTACAACACTTTAATTTTTGGTTTGCAAACATATGCTTACTAATGAATGTGTCAATCTGTGTTGCATATTGCTTAAATTCTTGCACTATAATTGCCAAATTTGTAATGAACTTAGCCTTTCGAAATTTTCTAAACGCTTCATGCTTACTTTGTCTGTAATGCTTATATTAACTACATTAATTTTTCTTACATAAGGTAAACAACAGGGTAGACATCTAGTGATAATTTTCGCTTTATATTTGGGGTTTATTTGCGTCCGGATGATTGGAAACTGATAGATTAATCCGACGGAGAGCTTTTCGTGGAATATCGGTGTACAAGTATTCAATTTCGGATAATTATATACATGTTTAGGTATTCTTTTTCTTTAGGGTCAACGCTAGATGCCGGACCGTATTGTGTCTGCTTATGTAAATTTTAAGTATAATTCATATTTTTTTTTCTAGATTGGGTTGAAAGGTAAGTTGATTACTGGTGGTTTATTTTGTAGATATATTGTATCTGATGTATATTGATTGTTGTATTGGGAATATTTCCTGAATGAATTGTATTTATGTTTTTGAGTTGGCGCTCCATAATTTTTTATGTTAGATACTTATGAACATTTAATTATTATTATAAAAATTTATGCTATTTTACATTGGGTATATTAAATAAGTGGTGTTAAACGATCGTAAGTTGTTTCGTTAATCCTGTGATCTCCGATCAATTTCCTAGCCAGTCCTTTGTCAGTGTGGACTTCGCTCACCATTTTATTATAGTTGTCTCTTTTGTTCTGTGTGACCTTAGCCCTTTTCTTGATAGAGGGGCGATATAAAACTAAATCAAGTGGTGCCCTTTTTAAATTTTATGTATATCTTCTCTCCTGCCAAAACGCCCATGCATCCAAGTGCTTTACCGACCGACTGAGCTTCTGGCTAATTCCTTTATCTATGTTACAGCACTTTAGCCACAATTTCTACGAATCTCTCTTTGTGCACGTAACAATTTTATTTTTTTTTAGAGATTATTCCGTAGCAGGATGAATTTTCCACATAGGACAGTTGTAAGTTTGCATTAAATCTGTTACTTATTTTTTCTTTCTAAATCATATATGAGACCCACCAAAGTTTATACTTCAAACACCAGATGCGTATGAAAATTGTATGTCTTTGAATTATTTTTGTTGCGTTTCTTCCTTTAGAACGAAAAAATAGCTAACCAGATTATTTATTACCTATTGTTTTTTTAATTCCACTTCTTATTTTCTATAACAGCAATTCCTGCATCACGATAATTTTTTTTATTCCTTTTTTACAGATCATTCAGCAGCAATGTTCATTTAAACATCTTCAAACGACACGGTTGAATGTTTCATGTGTGGGGTTAGAATAAACCGATCGCAGCCAGCTGACAATCCGTTACAGGAACATCTACGATGGGCACCACAATCCACGTATGCTCAGCTGCTTGCACCACGTCCACGCTCACGCACACGCATACTCATACGCAAACGCACACGCACACACACTCGCACTCGCACAAGCACACGCGCAAGCACACGCATACGCACACTCACGCACACGCAAACGCACACGCACACGAACACGCACAAGCATACGCTCACGCACACATACACTCACACGCACACGCACCCGCACACGCACACGCACACGCATAAGCATACGCACACGTGCACGCACACGCACTCGCACAAACACACGCACACGCACACGCACACACACACACACACGCACACGCACTCGCACACGCGCACGCACACGCACACGCGCACGCAACCCACTCTCACCTGCACACGCACACGCACACGCGCTCGCTCACGCACACGCACATACACATACACGCAGTGTACACACACATACTGTAATTTTATTTAGCGCTAGTAAAAAAAATCCATTGTATAACGCTCTATACCTACATAATATGTACATACGTGATATTTTCAAATCACACACCTACTGTAATGCATTAATACCTGTATACTAATTGCGACAAAATTTATACTTACAATGCACTTCGCGACATTATGAAACCGTTATAATACTTTGCTTAATTCAGATTATACTCCATGTTGGAAACCCTAAATGGGGTTGCGGTGATAAAAGGTACACTTAGAAACACAAAACGGGCCGCACAATGTTTTTACTTTTCGACCGTTAATAATTGGTTAACCATAATTGTTGATGACTAGTTTCGACAAATTGTCATCTTCAGACCTTAAACTATTGACAATTTTAACATCTTGTGAAACATAACAAGTAGTTACAAGTAGTTATACATACGATTGTACTAAATATGTACAAGTACATAAATTAGTGCGTTCGCTACTATAGCTAAAACGCTGTAAAGCGTAATGTTAATCAATATATTTTAGTAAAGTTAGAAACTGCCTTTTACCTGAGGTTTCATCAAAGGATAGTTTAAAATTTAAAAAAGCAACAATCTAGTTAACAAACGAAACACATGCATTCTTGAAGCGGAACTCATAAGTGTCTCAGAACATTTTTATAAAACAGCCTCCTCAAAAGAAAATATGTCACAAACTAATAACGTAGAACTATATTAATTGCCTAGTTATATTAAAACACTAAAATCTTGAGAATACCTATTACGGCAAGGATAACAAGAAATTTAAACCCATGTTAAAATATAGGAGTAAATCGTCAAACACAATGAATTAATCCATCTATAAATCCACACAACATTTTTTGATTTTAATTAATTTACTGAAAGGGCGCCCATATTGGCCTATGTAGTTTCATTGACAAGAGGTAAATTCCAACTTATAAAGACCTTGAGTAAGTCTATCAATCTCATCTTTGGTTTTCGTAAAAAAATTTGAGATATTGAATGTTGCTATACGAAATAGTAATGTAAAATTGTTTAAAAATACTTGCGAATTGAAATGAAGAAGGATGGAGTTGTTCCTCTGCAATGTTGTCCAATGTAGTGTAATCTCTAATATGAGAGAAGTAAACTACTTTATAAAATAATTTCTGTATTTGTTCCTTGAGATACCCGTTGTGCTGGGCAATCTGAAAGATGGTGTTACCTCTGTGTTAAAGTTTTCTTTATATAAAGGTAAATTGCAAACTCTTTTAAAGAAGAGACTTGTAATAAATTACATGATCTGCAGTGGAAGGCTTTCTAAAAACACTAATTTGTATGTTGTTGTCTTTTTTGGTTGTGCTTAAATCAAGAAAATTGATGGTGTTATCTTTTCCTAGGTGAATTCAATTTTTAATGGAAGGAGTTAGCAAATCATGACGTTGACTCAATTCTCGTTCACCCCCTCTTTAGAGATTACTAAAATGTCGTCCACGTATCTTTTGTAAAAGACAAACCGTTCTTTAATGAAAGAGTTTGATCAAAGCTGTTTCTTAAGCTCGTATAAGAAAATTTCCGTGAGAAAGGGGATAGCTTTCTGGCCATAGGTAATCCTGTTTTTTGTCTATAAATGTTTTGATTAAACATGAAAAAAATTTGGCCGTGGCAAATTTTGTGGCATTCTCCAATGAAAGACCATTCTACATCTGTCTAGGCATTCGGAAACAGGAACATTTGAAAAAAGATTAAGTTATTCAATTATGATTGACGTTGCGCTTTAAAGCTTTTTAACTATAATAGCGAACGCACTAATTTGTGTATTTGTGCATGTTTAGTATAATCGAATGTATAAGTACTTGTAAGTATTTTTTAGTTTTATACAAGATGTTAAATTTGTCAATAGTTTAATGTCTGAAGATGACAATTTGTCGAAACTAGTCACCAAACATTTTTGTTAACCAATCATTAACAGTCGAAAAGTAAAAACATTGTGGGGAACGTTTTGTATTTCTAAGTAGAACTTTGAACGTTACAATACATAGAATTTCAGAATCCTTATACAGTGGATTAGCAATTTTTATTACCTTGCTTATTTCAACATAAATTATTTTTTCTTGTTTGTTAAGAATCCTACATTGTATTGTCATTTCTTTTTCCTACACTAATTAAAATCAACTTTCATACAAAAATACACTCCACGTCATTAATACCAAGGTAACCACTACATATGCGTTCTATACTTACTAGCGCTTATTTAATGATTTAATATTGTCTAACCTCCTATGATGCACCGAAATACATTATTTAACGCTTTCATTCAACTCACTTTGTCTGTCCTGTTCAAATTTTGTAATTGCATTTTCAACAACTTTCTGATCTCCGATTAGACTGAAGTTTGGCATACATGCGTATTTTTAATGACAATACACGAATATGTGTTTTTTGCTTCGACTTTTGCGGCCATATTTGGCCAAATAAAAAAATTGAGTTTTTGCCTATAACTCAAAAACAAAAGACGATAGTAAAAAGTAATTGTTTTCAGCAAAGAAATTATTTCGAAAAAAAACATCGAGAATATGTTACTAAATTTTTTTCTACCTCTTATAATTACCCAGTAAATGTAATACAACATATTCGTATAAAGCAATACAATAAAAAAAAAACAATTCTGTAATTGTCTTTTACGGTTTTCTATTTAAGATAAATGTCATTACCGGTTATACAAATATTCATTAATCTACAGATTAAATATTTTAGCTACTTAGATATTACATAATAATCATATTTTAATTTCGTGACAGTTGTTCACTATCATTTTACTTTAAATTCTAAGCGACCTTCAATGCTTTATGTATGAACCTTTATTACAGGGTACCTTTTAACCATTAAAATCTGCGAACTCGGCAACTATATGCATTAAATTACGTCTGTCAAAACGTGCGCCTGATAAAAGGAGGAAGTGTTTATTAAGTGATTAAACCTGCTTAACCCATGGTTAAAGGCAGTTGAGTATAACATGCCATGATGATATTTATCCAATCCTTTTAATCCAAGATTGTTTTAAACAATGATCAAAATGACCTTGTAGAGCTGATCTATAATCAGTAAACGATGAACTGATACAATTAAATGAATAGTAATGTGATATCAGTTTTTAAACACTTCGTCAAGAGAAAGGATGATGATTAGTACTCAAACGAATTTTTGGTGAGAGGCTGGTTAAATAATCATTTTCAGTTTAATTATTCATTATGTAGTGTATGAAGACGCTCGGTATTGTACAATCTAGCAGCCATCCTTACAATTACCTATATACACCACACTACCAGGCTATTCGTTTCTCAGTATTTAATTATCTGGTAACTAGGTATACACAATCGATTCGAGCGCCTGGATCGAAGGCAAATTACTGCAAATTTAGGCATCTACAAATCTGAGTTATTAATGTATTATCAATAACATAAGTAGATTCGCTTTTAAGACTATAACAGGTTAAGTATTGTAAATAGAATTTAAATAAAATTGGTATGTTCCCGTACTGAGCTTATTACTGAAGATATAATTCAGGAAATTGAAAATAAACTAGATGAAAATGATCTCTCTGCAAATGACAACAATGCACTTATTTTTATAACGGGATACGTAGTGCATAAGCTTGGGAATAAAATAACTTGCAAAAAATGATTAAAAAATGGGTATAAAATGTCAGGATAGTACGTTATTCACGTATATCTCGCAACTAGATGGCGGTCATTTAAAATACCCTAAAGAATATTTTGTCAAAATTACAAAAAATGCGTTTATTATATTCAAGTTTTTAATCAATGAGAAATATGAATTGAAATTTTTAAAAGAAAAATCCCAAAGGATCGCGTTTATTTGTTGTTTCAACGATTTTAAAAATCAATATTCAATTCAATTCAATAATTGTAAACGAAGAAAGTTGTTCTTGTGGATACTCTCTTTCCAGTTAATCAAAGCAATGTTTTCATACGTTTTCGAATAAAATTTTGGTTCAAAAAGCCGAGAGAAAAACATTAAAAAAATCAAAGTAATTAACGTTTAATGCTGTCTGGTTATCCTCAACCATACAGCATTAAACGTTAATTACTTTTAGGATAGTCATAGTACGTTTTTTTATTAATATTAATATGTGCTTCGTAGAGATAACAATACACAAGTTAGTATTTCAAATTGTTTTCGAATTTTTATTTGAATAAATCATTATTAAGTATATAATATAATTTTGTATAACCTTTTCTATAAACACATTGTATACATATTATCAATTATTTTGATCATCGTAGCATTCCGAGTCGCTTAATTGTAAACAATCTTGACGTAGGTATTATACAATTTCTTGATTAATTTTTATACCATGTAGCGACCGTGAAAATTACTCGTGTAACAAGAAGCGTATTTCATTGGGAATTGTTTATGCTATATACTTATTTTAACAAGTAAATACAAGAATGCGAAAAATATGAAGCGCGTACACTGTCTTGAATCATTAACGTGTCGTGTAAAAAAATGTTTCATCCGTCACTGATCTTATTGAGTATGGTCACCTTATCCATTACCTTTTCTTCGCGCTTTAATAAAATAGAAATCCGTATTTTTTGGATGGAAAAAATGTTGCATATTGATTTAATGTTAACTATATTTTTGAGCGTGGGAAGGCCTGTGAATTTTGGAAATTAAAATTCTATTAATAATTAAATTGTTTATTATAATCAAAATTTAACCATTAAAACATATTTTTAGGATTCACACACTCATTTGTTAATTTATATTGTTTGCCATGCAAGGCTTAAAATTATTATCTTTATAAAAAATAACAATTTTATATGAGCGCATTTAGAAATTAAAACAAGACTCATAAACCATGTCTGCATAATTCCGTAGGCTTCCTGAGTTATACTTCTACAATAATGATCATATGCCATTTTCATATATCAAATACGAAAAATAATTTTTGTACGTTTTCTTCGCGTCAAAAAAGTATAAATCAACATAAACACAATGAACCTTCTTAATTCCAAGAGACCACAAAGTTGCTAAAATTTGCTGACAGATTGAGAGAAGATTTCGCAATAAGTTCTTTGAATAATAGATCTGAATTTTGTTTAGAGACGGATACGGTTCCGTAAAGGAATGAACGCTGTTTTGGAAGAGCTTTGATTGGTACTTTTGGTAAAGGACGAAAGTAGACCAGAACTAGTTTATTTCAGTAACTGTTGGCTCTAATGTAATATTTGATTTCAATGTAGATTTTCTAGACTTTTTTTACACCACTCATGGTATCAACATTATAATCATTTACTTTGCGTTGTATGTTTACTTCCGAACAGCAAGTTCTACAATTGTCACAGACATTATGTGGATACTTTCAAGTCAAGCTCGTGATTACTTAGTTACATCCATAATGTACACAGTACTGATGTACATATAACTATTGCCAGTCTCTCAGAAGACACATTTTAAAGATTAGTGCACAATTATATTCGTTCTACTTGCCTGTTTAATCTACTAACGGCTTGCAGCAGTGGAAATTGTGTATTTTACGTTTTGAATATAGTTGTTTCCTTCGAACTATTTGATCATTGGTGTCATTTGCATATTATCTAAGGTATTGAACTCTATATAGAAAATTTACTTACTTACTCATATATTATGTGTATAACTTGTATTCGATAACTGTAAGCCTCCATTCATCGTGTTCAAGTTTCTGAATAAGGAACTTGAATGTTGGTCCTATTTTATGTCTGTGTAAGTATTTAGCCGTCATTTTGCGCCGTGAGTATTAAATTTTCCTTATTATTAAGTTTAAGTACATACACTTACACATGAACTTCATTTTGTTTGAAGGAACATTAGTAACTATTTCTTCTAATTCTAGGTACAATTATTGTGTTGGTTAAATAGTGAAGTTTACAATTAGCGGTGACTTCGGATTATCGCTTCTTTCGTCAGAGCAACAATTTTCATCATTTGACTACCTTTAGTATTTTCTTTTCGACGTTAATGTTCGCAGTAGCAATAGTAGTTGATATATGAAAGTTTACGTTGATTTTTTTTGTTACTGAATAAACCAATAATCTGAGTGAAGTAAAATTTGGTTCCCTTTTTATGTTTACTGAATAAACAAATTATTAATTAAAATTATCTTTCAGATCCTGTATCTTTTACTCCCGTTTTGGACATTTATGGTTTTATTTCAGAAAGTTCATGGAGCCTACTAAGCCTACAAAGAAAGCTTATGCTTAACAACATTTATATTAGCCAAGTGCAATAATAAATTTCTTGACCAGGAATCCAAGGTATTCTATTTACCTTGTTAAGCTGCAGGGTTATACCTGCCAGATTGAGGTGGGTTAAGTCCTCCGTTATACGGCATAACTTCTTTAATTAAGACCAAATATACCGGGTTTTTAAACATAAGACCACGACATATGTTGTGGATAGCAGAATAATTTACTAATTTCTCTAGCAAACAGTGATGTTTTGTCCTTTTAGAAGACACTGTATCGTTTTATGCAAGTTTCTGGTATTTAACTTTCATATAGGTTTAACACTAGCACCGTCGGCTATTGTAAATACCTAAAACTGCCATAATTGCGGCAAGATCTAAACCATTGTAAAACACATGAACTGGCCATCAACGTGAACCAGCTTTCCTAGAATATTTTGTAGCCATTTGGTCCAACACATCTACCCCAAAATTTGTTTCATTGTAATACAACACTGTGTCAGGTTTCTTCTTATTTGCCATCATCTATAGCCGCAGTTGGATGTAGCGTACTTAGCAATATGCATTGTTATTAACTTTACCCAGATAAATTGACAAGGTGCTCTTATCATTTTTCATTACTGTCGTAGAATATAACTCTGCCTTTTTATACTTGATATCTCATGATTTCACGAAATCGATTGCGTGACATGGTCTCACGAAAAAATTGCGGTCCCCAAGTAACAGACCATAAGCTGTCAAGCTGTAATGTTCTTGCGCCGTAAGCACCACGAGCTAGCAATATTGCAAGAAAAGCATCAAGTTTTTGAAGAGACAATGACCAGTTTGTATCATCTCCTTGTTGTCGTTTAGCTTTAATTTCAGTACGTTTCTGAATGTGTTTTAGCTTTGTGTTACCTATAAACAATCAAAACGCACTTAGCACAAGGTTAGAAAACACATTTCTTTTTGCATAAGGAGTTAGCCCAGGAGTATTTCGCATAACATTTATTTGAATTACACGACCAATATAATATCCACTTTATTCCACAATTTGCCACATATCATTACATTTGGATGATTTTTTACTCCCCACAGGTAAATGCATGTAATTTTTTCGTTTTGGATGGTGTTTAATGTCATCATAATTTCATTAGATGTACAAGGATCAGAAGTGACATTATTTATGCTGACATCAGATTCTTCACTTTGCCCACTACTTTCGTCATCGTCAGGAGCAGCTTCATTACTTTCACCACCTTCGGTGTGGTTATTTGCTTGTTCGGATTCGCATTCAGATAAGTTTTCCAACTCCGCAAGATAATCTAAAGCCTGTTGTTGTGTAACACCATGAAACGACCACATTTTCTTTCCTGCGAAATTAACCCCGTAATAAGTACAGAAGTATCTCACAAGAACATTCAGTTGCAACTAATTTGAAATCTCAAAGTACTTGGATATTTAGGTCTCTATACAAACAAGTTATAACTTGCATTTTTCATATCTCGGGAGCGTAGGTAAAAATTGCAAAGATTATTCATAATTTGGGACACCACTAAACAAGTTATGACTCGTGGTAAACTTAAAAACTACTACAATACTAGTAAAATGCATTGTTTTACCACAACGTTGTAATTATTTTTGTTATACAACCTCGAAACTGATTATGAATACATGAGCGGTCAAAATGACGTTTCCGACAGTTACACATATACTACAAAAAAACTCTAAAACGACTAAATTTCTTAATATACTTTATATATTCTGAAAGTACAGAAAAATCTGGAAACAGTCATAATACGTCAACACCGTAACTCGAAGTACAACGGAGAAACAACATTTTAAAGAAGACACTCTATCAAATTGACCACCACTGCAGTTCTAGTTTTAAGCGGGACAAGACTGGACCTCAGAAACGGCCTAGGTTCTACTATAATATCGAAAAATAATATTGTTTGGATATCACTGATCACAAATGATTGTAACAATTGTTTTTATTCAAACTCAAATAATATAGTATATTATTATAATAATTTTATTACGAATTTATCAATATATTCAGTAACTTAGACAACCAGAAGTTATATGCGTGCTATTATTAGCAACATCAAATAAAATCTCTTCATTTACCACAGACATGAGGACATCTTTTTCGAACTCATTAACATAAAAGCTTCCAAATGCTCTTGGCTCAAAGAATTTCTTAATTTATTCAAAATAAATTTTAGTTTTGAGAAAGGTCTTTCACAAGCCACTTGCGTTACTGAAAGGTTTAATGTATATTTATATGCTTACTCCAGTTCCTACTACGCCTCAACACATAAATTGTATTTCTGCAGTCAAGTACAGCACACAATAAAGTTTTTGCAGAACTTGTGGCCACATTTGGTAGTTTTTCTTCGTGTCATACTTCAGGAATCCAGCTAATAATGCTTGCGTACTGTAGCGTACTTTCTCACTGAAACTTGTCGAGTTCTCAAATTCGTATAATGTCTGGCGAAGTTCTTCATATACACCTTCGGAATCACCGAATATTTTCAGAAGTGCTTTACCTCGTTTCGCCAATGGTGTGAACCTTTTGATAGCCATGTTGTGAAGCCATTACACTGCCCTTGCATGTTTTGGGCTACGTCTGTAGATAGAATTGTTTATGCAATTTGTAACATTCTAACTCACTTAAACAAGACCTGATAATGTCATAAATGTCTTTCCCCTTACCAGATACATAAATAATTATGTTTATCAAACTCTCGTTAATTGTATTATACTTCACGTATCTGTCACTGCCCACTGATCCACAACATTCATATTCTGCGTCGTATCAATTTAGATGGAAAATAATTTTGCCACCTTTACCGCCTCTGCTAGTTTGCGTTTTATCAATTTCGATATAGACATTATTATCGTATTGGCTGGTGTTTCGGATAAGAATGTCACAAGGTTGCCTCTGTTGAAAGGTTTGCATTTTGACGAGCTCGACTTTGTTGCTTTACTTTTTCTATGTGAGATCGCAGTATTGGATCAAATTTTGAAATGAGTAGCACAATTTGTAAAAAATGTTCATCATCAAAATTGTCCCTTCTTGGCTTTCGAAAGAAAAACTCTTCGTCTTGTGCCTCGTTGTCAGAACTATTGTAGTTGAAAGCTTTGTACCTTTCTGGATAGTTTTGCTGTTCCGTTTCGTTTGCTTGTTGTTGTTCATCATGTTTCGTTGGTTCGTTTTGCAGTACTGGTCCGATTTGTTGCCCTTGTATGTTTTTTTTTCGTCGGCTCTACTTTTCTGTAGACCTTGTTTCACCTCTGGATTCAAACATATTGTATAATGGGCTTTGTTCGGCACTCTCCTTTACTTTAATGGGAATTGTACTTTCGTTGCTGGTCTCTGTATTTGTCGTGTTTGAATTTTCATTTGGGAGATTTTTTTTCTTATCTGTTCCAGAAAATAAATCTAAAATTGAGTGACAGTTTGCTGCGGGCTTTTCCATCTGTTTCCTTCGCTTCTCTTGGTCATCCTTTCCTCTTGACACTTTTCCTTGCCCTAGGGAATGTGGATCTAACAGGTTAAGGAAGTAGAGTATAGCTAGTACCGGATCATGTACGATGTTCACTAGTATAGAAAAAATAATATCTTTTAAATGTAGTACTAGATTATACATCCATTACATTTACCTTGGAAATATTATAACATTTATCACTTATAGCTATGTAAAAAGATATAGGAAGGGACGCAGAATAATAATTGTTAAAATAAAATAAATTGTGATGACTACTCGTTATTTCAAGTTTATCGACAGAATTACGGGTATAATATGTGTGTTTGAGACGCACTATAAGTATAAACGGTCACTAGTATCGTCCTGAAATAAGTTTGGGGCTTCTACTAGCTTCCATCAAACCAATTTACTTGGAACAGTCATCGAACATCGAGAAATGTATTACATACATTTAAATGAGTACACTTATCTTTTTAATCAAAAGTGCACTTTTCAAAAGTTTTGCCTTGGCTGTCAAGGGACGAGATCAATCACGTCCCACGCACAAACTACAAATTAGTGGAGTTGATCGGCCTATTTCCACAATTTTTGCTTTTGAAGCGCGACGTTTCCGAAGCGGACTCTGCTTCCGTAATCAGGCTTAGTCCTGAGAAGGGCTGTTTTCGCACTTGAGTCGAATTCATATGTTATATATAATTTTTTTCCAAGCGCTTGGCTACTCAGATTTGAACTTGGTACCTTTCACTTACTAGTCTGACACCTTTACCGCTGAGCCACTGAGTAATCCAATGTATATTTATATATATATATATATATATATATATATATATATATATATATATATATATATATATATTAAACTTTTCGTGGTTGCGCAAAAGTTTGTTGCGCATGTAGCGCCGTAACTTCTTGGACAGGTGTATTGAGCTTAAGCTCTTCGCGCATTATTTGAATCCATATGGGTTTCATTTCTACACTAGCTTGGCTTACTGGATTTTCTGCTAGTGCGATGTATGTGGCTTCTTTGAGTTTTCGACTAGTTGTGTTCTCCTCTTTTGCCACTATCTCTATGTTATCCCATTGGACGCGGTGGTCTTCGTTTCAGACATATTTGGCGATTCTTGATCTTTCTGTTTCGCCCTTGTGGACGTTGTTCTTATGTTCCTGCGTTCTCACTTTGAGTGGTCTACTGCTCTCTCCTATGTATGCTCTGCCGCATTTGCATGGCAGGTTGTATAAACAATTCTTGGAATTCTGATCTTCATTGTATGGTTTGGTTTTGGTGAGTGAGCATTCCTCTGAGCCTTCTGGTCGATTTGAAGGCAGTGCGTATCTTGTACTTGCTGCCTATCCTTCGTACTTTTTCTGAGATACCTTGCATATATAGTATTATCGCTGTATATTTAGGTTCTTCTTTTTCGGTTACCCTTTCCCTGTTTAGATTAGGTGTTAGATCGGGGTAGCCATTTTCATTGGTTGTTTTAGCGATATTTTCTTTTCCTTTGTTGAGTTCCTCCTGTTTTGAGCATATTGTTTTTGCTCTATCGTACAAGCATTTTGCCACGCCTAACTTTTTGTGGTGGTTGGAGTTGTAGTGTAGATACCTCCTCGTGTGGGTAGGTTTCCTGTATACACTTGTCGTGAAAGTGTTTTCATTCCTGTGTACAAGTGCATCCAGGAATGGCAGTTTTTATTCCGACTCCAATTCCATTGTGACTCTTATGGAGAGTGCGCGACTGTTTAGATGATCTAGGAATTCATCTAGCTTATGCCTTTCGTGTTTCCAAACTACGAAAGTATCGTCCACGCATCTAAGCCACATCCTTGGTGTCTTTGTAAATTAGGATGTCGCTTGGTTTTCAAATTCTTCCATATATACATATTGCTCACTATGGGTCATAGTGGGAAAACCCATCGCCATCACAAACTCTTGTTGGTAGAATTTTTCTTCTACCTGGAAATATGTGGTTCTAATGCATACTGTCAGAAGTTCCATTATTGTGTTTACCGAGAGTTGCGTGCGTTCGACTATCGTTTCATCCTTTTCCAGCTTGTCCCTTATGATAGTTAGCGCCTTATTGGTAGGCACATTTGTAATTAGACTCACAATGTCAAAGCTTACCACAATTTCTTCGTGGTTTGGTTGAAAGTTTCTAATGGTGTCCGCTAAGTGCTGCGCGTTCTTAACTATAGACTTGGTTTTTTCCGATAAGGGTGTGATGATACCCAGCAGATAGTGTGCTAATGGGTGACGGTGAATTTCTCGAACTCACAATTGGTCTCAGAGGAATTCCTTTCTTTTGAATCTTTGGTAGACCGTACAAATGCGGAGATTTTCTGTAGTATGGGGTAAGTCTAGTTCTCTGATAATCGAAGAACTCCCCCTTATGTTTGCAGCGTCAGGTATATCCGTCTCTCGATTGATGGTGTGGGGTCCTTTGGTATTTGTTTGTACTCGCCCCCGTCTAGTAGTTCTCGGATATTACTGTTGTAAGTGTCCATATCCATTTCCGCAGTCGCGTTTCCTTTGTCTACCGGGAGAATTTTGATCGTTGGGTCATTCTAAAGGGAAATGACCGCTCTCCTTTCTAGGTCTAACCTTACTTCTGTATTCTTCGGCTTCTTCGGTATCTAATTTCATAGCTGTCCCTTCGACTGCGGTTATTATATCTACTTTCGTAATATACCTCGGTGTTATCGCATAGTTCAAACCTTTTTCCAGAACCTGCATTTCGTTTTCGTTCAACTTTCGTTTAGAGATGTTTACGACAGTGTTTTTACGATTGATGTTGGTTGGTTCTTTCTTCTCCTTTATTTGCTTTTCGAGTTGCTTCTGCTGAATTTCCTTGTGCATTGCCTTAGTCTTCGAACATTTACTTCTGATAGCCGTACTTATCCTATCAAAGTCTTGTTCGTTCACTCGATTTCGAATGGCTTCTCTAATCTCGTTGGATTGTTGTTCGAGCTGGTACTTTCTAAAACGGTGATGTCTGATTCGATCTTTGACTAACGCTTCGCTAGCTCTCTTTGCGATTAGTGATATTCTCCGGCTGTGTATCGGAGTTTTGATGTTGAGCCCGGTGGGTATTACGTTGTTGTCACGGACTTTGTAGAGGAATGTTAGGTGGTTCTCCTCTAGTGCTAGCTTCTTCATTGATGCTTCAAGGTTTCTGAAGCGTTAATGGCTTCGGGGCCGTACCGAGTTACTAATTCTGTATTATAAATGTTCTGTAAATGTGGTTTCGGTTGATCGGCCTATTACCACAGTTTTTGCTTTTGGAGTGCGACGTTTCGGAAGCGTACTCTGCTTCCGTCATCAGGCTTAGTCCTGACAAGGACTGTTTACGCACTTGATTCGAATTCATAAGTTAAATGTAATTTTTTCCCAAGCACTTGGCTACTCTCAGATTCGAACTTGGTAGCTTTCACTTACTAGTCTGACACCTTTACCGCTGAGCCACTCAGTAATACAATATATATATATATATATATATATATATATATATATATATATATATATATATATATATTAATATAATATCTTTTAGAACTTATATAATATATATATATATATATATATATATATATATATATATATATATATATATATTAGAGAAACCATTCAAAATCGAGTGAACGAACAAGACTTTGATAGGATAAATACGGCTGCCAGAAGACCAAGGTAATGCACAAGGAATTCAGTAGAAGAAACTCGAGAAGCTAATGAAGAAGAAGAAAGAACCAACCAACATCAATCTAAAAAGACTGTCATAAACTTCTCTAAACGACAGTTGAAGGAAAAGGAAATGCAGGTCCTGGACAAAGGCTTGAACTATGCGATACCACCGAGGTATATTCCGAAAGTAGATTTGAAAACCTCAGTCGAAGAAATAACTATAAAATTAGATCTTAAAAAAGCCGAAGAATACAGAGGTAAGAATGACACAACGATCAAAATTCACCCGGCCGAGAAAGGAAACGCTACTGTGGTAATGGATATGGACACTTACAACAGTAGCATCCAAGAACTACTAGACGGGGGTGAGTACAAACAAATACCAATAGACTCCACACCATCAAACGAAAGACGGATATACCTCACGCTGACAAGACATAAGGGGAAGTTTTCTGATTACCAGAGTACTAGACTTACCCCACCCTACAGAAAACTTCCGCATCTGTACGGCCTACCAAAAATTTACAAGAAAGAAATTCCTCTGAGACCAATTGTGATCCTGAGAAATTCACCCTGTCATCCATTAGTACACTGTATGCTAGGTATCATGACACCCGTATCGGGAAAAACCGAGTGTATGGTCAAAAACACTCAGCACTTCTGGAAACCACTAGAAACTTCCAACCAAACCACGAAGAAATACTGTTAAGCTTTGACATTGTGAGTCTATTTACAAATGTGCCTACCAATAAGGCACTAACTATCATAACGGACAAGCTGGAAAAGCATCAAATGTTATACGAACGCACGCAACTCTCGGTAAACACAATAACGGAACTTCTGACAATATTCATTATAACTACATATTTCCACGTAGAAGACAAATTCTACCAACAAGAGTTTGAGATGTCGATGTGTTCCCCACTAGCACCCATAGTGAGCAATATGGAAAACTTTGAAGACCAAGCGATGTCCGATTTCACAGAGAAACCTAGGATGTGGCTTAGATACGTGGACGATACTTTCGTAGTTTGGCAACACGTCAAGCATAAGCTGGATGAATTCCTAGATCATCTAAATAGCCGCACATACTCCATAAAATTCACAATGGAATTGGAGTTTTTACATCTTTTTTAAAACCAATGCTATGCAAATTCATACTGCATGAATTTGTTATATGCATGTTGTTTTGCAATTGAAACCTATTTAACACCTAATTACAAATTGTATACAATTAGTCCGATTATTTCTACTTTTATTTAGTTCCATTTTATTCCTTTCCCCAAAACTGGCAATCTCTTCCTAACTTACTTCCTAAATTCTCCTTCATAATGAGTAAGGTGTACGATTTCAAGTCAGTACGCCATATTACCTCGTATATATCTCTGCTTTACTAGAAACAGTTTATATAAAGACATTAGAATCTAATTAGCCAGTTTGAGTTACTTGGTATTTACTAATTAGCGTAAAATCCAACATTCTTATAGCTACCCCCTCAAAAACTAACTAATACCCGGCTATATTACCTTGTATCTCTGCTGTACGTGGTACAGTTTCCTATTTAATTTACATAGGTAAAGTTGTGGTATCAATTGGTATTCTTTAGTGATAAAACATTTAATTAAAATCATGGCATCCAAATGCAGACGTAGCTGTGCGAATCATCCAGACGTTTTTTGCTATGTATGTCGCGAGTATACTTTTCAAGAAAGTAGAAAACCTATTTCTGAGTTTGTGAAAAGAAGTTATCTGGCCTACTTTGGCGTTCACTTGGGAGACCAGGATAAATCTTGGGCGCCACATTTCGTATGTAAAACATGCGTTGAACATTTGCGTCAGTGGACAATCGGAAAGAGAAAGTGCCTAAAGTTTGGAGTACCAATGGTTTTGGAAAAAAATTAAGTATGAAGAACATCAGTGGATAATTTGTGTCGACCTAAAAATGATAAACTTCCTCCTTGGACAGCAAAGTGGATATACAAAATATCCTTGTTTTTTATGTCTTTGGGACAGCAGAGCTAAGGATCAGCATTGGGTTAACCAAAATTCGCCTTTAAGAAATGTTATGATTCAAGGAAAGCAAAACGTAAACTAAGAACATTTGGTTGCGAGAGAGAAAATCATATTTCCGCCCTTGCATATCAAATTGGGGCTTATGAAGCAATTTGTGAAGGCTTTAAATCGAGATGGAGTTTGTTTTGGCTACTTGATACACAAATTTCCTGGGATTAGCACGGAAAAACTGAAAGCCGGAATATTCGATGGCCCTCAGATAAGACAGCTTATTAAAGATCCACAATTTACGGCATCAATGAATAAGATTAAATCTAACGCTTGGTGTTCATTTGTTCAAGTAGTACAAAATTTTCTGGGAAATCATAAGGCAAAGAATTATATAGAATTAGTGGAAAATATGCTTTCGAACTTTAATACTCTCGGTTGTAACATGAGCATAAAAGTTTACTACCTCCACAGCCACTTAGATCGGTTTCCAGAAAACCTAGGGGATGTGAGTGAAGAACAGGGGGAAAGGTTCTATCAGGACATTAAAACTATGGAAGATCGATATCAAGGAAGATGGGGTAGCCCCATGATGGCCGACTACTGTTGGAGTCTTCAGCGAGACTGTCCTGGTAAACACCATGCTAAAAAGTCCTATAAAAGAAAATTTTTAAGTGATATGTAAATATATATTTATTTATTTCATGAAATAAATACCTTACTTTGGATTTTTGTATTATTTAACCAGCAGTTCGAGAATAGTAATAATGTAAAATGTATAAGAGTTAAAAAATAAGATGATTTCTTTCTAAAAAAAAGTCAATATAGCATACCTCAAAAACTAGATCTGATAGAAAAAATCTGACGGCAGTTTTGGATTCTGCACCCTAACATTACATAAAAACAGTTACAAAAACCGCTGCACCAAAATATGTGTTGGGCTGTGTAATATATGAATATAATCCATACTATCTATGAACACATAATTGTGGTGGATTTCAGTATTCATTCAACAACATTAGGTTCTAAATCTATAGAATTAGTATAGCCACTTCAACTCTGACCCACTACAATGTTGACATGGCTCTAGGTCAATGCCACACCATTTTTGACGTGAAAGCTCAAGACTATGCAGTAGTGCCATGCGTTATTGTCAAGTTCTTTAGCGTAGAGTGTTATCGATTCCTAGAAATCTTAAAGGGTAAGAAAGATATATAGTTATCCTTAGAAATCTAAAGTACCAAAGTTCATTGACCTCTTCAAGGTTATTTACTTAGGACAAACTTTATTGGCCTAAACCAGATGTTTATAAATCTAAAGATAAAATATATGAGGGTTTGTCCAAAGTTTATTGACCTCTTGAATCCCGAAGTTGGTGTATTCCTAGAAATCTAAAAAAAAATGTTCATAAACATCTTCAGACTCATTGCCTTACAATAAAGTTAATTGCCTTCATCAGGTGAACTTACTTAGCAAACCGAGATTTGATCAATTCCAATAGATCTAAATATAGAATTAAAGCTTACTGACCTGGGACCGGAAGTGAGGGTTTATTAACCGGGACCAACGATATTTTCGGGAAATAAATCTTACAGCTTCTAAAAATCAATAATAAACCGGATATGAGAGTTCATTGGCCTTCTATAACTGTTTAATAAAATAAAATATTGAAAACACTTGCAAATTATAGCCATAGAACATGGTTCACACATGAGTACTCAAGTGGTTGAGTTCACGAGGATAGCGATGTAGTTGATTAAACGCAAGGATAACGTAATTAATCGCATCTGTATCTTAAACAAATACTAGGTTATTAGAGAAATATATTGGTA
>JARFJB010002114.1:985000-1117500 GCA_036346205.1 Vesta saturnalis
TCAGTGATCTAAAGGTGCTGCAGTTATGGTCTATTCTTGCCAACAACTCCCTACCTATAACCGGGAATAAAAATGAGCTAGTTTTTCGCTTGACTGAAAAACTAAGTACTAAACGATAAATTGTTCTATATTGCTAATAATCCACCATTAATGATCAATGCTACACGAAAAGTAAGTGATATATATATATATATATATATATATATATATATATATATATATATATATATATATATATATATATATATATATATATATATATCGAAGGCTACATTTAAAAGTGTTGCTAATAGAGTAGCATGCTTGACGGGTAACTTCACATTGTCTGATTATGTAATAATGAGAGCGGGTACCAACAATGCTTTCTATAAAAACAACTTTAAATGGTTTAATAAATACTAATTCTCTATTTTTTACTGCCCGGTATTGGAACAAACGTCACGTACTTAACCACTTGTCTGTTTAAATGTAAACCGTGCCGTGTCAAGTCAAATTTAGTGGTGATAGCATTTAAGTCAATAGGTCGCGTTCTAGCATTAACAAAGTCATTATAAAGCTAAACATTAAAATTATGCAGGGTGTCCCGTAAATATTGGAACAACCGGGAGGTGAAAGTATACCTCTAAATATGAAAAATGTTCCCATAAACGTGCCCTTGAAGATGTATCGTTTATTAGATACAGGTCGTTAAAGAAAAAAAATGAGATTCGGTTGACTTATAAAATCCTAAAATTTATCAAACGTCGATATAAGGATGTAATACCTACCTAAATTCGTCCAAAAATACAGCTCATCTTGAAACAAGTAACAAACTGCTTAACTTAGGAAAATTAGCCCATAACTGATGTCTATCATCGGCAAGTCAATACCTATAAAATACTCCAAAATATTTTAAACTTTTCGCAATACCTTCGTATGCACAAAAATACAATCAGCTGTTCGGTCAGTACTTCATAATCTAACGTTACATTATTGTTTAATCACGCAGGGATTAAACATATTTATCTGGTCATCAAATTTAGATATGTAACTAGAATTAAGAAACATGTTAAAATTAGTTAGCACATCGAAAATGGTTGTTAAGTATGTTATGTAGAGCAGGTCAATTACAGTAAGTAATTGCAAGGTAGGCATGAAAGCGCTTAGGTAAGATAAACATGACAAGATATAGGACGAAAACAAACCACGTAATATTAAGTACTGTATATAAACTTGTAAGTAGTGTAACATAATTCTGTCTTTGAATGAAAACCATTTTGTTCAATTTCGCAAAAGGGTTGTTAGCCATAGTCCACAATTGGTACGAGTGACCCCTCAAATAAAAACCCCAGAAACACTCACTCTCTTTAACCGGAGATTGAACATGGTCTTTCGAGCCTTTCGAGTGTTTGAATGAAAACCATTTTGTTCCATTTCTTAAAAGGATTGTGAGGTATAGTCTACAATTGGTACGAATGACGGAGTACTCCTCACATTAAAACCTCAAAAAACACTCAATCTCTTTAATCGGAGATTGAGCATGGTCCTTCGAGCCGATAGGGTGGGTCAGTTCAAAACTCGATGAAATTCCAGGGGCACTGAAAAGGTCCCAACAAGATGAAGAATGTGAAGAACACTACCACCAAACCACTGTGAGGAATCCCGATGGAACTTATACAGTAAAAATCCTATTCAAAAAAGGACCAGACACGTTAGAGAATTCTAAACCATTGGCAGTCGCAAGATTACTACAACTGGAGAATAAATTTTTGAAAAATGCCAATTTGGAGAAAGGTTACAAAAAGTTTATGAGCGAGTACCTGCAGCTGGGACACATGAAACTAGCCACCAACCCAAGTGATAACAGGGTGTACACACCTCAGCAGGCAGTCACGAAAGCGTCCAGTACAACGACCAAGCTACGAGTAGTGTTCGACGCATGATCTAAAGACAAAAATACTCAATCTCTTTAACCGGAGGTTGAGCATTATGATTTAAAATATCTTAATAAATCTGTACTTCAATATACAATTATGCTTCAAAAAGGAATCACTTTAATTCATTTACCACCATTTTAGATTAATTCAATTCACACGGTATAAAATACGCTCAAATTCACAAAAGTATTTTGCATTAAACCTTTTAAGAGTTACGTTAAAATTTCCTTAAACAATGTAAACCTTTGAACTTTACTACTTCAATATCATCTTATAAATAATTATCATAAATTTACAAAAAATTTTAACCTTTCAATTTATTAGTTTACGTCGGCGAAGCGTAGGCACAGAGGATGAAGTTACTATAGTTTCCATTCTATTAATAAAACAGTTATAAACATTAACAACGATCATATGTTAGTGCATTTACATATTACATTTTAGTACAATTACTTAAAACAACACAATAAACTTTGCAATTTCCAAACGAAAAAAAAATCTAAAAAATCAGTTACCTTGTGTTATAAACAAACACCTTTCCTTAAATACAACGGAAATAATACAAAATATCGGTAATATAAGCTTTTGATACACACGATTTACACAAATAAAAAAGTCAGGATATCAACAATAAATTTGTGAGGATGAATACGCCTGTTTCTAGAATTGCCTAAACGACCTGTTAATGATAATTTAAACAAAAACAAGCGAATTCTCCTCCCTACCCCACACAAACACAAAAAATAAAAAAACAACACACTTGATTATTGTCACCGAAGAAAAATAAAAAAGTAAGCATTTACCTTACATAGCACCAATAAACAATGATGCATTCTTCCTCCGCTGAACTACGATAATCGGTCGGACACGTGTCCACCAGGTATGGAATAATTCGATAGTTGTCTACTGCGATACGCTTTCCATGTAAAATTCCGCAAATGACTCATGTTTCATCTGAGAAATCATTAGTGCATAAGTATTTAACCATACTTGTGGGTACTGCGTTATTTATAAAACGTTCCTTAACGTTATTAATACTTATTACTTAAATTCCCATCCACTCTGTTTACTTTACTCTACTATTGACTAAGCACTCTGAAGAACACGAGAACCGCTTATATGTCCATATATGTCATCATGATGAACAATTCACAACACAGAAAAAACTTAAGGATGTGGTGAACCCATCTATTGTCCGAATCAGAGAGATCGGAGCATCCTCCAACGGTAGTTCGATTCATACCCAGCATTACATAACTCCTTTCAACCAAAAGTGCAAAAAAATTCATAAACTTTTAAAATTCTCCCATCATTAATGTGTTATTACATCGAATCACAAGAATCCATGCCCTATTCAAAATGTTCGGTACTAACAAATAATTTATAAATTCGAAATTTATCGGAAAATCTGGATAAAATCATGAATACATGATACTACCTTTTGAGGAAGGTACATTTCCATCTGCACTAAAGTATGCTTCGGTTTATCCCATCCACAAAAAAAAATTCGCAGAGAGATATAGCAAACCTCAGACCTATATCTATTACGTCATCATTTGCAAAAACTTTTGAATATGCTACAGTATCTCGACTTTTATATCATCTAGAAAAAAATCCAATAGTTTGGGACAGACAACATGGTTCTTTAACAAATTAAATAATGGAGGCGCCAGACAATGAAAAATATATAGCTGGTGTATATTGCGATCTAACCAGAGCGATTGTGTAGGTCACACTATTTTAGTTACTAAATTATAAAGGAATGGGGTAAGAGGTGTCGTAGCGAAATTGTGTAAGTCATACCTGACAGGTAGAACACAATTTGTTAAAATTAAGTACAAATCACTACATAACACTGTACAACAATACCATTCCTCAGTTCTACCTACCAATGTAGGAATTCCCCAAGGACCCATATTAGGACCTACATTATTTCTCCTATTTATTAATGACATTGTAGAATTCGTAAATTACTCTCTGTATTTGTATGCTGACGATACTTCTGGGCTAATTTTAAACCACAACATCCACGATCTTGTGAACAATATCAGCGTTCTCTTAATGACGTTAGGCAATTGATTTGTCAGCAACAAACAACACCTTAATTATTTTAAAACTAATTTTCTTCTATTTTGATCGGCTAAGTAAAAAAGCGGTATTGTTAGTGATATTCATATAAATGGCTCACAAGTACAATATCAAACCAATGTAAAATTTTTAGGTATGCAGCTTGATAATATCCTTAATTGGAAACTCCATTGCAAAGAATTGGCAAAAAAAGTTGTTTTCTAATGAAGAATTAAAAATTCTTTCTTCCACAAAAGTATTTAACTTCATTTTATTATGGAGAAGTTCATAGCAAAATTTTATACGGTATTAACTTGTGGGGTCTATATACATTTGCGCGTGAAGTATCATTAGCACAAAAGAGAGTCATACGCTGCATTGCTGGTATTAAAAGTAATGAATCGTGTAAGCCTTACTTTATCAAATACAACATTCTACCTCTAGCGAGCTTATACGTTTTAAAAACCTTGAGTTAGGTACGTATATTGTAAACAAATTTGAAAAAAATGCTGACTGTCATTCATACAATACAAGGACGAAACACGATTATCGTAACGCGTTAAATAAATTAACTAGTACTAAAAGGGCCCCTTCTTCCTCAGGTGTTATATTATTTAACAAGCTACCACTGAAACTAAAACAATGCGCTACGTTACAAAAATTCTAAAGTCAGGTTTAAGCAATATTAATAGAATAGTGTGTACTTAGTTTAGAAGACTAACAAACTTCTGCATCCAAAATAGTGGTTCTTGTTTTAATGTATACATGTAGCATTTAGTGATCCTGTCAATACCTTTAAATCAGATATTGTTTTGTTTGTGTATTTATGTGTACGCTTGTAATGTCACATGTTTAGCAATGCAATGACTTGCTCTATATCACTTGTGTGGTCTGTGATCTAATATATTATTATTATTACGTAAGAAGCAATAGTTAATCACATACGATCTCTTGGGGATAAAAGTTGATTTTGCTACTTGTTTTAAGAGCTTAAACCGCAGTTGAAAGGTCGTCCAAAAAGTATTTCTTCCGTCACTCACCTCATTTAGTATGGTCATCTTATCAACTACCTTTTCTTTACGCTTTAATGAAATATAAATTCGTATTCTTTGGATGGAAAAAAAGGTGCATATTATTTTAATGTTAACTTTACTTTTGAGCGTGGGAAGGCCGGTGAATTTTGGGAATTAAAATTTTATTAATAATTAGTTTGTTTATTATTATCGAAATTTAAAATTTAAAAACGTATTTTTAGGATTCACACACTCATTTGTTAATTTACATTATGTTTCCCATGCAAGGTGTAAAATTATTATCTTTATCAAAACCTTGGTAATATAAAAACCTGAAATAAGCGCATTCAAAAATCAAAACGAATACATCATGTCTATGTAATTGGAAAATGTTGCACGGCAAAGATTAAAATTTGTTGGCTAATGTATGCATAAGTCTCGTAGGCCTCCAGAGTGACACTTCTACAATAATTATCATGTGCCATTTTCATATATCAAATACGAAAAATAGTATTGTGGTTGAATAAAATATGTTTGATCTCTCACATTTTTTTTTTGCACGTATTCTTTACGTCAAAAAAGTGTAAATCAACATTAAGGCAATGAGAGAGACCACAATTTGCTAACTATATTCATTCCAATGCTGACCTTTTTATTTTGTGCGTTGGAATTGATATTTTTGGTAGAGGAAGATTTGCTGACAGATTGAGAGAGCATTTCACAACAAATTGTTTAAAAAATAGATCTGAATTTACTTTGGGGATGGATACTGTTTCTTTATCAGTTCGTAGACGAATGAACGCTGTTTTGGAAAACCTTTGACCGGTACTTTTGGCAAACGACCAAAATGATTTGTTTCC
Source organism: Vesta saturnalis (assembly GCA_036346205.1). Classification (NCBI taxonomy): domain Eukaryota; kingdom Metazoa; phylum Arthropoda; class Insecta; order Coleoptera; family Lampyridae; genus Vesta; species Vesta saturnalis. Next base: position 990,857 of record JARFJB010002114.1, read on the forward strand.
TTTCTAACAAGAGATAACAATATCCCTGCTGCTAAACTTTCAGGCAGCTTAGGATATTTATGTCAAGTATAAAAGTAGCTTATTGCATCAATTATTTGCTCTAATATAATATTCATGTAATATTTAATTTCTAGACTTTTTTAGCATCACTGATGGTATTAACATTATAGTCATCTACCTTGCGTTGTATGTTTACTCCGAAAAGTAAGTTCTGTAATTGTCACAGAAATTATGTAGATACCTTCAGGCTAAGCTCGTGATTACTTACTGAGTATGTTACATCTATCATGTACACAATACTGATGTATATCTTACTATAGACACATTGTAAAGATTAGTGCACAGTTATACTCGTTCCAATATATATATATATATATATATATATATATATATATATATATATATATATATAGTAAGATATACATCAGTATTGTGTACATGATGGATGTAACATACTCAGTAAGTAATCACGAGCTTAGGCTGAAAGTATCCACATAATTTCTGTGACAATTACAGAACTTACTTTTCGGAGTAAACATACAACGCAAGGTAGATGTATATCTTACTATAGACACATTGTAAAGATTAGTGCACAGTTATATTCGTTCTATATATACATATATATATATATATATATATATATATATATATATATATATATATATATATATATATATATATATATAAACTTTACTGAGTTACGCATTACTTATTCATATATTATGTGTGTAACTTGTATTTAATAACTGTAAACCTCCAGTCATCGTATTCAAGTTTCTGAATAAGGAACTTGAATTCTGGTTCTGTTTTATGTCTGTGTAAGTATGTACCTTTCAGTCTGTGCCACGAGCATTAAATTTTCCTTATTATTACGATTAGGAACAGACACTTACACACGAATTGCGTTTTGTTTGAAGTAACATTAGTAACTCTGAGTACAATTATTGCGTTAGATAAATAGTGAAGTTTAGCAAAAATTTCGATAATTTGACTACTTTTGGTATCCTCTTTTCGAAATTAATGTTGCCAGTCGCAATGGTAGTTGACATGTGAAAGTTTGTGTTGATTTTCTTTGTTACTGATTAAACCAATAATCTGAGAAACGTAAGCTGGGTTCCCTTTTTATGTTTTTTAAATAAACGAATTATTGTTTACTGGATACCTAATCTCTTCTTTGAATTATCTGTCTCTTTGTATATGTATTAATTAAAATTATTTCTTTAATTAGCTCCTCTACCTTTTTACTCCCCTTTCGTAAATTTACGGTTTTATTTTAGAAAGTTCATGGCCCCTACTGATTCTACAGAGAAGACTTATGCTTAACAACATTTATACTAGTCTAGTGCAAATAATAAATGTTTTTACCACGCATTCAAGGTATTCTAATTACATTCTCCAGCTGCTGGGTTATACCTGCTAGACTAAGGTGGTTTAAGGATTCCGTTCTACGGTATAACTTCTTCAATTAAGACTAAATAAGAACTTATACCGGGTTTTTAAACATTAGATCACGACATGTTATGGATAGTAGAATAATTAATAAATTTATCTGGCAGGTTTGGATATCACTAATCACAAATGATGGTAACAATTATATTTATTTAAACTCTAATAGTACAGTATACTATTATAATAATTTTATTACGAATTTAACAATATATTTAGAAATTAGATAACTAGAAGTTCCCGCATATATTTGCTATAATTAGGAACATCAAATAAAGTCTCTTCGTTTGCCCTAGACATAAGTATATTTTTTTTTCGAACTCATTGACAAGAAAGCTTCCAATTGCTCTTGGCTCAAATAATTTCTTAATTTATTGAAAATAAATGTTAGTTTTGAGAAAGATCTTTCACATGCCACTTGCGTTACTGAAAGTGTTAATGTATATTTACATGCTTTCTCCAGTTCCCTCAACATATAAGTTGCATTTCTGCAGGGTCAAAGAGTAAAGTACAGCACACAATAAAGTTTTCATAGAACTTATGCCAGGTTTGGTGGTTTTCCTCGCCGTCCATTATTTTTTCTTCTAAATGGTCTAGTAGTAGGGATGAGAGGCAGCTGCTCCATTTTGGTGCGATATCTAGAAGTTCTAATTCGAGGCTATTCAACTCGACTTTTAGATAAAATGCTTTTAATTTGTCACTCACGTTTTTCAAAATTTCTCTTGATAATTACTTCGACAATGAAATGAAATCCGTTGGGTGAATATATTCGAAACAGTTTAGGAGTTTTCAGTGGCGTGCCAATCTCGATATAGACATTATTACCATATTGGCTGGTGTTTCCGATAAGAATGTAACAAGGTTACCTTTGCCTCTAGAATGGTTTTCATTTTGACGAGCTTCATATTGTTTCGTTACTTTTTCTATGTGGATCAAATTTTGAAATGAGTGGCACACTTCCTAAAAAATGTCCATGACCAAAACTGTTATTCCTTGGCTAACCGAAGAGAAACTCGTCGTCTTGTGCATCTTTGTCTGAACTGTTGTCGTTAAAAGTTTTGTAATTTTCTGGATACTTTTGCCGTTCCGTTTCGTTTGCTTGTTGTCCATTATGTTTCATTAGTTCGTTTGAAGTCCTGGTCTGATTTTTTGTCCTTGTGTGTTTTTTTTGTCGTCTCTTCTTTTCTGTAGACCTTTATCACATCTGAATTCAAAGATATTGTATGATTAGCTTTATTCGACACATTCCTTGACTTCAATGGGAATGGTACTTTGGTTACTGGTCTCTGTACTTGTCATGTTTGAATTTTCATTGAAGCAAAATTGCGTGACAGCCTGCTGAGGTTTCTTCCATCTGTTTCCTTCGATTTTTCCTTGCCTTTCCTGCTCTTTCATTGCTTTTGATACTTTTGATTTCCATAGTGGGTGTAAATCTAACAGGTTAAGAGGATGGAATATAGTTAGTACATATAGGTAGTACATCATGTATGATGTTTACCTGTACAGAAAAAATAGTATTGTATAAATGTAATGCAAGATAACACATCCATTACATTTACCATGGAAATATTATTAAATTTATAACGTATAGCTATGTATAAACATATACGAAGGGACGGAAAATAATAACTGTTAAACTAAAATAAATTGAGGCGAGTACTTGTTATTTCAAGTTTATCGATTGAATTACGTGTATAATATGTGTATTTGAGGCACACTCTAAGTATAAACGGTCACGCATATTGTTCTGAAAGAGGTTCAAGGCTTCTACTAGATTCTATCAAACCAATTTACCTGAAACAGTTATCGAGCAGCGAGAAATTTATAATATACATTTGAATTAGTACACTTACCTTTTTATTGAAAAGTGAAGTTTTTGGTTGGCTGTCAAGGTAGGATCTCCATCACGTCTTACGCATAAACCACAAATGCCCAAACGAAAGTGCAATGAAGAGAAAGGGACGGGAAAAGAACGGAACGAATCGTAGCGGCCTTGAACTGCACGGCTCGAAACGCGGGTGGATGCTATGTGGTGTTAATTGCTGCAATATATTTTTAAATGGCCCTTTCATTCATTCGTACTCCAAACAGTAGACACGACTGAAATATCGACTATCAGTTCCCACTTTGTTCCAAGAATACTGTACATTGAACCGATTATCGCTAGCGGCGTTTGGTCCGTCTTGATTTTCCGGATAATACGAGACCGCCCGATGGCTCGGTCCGGCCCTCCGTTTGAGATAAGTTAAACATTGAATTTCATGTTGTTGAATGTAGTATTTTTAATCAAATTTTTCATAATAGGAATTTAGATTAATCAATTTCAAAGTGTCAGAATATAATATCTCTTAATGTATTTCGTTATGTCAACGATATACATTATGCATACATTTATATCTTTACATTCCTTATTCTCACCCTTTTTTTACATCCTTTTTAAAACGAATGTTATGTAAACTCATACTGCTTTAACTAGTGTTTCGAATAAGTTGTTTTGAATTTCAATTGTGTATATATATATATATACACTGCGTCCTAAATTGGTGTTACATGTATGGCTATCTATGTTATTATAACAACTGCAAAATCGGTCAAATAGACAATGTTTTTCAGAATTCTATTACTATTCCAGAAGTGGTATTACATTTTATTAATTGTTTTTGGTTTTTGAAGAAATGGCGGGAAACCAAAATGGTACTTTTTTAAGAACTTTACAATAAAAAATAAAACAAAAAAATATCTTTTTCAGATTTCGAGATAATGACTATGGCTTTATTTTTTCCTGTGGACGCCGTATTGGATTATTAATGGATTAAATAGCATTTTTTCCTCTTTTCAGGAATGTATCACAACATGGTATTTTCTTTTCAATGAATACTGAAATAAGAAAAAAATGTTAGTTACCTGTAAATCGCAAAACATTGTTAATCTAGTTAGGCCATGGTTAACTATTACGTTCAAGTTTTTTGATGTTCACTAATTAATACCTCTATCAATAGGTACCTCAATGCTTCAATAATTATGAAAAAGCACAAGCTAGGCAATTAGGAAATTATTCTAGAATTACTATTGATACAATTTATTGAACGAATGAAAAAACAGACTTTTGCTATGATTTACAATAAAAGCTGACACAAATAAATTATAACTGTCTAATTTAAAAGAATTGCTCTATGTGGCCATCACCATAATCAAAACATATTTGACAACGATTTTGCAGAGAGTATATTGCCCTTATTAATGTGTTTCTATTCACAGCATAGCGTTTCGGACTTTTTCTTCTAAAATTGCAATATTTTCTGGAGCTTTATGTGCGAAAGTTTCGTTATTAATGTGTCCCCATAAAATGAAGTCAAGCGGATTTATCTCAGGGGATCTAGCAAACAACAAAATGTCGCTATTATTGGCAATTAATCTATTGGGAAAGTTTCGTTCTAAATAATTCTTTACGACAGATGCATTATGAACTGGACAAGCATCGTGCATAAACCAAATTTGATCCAAGTTCCCCATAGCTGCCGTTGAGTTCAAGATATCGTGCTGCATTTAAATTGAAATTAAAAATTAATGGCCCAATTTATTGATTTCTTAAAAGTAATAACTTCAAATATGTATATATATATATATATATATATATATATATATATATATATATATATATATATAAGGAAAAAATTTTTTGTTAACTAATTGCTTAGTGTTATCAGGCTTGCGGCTAACTAGGGTCTTAATACGTTTAAAACTCTTTGATATTTGCCAATATTTCGGAATCTTTTATTTTGTTTTTATCAAGGCTTCTACAATAAAACAATGTTAAAACAAGTCAAGTTGCTTACGTTACTTACATCTAAGTTATTCTTTAAAAACTAGCTGGTTATACTTCATAGATAAATTTACATTTTGTGATTATTTACCATTAAACTGTCATTGTTAATTGATGATTAACAGAAGCTGGAGTTACATTTAAAATTAATTAAAACATTTTAATTTTTATACATGACAGGAACATGTGCTTGCATTGTTACAATTTTTCTGTCACGTTGGTTACATTTGATTTTACTTAGGTTAAGTCACTGATATAAATAAATGCGGCAAATTTGAATTCATACAATAACTAATTGTCTTCAACATTAAAATTAAGGATGTAAGAATATACTGCTGACAGTTGTTCAGTATCCGATTTGTGATTCATGGCGTTACCCTCTTTTTTTTATGTGGCACATTTCCAGAAATAATCTGGATTTGTATACTTTTTCAAAATTAAGAATTTTGACATTGTTGAAATCGGGTTGATGATTTAGTGTTCTACTGTGGTTTGCAAGAGCACAACTGTTGCTTTTTTTGTCAATTCTACAGTCACTTCTGTGTTGTGTAACCCTATTACGCAGCCATTGTGACGTCTGTCCTATGTAAACTTCCGTGTAGTCAATGCAAGGAATTTGATAAATGACATTAGAGTTAAGCAACACTGGAGTGGTATCCTTGACTTTAGAAAACAATTTGTTGACAGTTTTTAAATTATATTTGCTAATTTTCATGTTGAAGTCCTTAAATACATTTGTAATTTTGGGTGTTAGATTTTTTATGAACGGTAATTTACAATATCTGGTGTTGTTCTCTTCCAGGACACTAGGACTATTGACAGCTGCTAGAGGAGTACTTGTATTAAATATTAGTTTATTAATGAACGCTACTGGATAGTTGTTTTTGATCAAAATTTCTTTGAGTTTGTTTAAATTTTTTTGACGGAAGGTTGGATGTGAAATTTTTGTAATCCTATTTTTTATTCCTGTAATGATATTAATTTTCTGTTGTAATGGGTGGTACGAAAAGTAGTTTATATAACGACCTGATGCCGTTGATTTTTGATACCAATCTATGTGAATTGTATTGTTAGCTGTTCTAATAAGTCTGGTATCCAAGAAGGGAACACCTCCATTGGTTTCGGTTTCTACTGTAAATTGAATATGATTATTGAATTGGTTGAAAGTATTTTTGATTTCATCAATTTTGTTGTCTGGTACGGCACATATTATGTCGTCCACATATTTCTTAAGAAAAGGAAGTTCAAATGATAACAACGGTATGCTACAGTTTAAAAGTTCATCCATCACTATCGTCGCAATAATAGGACTGAGAGGCGAACCCATGGGGGTACCAAAAATTTGTAGAAAGTACTGGTCGTTGAAAACAAAATAACTGTTGCTAAATATAAATTGTATTAAGGCAATAAATGATTCTTTACTTATATTGCAGTGTGGAGCTATTAAATTCCAATTGGAATCCAATAAATCCAAAACTAATTGTAGCGGTATATTAGTGAAAAGTGATATAACATCAAGTGAGATCAATACATAGCCTACTGGTATTTGAAAATTGTTGAAGTCTTTAGCAAATGTGAAGGAATCTTTGGTATTGTAATTGTTATGATTGTTAAAGCCATTTGTTAGAATGCCAGCAGCAAATGTGGCAAGATTAAACGTCGGAGATCCTATCGAGGAGACAATAGGTCTGAGTGGTACTTGGTCTTTGTGTACTTTAGGTAGTCCATAAAATTTAGGACTAATACTGTTGTTGATGGTAAGTTTTTTTGCTGTCATGCTATCGATACTCTCGTTGTACTTTAGTTTTTTTACCCAATCGTTGCACTTTTTTTGTAGTGTAAACGTGGGATCTTTAGAAACACTTTTGTACACTGAGGTATCAGCGAGTAGCACTTTAGCTTTATTAACATACTCATCTTTGTACATGACCACCGTCACATTACCTTTGTCTGCTCTTAAGATATACAGTTCAGAGTTGTTTTTTAAGAAGGTTCTACATTTGTTAAACATGTAATGATCCTGATCACACTTTGCTTTATTCGATTGTAAGTAATTTGTTATGATATTGTTAGTACGGGCTCTGTATACATCTCTCTCGCCTTCTGGTACCACTTCTAATATTAACTCAATCTCAGATAATAATTTATCTACCTTGATATCTTTGACCTGTGGATTTAAACAAAATTTGGGACCCAGAGCTAAGATTCTTTTTACTTCCAAAGGTATATCTACATTAGTTAAATTTATAAGCCAATTATCTTGGGTAGTGATTTGACCTCTTTTATTACTGTCTGTTAGTTTATTGAACTTGATCATATTGATATTCCTAATCTGATTAAATTTTTTTTTTAAATTAAATTGACAGACCTGAATTGAATTCATCAAAAATATTTTCAGGTAATACAGTTTTGACAAAATTTTTTGAATTTACAATGGATTTTTTGAGTTTATTGATATCTAAGTTAGTTATTTTGATTTCAAAATTTAATATTTTTTTTTCCCTAACCTGTTGTTGAATTCCTGTATTTTTTTTCCTATGCTTCTGTGTTCGGTTGTCATCAATTTCAAAAGATTTTTATAGTTGTTTTTAATATGGTTTGGTAAAATGCTGTTCTTGTTGCATCGGAGCAGAAAAATTCTTCTATTCAGTTTGTTAGCTAGTTTGATGTTGTTTGTTGCCCATTGTTTCATCGATATGGTGGTGTCATGTCCATACTTGGTCGTAATATCTTGAAAGAACCCCATCTGTAATTTAAGTTGAGGGAAGTAACAGCCGTTACAATGTTAAGGAAAAAAATTTTTTTGTTAACTAATTGCTTAGTGTTATCAGGCTTGCGGCTAACTAGGGTCTTAATACGTTTAAAACTCTTTGATATTTGCCAATATTTCGGAATCTTTTTATTTTGTTCCTTTATCAAGGCTTCTACAATAAAACAATGTTAAATACAAGTCAAGTTGCTTACAGTTACTTACATCTAAGTTATTCTTTAAAACTAGGGGTTATACTTCATAGATAAATTTACATTTTGTGATTATTTACCATTAAACTGTCATTGTTAATTGATGATTAACAAAGCTGGAGTTACATTTAAAATTAATTAAAACATTTTAATTTTTATACATGACAGGAACATGTGTTGCATTGTTACAATTTTCTGTCACGTTGGTTACATTTGATTTTACTTAGGTTAAGTCACTGATATAAATAAATGCCAAATTTGAATTCATAAATAACTAATTGTCTTCAACATTAAAATTAAGGATGTAAGAATATACTGCTGACAGTTGTTCAGTATCAGATTGGTGATTCATAGAGTTACCCTCTTTTTATGTGACATTTCAGAAATAATCTGGATTTGTATACTTTTCAAAATTAAAATTTTGACATTGTTGAAATCAGGTTGCATTGACTGCACGGAAGTTTACATAGGACAGACGTCACAATGGCTGCGTAATAGGTTACACAACACAGAAGTGACTGTAGAATTGACAAAAAGCAACAGTTGTGCTCTTGCAAACCACAGTAGAACACTAAATCATCAACCCGATTTCAACAATGTCAAAATTCTTAATTTTGAAAAGTATACAAATCCAGATTATTTCTGGAAATGTGCCACATAAAAAGAGGGTAACGCTATGAATCACAAATCGGATACTGAACAACTGTCAGCAGTATATTCTTACATCCTTAATTTTAATGTTGAAGACAATTAGTTATTGTATGAATTCAAATTTGCCGCATTTATTTATATCAGTGACTTAACCTAAGTAAAATCAAATGTAACCAACGTGACAGAAAAATTGTAACAATGCAAGCACATGTTCCTGTCATGTATAAAAATTAAAATGTTTTAATTAATTTTAAATGTAACTCCAGCTTCTGTTAATCATCAATTAACAATGACAGTTTAATGGTAAATAATCACAAAAATGTAAATTTATCTATGAAGTATAACCAGCTAGTTTTTAAAGAATAACTTAGATGTAAGTAACGTAAGCAACTTGACTTGTTTTAACATTGTTTTATTGTAGAAGCCTTGATAAAAAACAAAATAAAAAGATTCCGAAATATTGGCAAATATCAAAGAGTTTTAAACGTATTAAGACCCTAGTTAGCCGCAAGCCTGATAACACTAAGCAATTAGTTAACAAAAAAATTTTTTTCCTTATATATATATATATATATATATATATATATATATATATATATATATATATATATATATATATCCTATACCTTACTTCAATACTTTTCGAGAAATTAAGTGTATTTGTTACATTTTTAGAAATTACGCCATTAACTCATGTCGATCAGTTAGAATTCTTTGATTTATAAACATTTCTGTCATATTGACGTATTTCAAAATACGACAGTGTTTATAACTATTGATGATTTTTTCATTACAATAAAATATTCAGTGCAAGAAAGAGTGGATTTGGTGTTGACCATAGGAGAATGCCATGAAAATTGTCTTTTGGCTTCCAGGGTTTATGCCCAAAAGTACCCTGATCGCAACCATCCTGATACGAGAGCTTTTGAAAGGCTTTTACAAACATTTCGAGCCACAGGTAACACTGCGTATCCAAAACCTAATAAAAGTAAACCGGTAACTGGCAATGAAGATAGTGAGTTTTTAGTATTAGGATCTATCGCTGAAAATTCCTACACTAGTACTAGAGTAATTGCTAGACACACAGATTTAAGTTGAGGAAGTGTGAGAAGAGTTCTCAAAAAACATAAATTTCATGCTTATCACATAGAAATTCATCAAAATTTGTATGGCAATGACTTTCAACAACGAATAGATTTCTGTTTGTGGGCAATTGAAAAAATAGGGGATCAACAAGATTTTTTAAATTTCGTTTTGTTTATTGATGATTCAACATTTCACAACAACGGTTTGGTAAATAGACATAATTTTCACTATTGTGATACCGAGAACAGGCATGCTTTTAATACTGTTGACCGCCAAAATCGTTGGAGCATAAACGTATTTGCAGGAATTATTGGAGATCAGGTAATTGGACCATACTTTTTCAATGGTCATTTAAATGGTAGAAAATTTTTGATATTTTTAAAGCGAGACTTTTGGACACTTCTCGAAAACGTTCCCTTGAACATTAGAGGGAATATGTGGCTACAATTAGATGTGGCACCGGCACACTTTGATTGTAGAGTTAGAAATTATTTAACTAGGAAATTTATTAATAAATGGATTGGAAGGAACGGACCATGTCATTGGCCACCAAGATCGCCTTGTCTTACTCCAATGGATTACCTTTTATGGGACTATATTAAAAATATTGTTTACAATATTCCTGCTACTACTGCAGACAATATGAAAGAGAGAATTAGAAATGCGGTGGACACAATTACTCCAGATATGTTAAGAAAGGTCAGACAAAATTTGGAAGAAAGACTTAGACTATCCATTCAAGAAGACGGTCATCAGTTTGAACGTTTACTGTAGTGACAAATCCAGCAGTATGCTTTCGGTGCATAATGTAAAACGGTCTTTTTCAAGACCAGCAACCGTATAACCTTGATAACCTTAATAAACCAAAAACCGTTTAACACATTTGTAACTGATCGACATAAGTTAATGGCGTAATTCCTAAAAATGTAACAAATACACTAATTTCTCGAAAAGTATTGAAGTTAGGTATAGGGAACCCTAATACAGTTCGAACTATTGCCAAAAGACTATTCCATTCCGATAAAAATTTCTTGGGCGTTGTATTTAAGATAACAAAGATATTTAACTTTGAAGTTTGTTAACTTTACGCGTTATTCTTTGTATTTTATAAATTATGATTTGAAACAATAAACAACAGAATACGTACTTCCAAATATCCTTATTACGATGGCCTAGATTAGATTGTCTCATCTTTTCTGAATCGAAAAATACTTGAACTTTTTGACAACCCTACATTTTCAAAAAATGTTAAATATTTCGGAAACTGTAAGGTTTAGGTATAGGGAACTCTAATGAAAGTCTACCTTATTTTTCACCTTATTTCAAAAAAAATTAAAAGGAGGGTATTCCATTTAAAATAATACAACTTTGATAAGTAACAAGTTTGTAGATCACCCTGTATAAATCAAACTAATTTTAGATTGTAGTCCTAGAAGGCTTACACACACACACACACACACACACACACACACACACACACACACACACACACACACACACACACACACACTATATATATATATATATATATATATATATATATATATATATATATATATATATATATATATATATATATATATATATACCTTACGACAATACCCCCAAAAAGTTAGGAATTTTTGGGCAATTCTATAATTGGTCCATTTTTTATCAACGGAAACTTGAATGCAGCTAAATACTTAGAACTGTTGAGGAACCAGATAGTTCCAGCTGTTCAACGCCTCAATATAAATTTTGATTACTTTAGGTATCAAGAAAACAGCTGTCTTGCTCATACTGAAATAATAGTTCAACAGTTTTTGGAAACTACGTTGCCTAACCGAACTATTAGTGGAAAAGGTACTATTAAATACCCTCCTCGCTCACCTGATATCGCACCGAACGACTTTTTTATTTGGGATACGTATCCCCGCAAATTTATGGGCACAGACATGAAAGTGCTAACAATTTGGGCGAAATTACATACTCGTTAAACAGCGTCACCCAAGAAATGTTAGAAAACACCCGAACTGAATTTTATCACAGATTGAGTTACTGCCTTGCACAACGTGGAGGTCCTTTCGAAAATCTTATAAAGTAGAGTTTTGAAAAAAGTGTATTCTGTTCATTTTTAAAAATAGTTGGTTCTTCAGAATTATAATGCTAAAGTTAAACCTTAAACTCAAGTTATACTATCAATGTAAATGTTAATGTTCCTGTTTGTTGCTCTCGTAAGTTTCGTCTTGGTTCTTCTTACGAGTAGTAATCGAACCATGTCATAAATTTGCAATTACAATAAACTTCGATGTTTGAGGTATTATCATTCAATGTTTAAGTGTAAAGCATTTACTTAATAGTTTCAAAGAGCACGCGACTCTTCAGCATTATTTTAACTACCTTGGTTACGTTATAAACGTTGAAGCTAGATTGCAACAGACTTAAGTAGTTTATATATATATATATATATATATATATATACAAAACTTTGACGTCGTGTTAGGGAAGTCATTTTAAGAAAAAGATTTATGTGGAAATAGGCCGTATTTTATTTAGAAAGTCAAATTAAAACTTAAAAGATGGATAACAAGAAGAATAAATGACTATGAAAGAAAAATATTGTCTGTAGTATTTGTTCAAAACGCCCCCCTGAGCTCGAATTTAAGCATGACACCTGCGAATCATTGAGTCGTAAACATGTGCTATTGTTGCACCATCTTGCCTAAATTTAAATCTGATGTAGTTCAATAGATAAACAATATACGACCTATCTTCATATAACACTTTTTTTCTTAAAATCTTTTCCCAAACACGACGTTAAAGTTTTGTACACCTATTATAGACCACCCTGTATATTTAAGTGTTAAACACCCGTATTTATGTTTACATTTAATAATAATTAAAAATGATATTCTTTACTAACAGTGATAATTGTAATTGCGATCAAAGCATTTAAGTATTGTTGAATAAAAATATAAATAGGTATACAGTTTCAAGTCAGTAAGTACTTTTAATCATACTATATCATGCTATAATTCATTCCTGAGATATGGCCGACGGCCGTTCTTAGTTGGCCACCCGGTACAAAAAAAGCAAGTGAAACTCTATATGCAAGTCAGTCAGTCTACAATGCGAACCCCATACACTTGTACCTTACTAATTTCTCACAATTGATTAAGACCGAAGCATAAAAATTCAACTAGTCAAATGAAGTAAACACACTGTTAAATTAAAAATTATTATTAATTTTATTAAATACATAAATAAAAAGTTTACCTCGAGTAGGATTCGAACCTACGACCTGTACTTTGCTAGAGTACCGCGCTACCAACTGCGCCACCAAGGTTCAAGCCCCAATCGATGCAAATTTTGTCTTTATGTATGTAGAACTGATGTAAATTCTAAATATAATGAGATTACAGTCAAATTACTTATATTAATGGAATGTGAGCCTGCAATAACGCAAGGTCGTAGGTTCGAATCCTACTCGAGGTAAACTTTTTATTTATGTATTTAATAAAATTAATAATAATTTTTAATTACATATTTACCTTTGAACTTATTCGTTTATAACAAAAACTTATAATAACACTGTTAAATTGTATATCGGGTTTTTGATTAACGGGTTCCAACCTATGCGATATTTTAGTGCTAATAATCAGATTTGCTGACATCGATGGAAGGAACTTGTCACCGCATTTACCAAAGATAGATCATGAGACTATTAGTAAAGATCAAACAAAAAGTTGCCCAAGTTGACTATGCGATTACGAACCAAACATAAAACCGAAAAAAAAAGGTTGACACAAAGGAGTACCTAGGAAAGGCACCGTATAATTTTGCAGGCGATTGCCCAACACACAATGGGAGTTGCAATTGAAGATTGTGATATTAATATTGTACTTGTTCGTAAAAACACCCAGTCCATTACTTTTCAATTCTTCTACATACACAATTTATAATATTTTCTCATAATTTTTATTAAAAATGCATTCAGAAAATACCTTACAGTGAATTTGTAATGGTTTAAGGACTCGGTATAGTCAGCAATAGATAATAATAAATCCTAATAGCTTCTAAAAATGAATAATACACAAGATATGAGTTCAGTAGCCTTCAGAAACTATTTAGTAAAACAAAAGATTGAAAACACCTACGAATTATAGTCACATAACGTGCAATGTGTTAAGACTAGAACAACCAAGGAACGCTTTAAAAAACAACGGGAATAATCCACAAAATTCAACATGGCAAATTATTGATTCTAGTATTAATTGTAAGTACTTGCAGGCATTGTTGTGAAAGTAAATATTAAAGACCCGTGAACATTTTATACCGCACACTAATAATATTTTTTCTCACAAAATGTATTAAATGCTAAGAGAGTTAACTTTAATAGGTGTAATGTGTAAAGTACCTAATTCCATAGCAGTCAAAGAATCAGTTACTAATTTAATAAGAAATAATGGTAATTGTTTGTTATGCGCCGTTATTTCAGCTTTATATCTCGGTTCACAAAATTTAGAAGGACCCCCTACCCATCTTTATTACAACAACGTTTAAAATTATTTTATTATTCAAATTGAGTTCTTTGTTAAAGCATGTGATATCAAAAAAATTGAAAGACTAAGTAATCACACTGCAAACAGTAAAAAAATCCTCAGCAAACGACAGAAAACCGATAAATATTTAATGCTTTCCAGAAATGACGAAACATAACGCCCTTATTTTTAAACAATTGGCTAATGCTAGGCATACGAAAGTGATTTGTAACCAGTGTTTAATCATTTCTGGTCAAACGCAGCTTTAGCTTTAACATACTTTAATCAACCCAATCAATGTTATGAGTAGTAGTGAGACACCCTCCCCTCCCCTTCCATTGTCTCATCACAAGTCCCGCCTACTGCCCACCCACGTGGGCATGACGCCTACTGCCCACGCCCCCAAAAAGTGGGTGGGGATGGTCGGGCTTATTACTAATACTTACTTGTAAGACAGGTATAGCAACTTGTGTTAGAGTCTGTGTCCCACTGTCGTGGACCCCTTGGCGCAAAATTTGAATGCACTTGTGACGCCATCTAATGGGATATTTGTAGGAATAACGAATGTTTTCGATAATGGAGGTGGCTCCACCTAGCGGTATATTTTTGCGCGAAATTTGAATTTGTTTGTCGCGCCATCTAGTGATGTATGGACTAATCAGAATAATGAGTTTTTTCTGGAATAGAAAATGATCGTGGCTCCACCTAGCGGTATATTCTTAAAAGCACCTACATTGCCCTACAATCGTTAAGACGGGAAATTTTAAATAGTGTTTCTGTAATAGAGTGTGATTACAAGTAATAAAAACATTTCTTGTAAGACCAGTTAAAAATGATTTTATTTATTAAGTCAATCTCATCACTACATAATATAACAATAATAATAGAGTTTCTTTAAATGAATATTAAATTAGTACTTCTGCCTACTGGTCCTAAAAATCGTATTGAAACACCTTTAACATTCACTATTCATTAAATTAATGTATACGTTGGTCCTCGGCTTTGAAATACTTGTGGAAACGGTCAGGTAACACGCATTTAAACTCCTTCAGTTTCACAACTACCTTTTCGCCGACTCTGGTCTCCAAATCATGCATGTTTTTTAATTGTTTAAAGCATGTTGATGAATGTAGAGTAGATAAATCCATATTTGTAATTACAGTATAATATTAAAACCTGTACCGGAAATTAAATAAAGTAAATAAATGAAATAAGAGTAAAAGCCAGCAACGATGACTTACCAGTGCAGTATTTGAAAGACTTTTCGGGAGACAGACAAATGGGTGAATAACTGCTGCTTTTCTATTACCTATTTACTCACAACAGTGAAACGTCAAACAAGTCGCCTTTTACCTCCAATAATTTCCAGACTCCCCGGTTATGTAACCACAATAACAATCTTTCACTATTCAAATAGCTCTAACGTGTCTGGAGAAAACTCACTAATTATCTAACTACGCAAAAAGTTGTGCTGTGTTTTTAAATCCTGTAATTGGATTGAATGTTATAAACAACTTTTTTAAGTACATCTCATTTGAATTTTAAGTCGCTAGGTTTTTGATCTTTCTTCCAGATTGTAAAAGCAATTTTTCGATTCAAAATACTGTTTTTGATTCAGGTTTTATTCAACTGATTAAGTTATATGATGTTTGAAACAAACAATGAACCCACTTTTGATATTGAAAATATAATCAAGATAAAGATAAAATATGCAATTGATTTTAAATACGCTGTTAAATTTTGTATAATAGTAATGAAACAGTTAATGGAGATTACATAGCAAGTTAGTTATATAAACAATAATAAATTCCATGCATATTTTATGTACAAGTATATATTTGGGCATTAGTTATCATAAGCAAAATTAGCTAGAGATGGAAGGCAATTGCGTAAGATGTTGTAACTAAATTACTAACTTAGAGTACAAAAATAACAATTACTTATAAGGTAATTATGTATTTTTATCGAAACAAACCTCAAGTTGCTGGTTTTCGTGATTAATTCATACAAAGAAGGTAAGATCAAGTTACCCCAAGCGTTTGATCACTTTCAATAAGACGTTTTTCAATTTTTCTTTACCAGAGCAGAATTTTGGAAAAACATTTACACAACAACTTGATTATTCAACCATTTATCAAATCAATCTCAAGCAAACAATCAGTTCAACCCCACACATATCGATTAATGAAACCAATCATCCAAATCAACCTCAATAGAATCAATTAATCAAATCAATCAATCAAACTAAATACATAAACACATTTTTAATTACATCGCAATTTAAATCGAAAAGTAATACAGACCTAAATTCAAGATGTTGAAGTAAAATCGACTTTTATCAAAACATCGTGGTTATTTCCAGTAATAAAAAGATAAATCTCGCGAGTGTGTTACCTTATCAGAACACCCCTGCTAAAAATGACCTTTGATATATAAACACGCCTAGACGTCATAAGGCGTTATTGAAAATGAAAAAAATGATAACTAAAATGTCTTACATACAGGATCTGCCTTATCGGAAACACCTCTGTCAAAAAGAGCCTTAGATTAGTAAACAAGTCTGAACGTAATAAGGTGTTACTGAAAATTCCTGTGGGTAAATAAGCAAGCCCACTCTCATTTCTAA
The DNA here is from genome assembly GCA_036346205.1 of Vesta saturnalis. Lineage (NCBI taxonomy): Eukaryota > Metazoa > Arthropoda > Insecta > Coleoptera > Lampyridae > Vesta > Vesta saturnalis. The sequence goes on from JARFJB010002114.1 coordinate 1,007,970, forward strand.
TTTTGATAATACACCAGCTATTTGGCTTTGAAAGAAAAAATATTAGGGGCTTAGCTATCGCAAATCACAATTAGTTAATTAGAAGTGTGATGTAACTGAAATATTTGTTTTAAAGGTTACAGGTATGGCTTACAATTAAATTATACAAACATTTTGAAAATCACTTGTTTATAAACTCTAATAAAAGAGATCAAGTGTTTTTTAATAATTTCTTAAAACTATAACTATTGGAATACAACTATGTAGCCACCGTCGTCGTCGTCGGCACCGTAATCAGTATAAGACCCGTCACACCGAGTGTACACAGTTCGTGTGTTAACCTCCCGACAAGTTCAAATTAAAGATGTTTCAATACAACCTTTACGACTAATTTAATATTCATTTAGAAAAACGATTTTATAGTTGCTATACAGTAATGAGATTGTCTTAACAAATAAAATCATTTTTGACTACAAAAAACCTTTTTATTGTCCATAATCGAATTCCATTACAGAAACACTATTTCAAACTTCCCGCCTTAACGATTGCAGCGCCATGCATGTACTTTCAAAATATACCACTAGGTGGATCCACGATCACTCTCTATTACAGAAAACATTCATTAGTCCACACATCATGAGATGGCGCCACAAACAGATTCAAGTTTCGCGCAAAAATATACCGTTAGGTGGATCCACCTCTATTACAGAAAACATTCATTAGTCTTTGAAATACCCCACTAGATGGAGCCACAAACAAATTCAAATTTTGCGCCAAAGGAGTCACGACAGGAGGACACAGACCCTAACACAAGTTACTATACCTGTCGTACAAGTTAGTATTAGGGGTTTCTTATTAGAATTCTATTTGCAACCATGGAGCCCACGGCAAGAGGGTCGCAGGGTCTACTTGCCTTATGTGATAATATCAGGGCCCCCTTAGCAGAATAATATTTCCAGCCATGGGGGGCACGGTAACGGGGGAGAAGGCCCGAGAACAAGCTCCTATACCTGTTTTCCAAGGTAGCAGTGGAGCTCCTTACTATTAGATTACCATTTTCATATTTCCCGCCGTGACCAATCAAATGTGGTGACTTACGCCTCCAATCAGAGCACAGAGGCTAGGTGCGGGCTAAGGTCCAATCAGAATCCAGAGTAATGCGGTCTTCCATTAGGTCGTCCGTTTATAACAATCGGCCAGGGGCTGTATGCGCATGCACGACCAGTCAGTTGATCGTGGGCGTAGTCTAACCTTAGAACCACCAATCAGGATACTGTGTGCTTGCGCATATTCCTACCTTCCAGGAGTTGACTGCCAAAAAGGCCGTAATTACGGGTAAATACTCCAAAAACGTCATGGAGGGGTTGAAAATCGTGTCGGAAAGGAAGGCAGCCCTCTTCTGGAGCGTGGCTATGACATTACGGCCACGTGGGAGGGGCTACTGCTCATGACATTGATCGAGTTGATTACAGTATGTTAACGCTAAAGCTACGCTTGACCAGCAGTGATTGAAATGCCGGTTACAAATCACTTTCTTGTGACACGCGTTAGCCAATGCCGTTATGTTTCGTCATTTCTGGAAAGCATGAGATATTTATGGCTTTTCTGTCGTTTTGATTTTTCTTACTTTCTGCACAATTTACATTTACAGTGATTATTTAGTCTTTCAAACATTTTGATATCAGGCTTTAACGAAGAACTCAATTCGAATAATAATTTTAAGCGTTATTGTGATAAAGATAGTTAGAGGGTCTGTCTAAATTCTGTGAACCGAGATATAAAGCTTAAACAACGGCCCACAACAAGCACCATTAATTTTGATTACATAAGGAACTGATTTTTTGACTGCTATGGAATTAATAACAGTACATCTAATAATGTTAACTTTAAAATGCAAAGTTGTACGCAAAGCCCAACCTAATTCTTTGAAGATTCCTCCCATTTGGCCTGTAGTTCCATATAGACATTAGTTTAATGTCATTCCCAGAAATCCGTACCATAATCAACAATTTAGTTTCTAGTTGCAAATGTTTTTAGTAAAATTTCAGAAATGTGAGGTTGTACAATATGGGTAACCAAAACCACGTTCACTTTTATCGTGGACTCTCTTAGCTTTAAATTAGTTTTGTGAGAAAAAGTATTATTAGTGTTTGGTATAAAATGTTAACGGGTCTTTAATATTTACGTTCACAATAATGCCTGCAAGTACTTACCATTAATATTGGAATCAATAATTTTTCCATGCTAAATTTTGCGGATTATTCCCATCGTTATTTAAAGCGTTCCTTGGTTGTTTTAGTTTTAACAGATTGCACGTTATAAGATATAAATTACTTTTAAACTAAAGCATGCTCTTACTGCTGTTATTATCGCCATCTAACTTATTCCTACTATATTTCTATATTTCTTTAATAACCTAGTATTTGTTTAAGATCCAGATGCGCCTAATTGTTGTCCTTACGTTTAATCACCTTCATCGCTATCCTCGTGAACACAACCACTTAAGTACTTATATTAGAAACATGTTCTGTGGCTATAATTTGTATGTGTTTTCAATATTTTTTTCACTAAACAGTTTTTGAAAGCGGATGTGCTCTCACATCCGGTGAATTATTGATATTTAGAAGCTATTAAGATTTATTTCCCGAAAATACCGTTGGTCCCGGTTAATGAACCCTCACTTACGGTCCCAGGTCAGTAAGCTTTATTTGTATATTTAGATCTATAGAAATTGATCAAATCTTGATTTGCTAGGTGAGTGGACCTGATGAAGTCAATTGACTTTGGTCTAAGTCTGACTTTGAAGATGTTTTTAAATGTTTTTAGATTTCGGGGTTCAAGAGGTCAATTCACTTTGGACAAACACCCTTCTCTTTCCTTAAAAGATTTTATCTTTAGATTTCTAAACATCTGTTTTAGGTCAATGATCTTTATCCTAAGTGAATAACCTTGAAGAGGTCAATCAACTTGGGTTCCTTAGATTTCTAAGAATAACCGTGTATCATTATTACCCTTGAATCACGTCAAAATGGTTTGGATGAACCCTAAATACATCACTAGAGGTCAATAAACATTACCGTTGAGTTTTAACCTTGAAGAGGTCAATGAACTTTGGACCCAATTGCGTTCCCAAGAACTGGTTTTATTTTGTAGATTTACAAAAATATGAAACCCCTAGGGGTCAATTAACTTTGACCTTGAATAATACAATGAATTTTAGGTCTTGAAGAGGTCAACTAACTTTGAACTTTTCTGTTTACAGAAACTGGTCCTATTTTTAAATTTTTAAGAATAGAGGACGACAAGCTTTCGGTTTTACATCTCTAGAAATCGGTCACACTCTGCGCTAAATAACTTGACAATAACGTATTGCAATAAAGTATAGTTTTGAGCTTTCACGCCAAAAAGGGCGTGGTATTGATCTAGAACCATGTCAACATTGCAGTGAGTCAGAGGTGAAGTGGTTATACTAATTCTATGGATGTAGAACCCAATGTTGTTGAATGAGAACGGAAACCCACCAAAACTATGTATGCATAGACACTATGGATTCCCTTCATTTATGATTATCTTTAGTTTGCTGTACCAAGTCCTTAAACCAGTACACTTAATACTGTAATATATTTTTTGAATGTAGTTTTAACAAAAATTATGAGAGAATTGTAAATTGTGCAGGTAAAAGAATTGAAAAATGATAGACTGGGTGTTTTTTTACGAACCAGTACAACATTAATAGCACAATGTCCAATAGAATCTCCCATTGTGTGTTAGACAATCGCCTGCAGCACATCACCGTATCTTTCCTAGGTACTCCGTTGTGTCAACCTATCTTTCTGGGTTTTATGTTTGGTTCATAATCTTTTATCCTTACTAATAGTCTTTAGATCTATCTTTCGTAAAGGCGGTGACATGTTCCTACTATTGATGTCTTCAAATCTGATTATGAGCACTAAAATATCGCATAGGTTTAAACCTCTTAATCGAAAACTCCGTATGCAATTTAACAGTGTGGTTACTTCATTTGACTAGTTGAATTTTTATGCTTCGGTCTTAATCGATTATGAGAAATTAGTAAGGTACAAATGTATGGAACTCGCATAACAGAATGATTCATTAATATATAGAGTTTAAGCTTCTTTTGTATATAATACCGTATAAGCCAAGCTATAATAATATATCAAGAAAGCCCTTGGTTTCATGCGAAAACAATAATGTTTTAGTAGAAATACTTAATTATGATTAAAAATACTTACTGACTTGAAACTGTATACCTATTTATATTCTTATTTTACAATACTTAAGTGCTTTGATCGCAATTACAATTATCGCCGTTAGTAAAGAATGTCACCTTTAATTATTATTAAATGTAAACATAAATACGGGTGTATCTTTGAAGGAAAATTATAAAATTCTACATTTTCACATCTTATTTAGTTTAGCTGAGTGGTCATTTTTACGGATTTATCATTGGACTTTCAAATTTATAGTGATTATCATCATAATATTAAATTCACTATAGAAAAAGGAAAATATAAAGTGCTCCTTTTCTAGATATTAAAGTTAAAGGAATCATGATAATAATAGGGCTACAACACGTTTTTTGGAAGAAGCTAACATTGCCGTCCTCCCATAACCTGCTCGGTCGCCTGATTTGTCGCCCATTGAACATGTACGGGATGAGGTCTGTAGGCGACTGCGTAATTTACCATACCCTCCAGATAACTTAGACGATCTCCTGCTACGGATTCAAGATTCTTGGGTTGATATACCTCAGACAGCTATAGATGACTTCATTGATAGCATGCCACGCCGTCTAAATGAGTGCATTACGAATCGTGGCGGAGCAACTCATTTTGAAAAAACATTTTTAGTTTTTGTTTTTCTTTGTTTTCGAATTTTAATCGTTTGTTTGTTCTAATGAAAGACCTCGTTGACGAAAATTTCAATAAAATCGTTCAATAAATTGTAGGTGTTGCAATTTTTATGGAAGTCTATACATTTATACGATATTATTTTTTCTGTACTAGTGAACATCGTATATGGTCCCGTACTAACTATATTCTACTCTCTCAACCTGTTAGATCCGCGTTCAATATGTAAAGAAAAAGTGTGAAGCGAAGGAAACAGATGGAAGAAATCGCAACAAGCTGTGAATTTATTTTCGAGAACAAATAAGGAAGAATTTTTATTAATTTTATTAAATACATAAATAAAAAGTTTACCTCGAGTAGGATTTGAACCTACGATCAGTACTTTGGTAGAGTACCGCGCTAAAATTAAACATAATTTTTAATTACATAATTACCTTTGAACTTATTCGTTTATAACAAAACTTATAATAAAAATAAGGAAGAAAATCGCCCCAACGGAAATTCACACACGACAAGTACAGAGACCAGCAACGAAAGTACTATTCCCATTAAATCCAAGGAAAATATCGAACAAAACCCATCGTACAATATATTTGAATTCAGACATGATATGGGTCTACAGGAAAGAAGAGCCGGCAAAAAAACACACAAGGGCAACAAATCCGACCAGGACTTCAAATGATGAACAACAACAGTCAAATGTAACGAAACAGCAAAACTATCCAGAAAATTACAAAACTTTCAACGGCAACAGTTCTGACAACGATGCGCAAGACGAAGAGTTTTTCTTCCGAAAGCCAAGAATTCACAACTTTGATAATGGGAACTTTTTAAAAGCTGTCTTACTCATTTCAAAATTTGATCCACTACTACAAACTCACATTGAAAAGGTAAGAAAACAAAGTTTAAACTCGTCAAAATGAAAGGCATAGGCAACCTTGTGACATTCTTATCCGAAACACCAGTCAATATGATAATAATGCCTAAATCAAAATTAATGAAACGCAAACTAGCAGAGGCGGTAAAGGCGACAAAAATATATTTCATCCAAATTAATACGACGCAGAATAAGTGTTGTGGATCAGTGCTCAGTGATCGTAAGATACGTGAAGGATAATACAGTTAACGAGAGGATGATAAGAATAGTTATTTGTGTATCTGGTAATGGGAACTTGATGTTACAAATTGCATAAGCAGTTCTACAGACGGAGCAGCAAACATGCAAGGGCAGTGTAATGACTTCACAACATGGCTGTCAAAATGTTCACCGATGCAAGTCTACGTATGGCGCTAAGCACACGTTCTCTAATGATTAAAGACACTGTTGTCTCGCTAAAGCCATCATCAGGAAGTTTTAACCTGATTTTTGAACATATCAACTTATTTGTTAAACCAGCCCATGAACCATTTACTGAAAAGAAGGTGCCAAATGAAATTGAGAAGGAAACGCCCAGTGCAAGAAAATGCAGTAGAAAATGCTTCCATGATTAAATTGAGTCTCCAGCATCCTATGAAGACCATTTTCATTAATATGATTCGCACACCACCGAAAACACTACAACTGTTTCGAGTATTTTCCCCCTACGAATTTCGCTACATTGTGGAAGAAATCAAGAGAAGTTTTGAAAAACGTGAGCGACAAATTAAAAGCATTTTATCCAGAAGTCAAGTTGGAGAGCCTCGAACTAGAACTTCTAGATTTCACATCAAACTGTAGCAGCAGCCCCTCATCGCTACTACTAGACCATGTAGAAGAAAAAATGATGGACGGCGAAGAAAAACTACAACATCTGGCATAAGTTCTGTAAAAACTTTGTTGTGTGCTGTACTTGACTCTACAGAAACAGAATTTATATGTTGAGGCGTATTGGGAACTGGATAAAGCATATAAATATACATTAATGCTATCAGTAACGCAAGTGGGATGTGAAAGATCTTTCTCAAAACTAAAATTTATTTGGAATAAATTAAAAAATTCTTTGAGCCAAGAGCATTTGGAAGATTTCGTGTTAATGAGTTCTAAAAAAGATATACTCATGTCTGTGGCAAATGAAGCGATTTTATTTTATGTTGCTAATTATACCAAATATATTATATATTGTATAAATATATTGTTAAATTCGTAATAAAATTATTATAATAATACACTGTATTATTTGAGTTTGAATTAAAATAATTGTTACAACCATTTGTGATTAGTGATATCCAAACTGTATTAATTTTCGATGTTATAGTATAAGCTGGGCGGTTTCCGAGGTCCAGTCTGGTCCTGTTTAAACGCATATGAAAGTTAAATACCATAATCTTGGTCTTAATTGAAGAAGTGATACCGTAGAATAGAAGCCTTAAGTCACCTTAGTTTAGCAGGTATAACCCAGCAGCTTGAGCAGGCAATTAGAATACCTTGGATGCGTGGACAAAACATTTATTATTTGTACTAGGCTAGTATAAATGTTGTTAAGCATAAGTCTTCTCTGTAGGATCAATAGGTGTCATGAACTTTCTAAAATAAAACCCTAAATATCCAAAAATGGAGTAAAAAGGTAGAGGAGCTGAAAGAGATCATTTTAATTAATACATATACAAAGACACAGACAATGCAAAGAAGAGATTAAGTATCCAGTAAATATTAATTCGTTTATTTTATAAACATAAGAAGGGAACCCAATTTTACGTTTCTCAGATTATTGGTTTAATCAGTAACAAAAAAAATCAACGCAAACTTTCACATATCAACTACCATTGCTACTGCGAACATTCATTTCGAAAAGAAGATACTAAGAGTAGTCAAATTATCGAAATTGTTGCTCTTAAGAAAGTAGCAATACATAAAAGTTGCCGTTAATGGTAAACTTAACTATTTAACCAACGCAATAATTGTACTTAGAGTTACAAGGAGTGTTGGTACTAGTGTACCTAATGAGTTACTAAAGTTACTTCAAACAAAACGAAATTCATGTGTAACTGACAGTACTTAAACTTAATAATAAGGAAAATTTAATGTTCGTGGCATAAGATGAAGAGTAAATACTTACACACATGAAACAAAACCAATATTCAAGTTCTTTATTCAGAAACTTGAATACGATGACTGGAAGCTGGTCCATTTAATCATATTTCAATACCCTATGTAATGTGCAAATGGCAGGAATGATCAAATAGTTCGAAGTAAACAACCATATTCAAAATGTACAATACACAATTTTCTCTGCTGCAAGCCGTTAGTAGATTGAATATGCAAGTGGAACGAATATAATTGTTCACTAATATTTACAATGTGTCTTCTGAGGGACTGGCAATAGTTAGATGTACATCAGTATTTTGTACATGGTGGATGTAACATATTCAGTAAGTAACCACGAGCTTACCCTGAAGGTATGCACATAATTTCTGTGACAATTGTAGAACTTACTTTTCGGAATAAACATACAACGGAAGGTAGATGATTATAATATTAATACCATCAGTGGTGCAAAAAAAGTCTAGAAAATCTACATTGAAATCAAATATTACATAAATATTACATTAGAGCCAATAAATAATTGATGCAATAAGCTACTTCTAACTTTACATAAATATTCTAAGCTGCTTGGAAGTTTAGCAGCAGGAACATTGTTCTCTCTTGTTAGAACGGAAACAAATCATTTTGGTGTTTTGACAAAAGTACCAATCTAAGCTTTTCCGAAACAGCATTCATTAGTCTACGGACTGATAAAGAAACAGTATCCATCCCCAAAGTAAATTCAGATCTATTTTGCAAACAATTTTTGCGAAATGCTCTCTCAATCTGTCAACAAATCTCCCTCTACCAAAAATATCAATTCCAACACACAAAATAAAAAAGGTCAGCTTTGGAGTAAAAATAGTTTACAACATTGTGATCTCTCTTGTCTTTAATGTTGATTTATACTTTTTTTACGTGAAGGATACGTACAAAAAATTGTGCGAGATCAAACATATTTCATTCAACCACAATGCAATTTTACGTATTTGATATATGAAAATGACACATGATAATTATTGTAGAAGTATAACTTTGGAGGCCCACGGAACTCGTGTATACATTAATCAACAAATTTTGCTCTTAGTCTTGTAACATTTTCCAATCACATAGACATGATTTATGAGTTTCGTTTTGATTTCTGAGTGCGCTCATTTCAAGTTGTTAACATACCAAGGTTTTACGCCTTGCATGGTAAACATTACGTAAAATTAAAAATATGTTTTTAAATTTTAAATTTTGATAATAATAAACAAACTAATTATTAATAAAATTTTAATTTCCAAATTCGCCGGCCTTCCCAGGCTCAAAAATAAACTTGACATTACAGTGATACGTAACATTTGTATGTGATTAACTATTGCTACTCACGTAATAATAATAATAGTAATAATATATTAAATCACAGACAACAAAAGTGATATAGATCAAGTCAGTGCATCACTAAATATGTGATATAACCAACAACCACTATTTTGGCTGCAGTAGTGTGTTAAAGTCTTCTAAACTATTATTTCATAACAAAAACTTATAATAATGTAATATTAGTTAAGTTGCTTTGGTATGTGTGAATCCTTGCGATATTGCAGGCTCACATTCCATTAACATAAGTAATTTGACTGTAATCTCATGATATTTAGAATTTACATCCATTCTACATACATAAAGACAAAATTTACATCGACTGGGGCTTGAACCTTGATGGCGCAGTTGGTTAGCGCGGTACTCTAGCAAAGTACAGGTCGTAGGTTCAAATCCTACTCGAGGTAAACTTATTATTTAGGTATTTAATAAAATTAATAATAATTTTTAATTACATATTCACCTTTGAACTTATTCGTTCCTAACAAAAACTTATAATAATTTAATATTAGTCAAGTTGCTTTGGTATGTGTGGATCCTTGCGATATTGCAGGCTCACATTCCATTAATATAAGTAATTTGACTGTAATCTCATTAAGAATTTACATCCGTTCTACATACATAAAGACAAAATTTACATCGATTGGGGCTTGAACCTTGATGGCGCAGTTGGTTAGCGCGGTACTCTAGCAAAGTACAGGTCGTAGGTTCAAATCCTACTCGAGGTAAACTTTTTATTTATGTATTTAATAAAATTAATAATAATCCTCTAAACTATGTACACAATACTCTATTAATATTGCTTAGAGCTGACTTTTGAATTTTTGTAACGTAGCGCATTGTTTTAGATTCAGTGGTAGCTTGTTAAGTAAGATAACTCCTGAGGAGGAAGGAGCTCTTTCAGTACTAGTTGATTTACTTACGAGGTTACGATAGTAGTGGTTCGTCCTTGTATTGTATGAATGAATTTCAAATTTGTGTTGGCTACAATATACATAACTCAAGGTTTCTAAAACGTATAGGCTAGCTAGAAGTAGAAAGTTCTATTTGATAAAGTAAGGCTAACACGATTCATTACTTTTAATACCAGAAATGCAGCGTATGACCCTATTTTGTGCTAAAGATACTTCACGCGCATATGTAGATAGACCCCACAAGTATGCAATTTTGCTATGAACTTCTCCGTAATAAAATGAAATTACATACTTTTCTAGAAGAAAGTATTATAAATTATTTATTTGAAAATAAACCTTGTTAACTTTTTTTGCCAATGATTTGCAATAGAGTTTCCAATTAAGGATATCATCATGCTGAATACCTAAAAATTTTACATTGGTTTGATATTGCACTTGTGAGCCGTTTATTTGGATATCACTAACAATACCGCTTTTTTATTTAGCCGAGCGAAAAACAAGGAAATTGGTTTTAGAATAATTAATGTGTAGTTTGTTGCTGACAAACCAACCTCATAACGTCATTAAGAGAACGCTGATATTATTCACAAGATCGTGAATGCTGTAGTTTGAAATTATCCCAGAAGTATCGTCAGCATACAAATACAGAAAGAAATTTACCAATTCTACAATATCATTAATAAATAGGAGAAATAATGTAGGTCCTAATATGGATCCTTGGGGAATTCCTACCTTGATAGGTAGAACTGAGGAATGGTATTATGTACAGTATTATGTAGTGATTTGCACCTAATTTTAACACCTGTCAGGTAAGACTGAAACAATTTCGCTACGACACCTCTTGTCCCATACGTTTCTAATTTAGTAAGCAAAATAGTGTGATCCACACAATCGAACGCCCTGGTTAGATAGCAATATACACCAGCTATATATTTTTTATTGTCTAGCGCCTCCACTATTTCATTTATTAAAGAATGTATTGCAGTAATAGCTGAATATGTTTTTCTAAACCATGTAGTTTGTCACAAATTATTGAATTCTTTTCTAAATGATATAATAGTCGAGATAGTATGGCATATTCAAAGATATTTGCAAATGATGACATAACAGATATAGGTTTGAAGTTTATGGTATCTCTGTGAATGTTTTTTCGTGCATGGGATGAACAGAAGCATTCTTTAGTGCACATGGAAATTTACCTTCCTGAAAACATAGGTTAACTAATATGTTTGACGGTTTAATAAGTGATATTGCTACATTATTTAGTAAACTAAGAGGAATATTGTCTGGACCATAACTATTTCTGTTTTTTTAGTTTTTTTGACAATTGAGAGAGCTACCTCTTAGGTGTAAAGAAAACCACACGTACTATCGTAGATAGCCGTCGAAATACCACTACGAACACAATTCTTTACAGATGCGATTAACGTACGTACAGAGTTAGATACAATTCCTTGCGGTTCTTCCGCAAGACGGACATTAGATGTGTTCACGACTTCTAATGGATCAGTAATAGCTATGCTCTCTATAGATATGTTGAATTTGGCAAAATGTGGTTTTTGTGCGCCTTTGTCTATTAAGGACTAGGCAGCTTTACTCGGGTCTTCATCAGTAGTAAGGCTATGTGACTTCTTATGGACTCACGTCACACTATTCAGCGATGTGAGCGAGCACTTAAGCCCGGCCCCCATCAGAAGTTTGCGGTTGGAAACCAATGGGAGAAGAGGGCGTGGCTACTCCTGCCGGAAGTAGCAGTCAAGTCAACGGGATGCAAGGATTGGCCCGCACATTTCTGAGTTCAGGAAGTGGGATGGCCAATGAAAGACGTGGCAGCCATGTTGTAATTCTTCAGCGGCCTCTGAAGTCTTCAGGTAGCGTTTAATGGCTTCCTTGGATGACGTCTGGGCCTTTCGGTAGGCTCTTAGAGGGCGTCGATGTCTTCAGTCGCTTCTGAGGACTTCTTTAGAGGTCTTCTGCGACTTCTGGTGGGTTGGTTGGGATATCGCATTCTGCGGCGCCTTGCAGACATCTTTTTGTCGCTGTTGAAGAGGAACTTCCGGTTGTAGTATAAGTTTGAAAAAATTGTTTTCACCGGGATTGGAACTCGAGTAAGTTATGTTATAAATATGTGCAAATGTATATAAACAACTGAACTATCTCTGTTTTAGATATGGAAATATGAAAAGTGTGATGCAAACATAAATATTTACGCTGACATCATAATGAATATAGATCAGTTTTTCAATTTTGGCTGAAACAATGGGTGGGAGGGAGGGAGGGAGGGAGAGACAGAAAGAAAGAGAGAGGGGGGGTTAGAGAGAGCGAGAGAGAAGGGGGGAGAGATAATTAACGAAGCAGCATTCGGCTAATGTGCATTATTTGTAATTACATTTTACAATTAAAACACTAGCTGTAGTATTTTGAAGTAATAAAATAGAAAAGGAGATTTGCATTTTCAAATAAACATTAAATTTACATTAAAAAAATTTCAATGTAATATAAACTAGCATTATATATTCTACAATAATTAACACAAGAAGCAATGCATTTACTTATAAATATTTAATACATGTTAATTAAATACATTAAAGCTAAGTACAGCAGTCAGTTAAATCTATAAATCATCATCATATGCTTTAATTAATGTAATAGCATGAATTTAATAATAAATGTAGACTCTAAAGAAACAAATTTTATCATTTAATAACATCCTGTAAACGCTCCAGCTATGGTCGACGAAAGAGTAGAACGCATTCGGAGGAACAAAGAAAGCAATTTACGCGACCGTTATATACTAATTTTTCTTATTGTAATGAAAACCGTACATTTTACAATTAAAATACAGATTTTATTATTGTTTTGAAGTAATAAAATAGTAGAAAATAATGTTGATACATGTGTAATACAAATAATATAATAAATTATAAAAAGATTTCAATGTTATTCATTACAATTAAAACTATTTGCAATTTCAAATAAATTATATAAAAAATATATTTAAGGTTTGCAATATATGAATATGTAATTACATTTTCTGATTATATTAAACATAAATATTTAGGCCGACGTCACAATGAATAAAGGGCAGCTTTTCATTTTTGGCTGAAGTGATAGTCGGTGTTAGAGAGAGAACACATTCGAGAATCAACATCCGGCGCATTCCAAATATATTGTTTTTACTAAAATAATTAATATATTAGGTAATAAATAGAAAATAATGTTTTTGATAAATATACAATACTAATAAAGTAATAAATTAGAAAAAGACTTTGATGTTATGCGTTACAATTAAAACTATTTGCATTTGTAAATAAATCATATATAAAAATTATATTGAAAGTTTACACTATGTAAATACATTTTCAAAACTTAGAATTCAGATTTTGCATGCTATCTAGAAACCATACTACTCAAAGTATTAGTAAAGCTAATAAATTTGTGTTCTGTGTATACAATCCTTCTAATGTTAAAAGGTATTGAAATATACGAACATAATTGATAACAAGGTTATCGCAAAAGAAAGAAATTGATACTTATTAGCTGCATAACCACAAACGCATCCGGATTTAGTGTAACATCTTATCAGCGCTATTCAAAATTTATATTAATAATTTAATACTACATACGTAATAATCAATTACAGCAGATAACATTTTTATATCCAGACGTACCTGCAACCTACAATATCCGACGCGTGACGAATATAAGAGCAATGTAACATATGGTTCTTTATCAGTCATTATCGCGCTTTGATCAGGTGAATTTCAATACTACATTTAAAAAACAAAAATTAAATAAGTTTCAGGTTTTCTATCCATCCATTATTATACTTTTACTTGCTATGTATTTACTGCTGCAGTTCGTTCAACGGATATGTTCAGCATGTTTTATTCATTTTACTTAAAGCATGAATTATATAAATGAGTTTTCTAGGTTTACATTACCTACAAATGTGTTCAGCGCTTGACTGCTATTTTAAATACTTGTATCGCTTCAGGTAAGTTATATATTTATATTTGAAGCATTAATCACATTGATAAATTACAGGTTCCATAAATTCAATCCGCAGTTCGTTAGCTAAATATTAAAGGTAGAATGTCTACCATTTCTGCTAATCCATTTCAGTGATTTATTTTTAGGCATAGCTTTAATTCAGAAAACTAATTCATCCCTAGAAATGATTGAACATTTTACAAGCATGCCAACACTCAAGATGAAGATAAAGTCTCCAAAATAACCAACATCATTGATTCAAATCTAAGGCTGGTTAAGATATGCGTTACTGACTCATCATTGAGTATTCGTAATAAAAGACATCTAGCGAGCGTTGCAGGGAAATTGGAGCGGTTCAGGATGCTAGTCAAGTAGCTGATAAAACCAGATGTAGGAGGATCCCTCGGAAGCAAGGTACAGCCGAGTGGAGAGATTTCACTACAGCCCTTAAATTCAGGGTGAACACTGGTATTGTGATTAATTTAAGGCATAGAACATTAAGGACATTTTTGACGATAGTTTTAAGTTATTTTAAATTAGGATTAGGGAAATTTTTAGCATTTGTAATCATATTCTAAGAGTTAATTTATAATTGTATGCAGAATTCGTTAAATCATCTTTAAATAATTTTGATGATGATAACTTAATGTACAGGGAATCTTGTTTCACGAGCAAATACTTTAATATTTTAACATCTAACCTTAATATGACAATCTAAAAATTTTATTAAACAGTAATGTAGTAAATTACTTGGTTTCAATTTGAAGAACAGGTTAGTGGTTGGGTTCTATCGAACAGTATAACTCTAATAGGGGCGTCGTCCTTTATTCCTTTACCCCTGTAGATAAAAGGTAAGAAATGCATCATTAACGTAAAGAACAATGATGAAGCCTGTTTCGGGTGATATTTAGCATGGGCTCTATTTCCCGCTCCTAACAACTCTGATCGTCCATCATTATATACCTGTTATACCAAAATCCTAGTTTATCCATAAACGTGTATGCCCTTATGAGAAAAGAAAATATGTAGCTGAATATAACGCATTACCCAAATATATATATATATATATATATATATATATATATATATATATATATATATATATATATATATATGAAGATAAACAACAGCATGTTACTTTATTAATGATCCAGCAGAATTATGAAATTGAGAGCAAAATAGATGATTTTGAGTCTTGGAACAACTAAAGGTAATGACAGTCATTAAATTTCATTTCTGCTAGATCAAAAACTTATCAGGATTAGTGCGTCCGCAGTTAACGAAAAATAGCGGCAAATTATATCTATGCGATGGATACTAGCTTCGAATGTGTATTTTAAGAATTATGAGTTCAAGCAGACTGCGCCATTTATTTTATATTGCGACTTGGAATGTTTAGTGCAGGATATTAAAGATGACGAAACGTAGAATACCGTTAAATATAAAAGACATAACATATGCAGCATCGCATATTATCCCCACTGCACGTTTAAAGATTCCTTATCAAAGCTTTGGATGCGTAGGTGAGGAGTATATTAATTGGTTTAGCAACAGGCTGCTAGGTATTGCTAGTAGCCTGCAGCAGTATTTTCAAAATCACGTACCTATGGAAACGTTAAGCGACATGCAAATGCTGGTATAATGCATCCACCTACTGTCATATTTGCGAACATCCCTTTTTAGGTCATGGTATTAAAGTAAGTGATTATTGTCATTTTACCGGTAAAATTAGAGGTAGTGCTCATCAAACATGCAACATCTGGTATAAGGCCCCGCTAATAAAAATAGTTTTTTTTCCATAATTTTTCCGGTGATGACTCACACTTTCTGATAAAAGATATTTCCCAAGCCATCCTCGATCACATTTCATTATTACCTAAAACTAAAGAACGCTACATATCATTCACCAAAGACATTTATTCCACAGTTAAATTTTGATTTGTATATTGATATCGCTTCATGAACGATTCCCTAGATAAATTACCATTTAGCGATTTCAAAATTTTATGCAGTACGCTAAGTCATTTGAATGATGAGCAGCTGCAGTTATTAACTAAAAAGGGGGTGTATCCGTATTAGTATTTAGATACGTGGGCTAAATTTAACAAAACTTGTCTTCCGGATAAGGATAAATTTTAAAGCAAGTTGAGGCAATCACATCACAGATAATGATTATGCGCATGAACGTTTGCAAAAAGTTTCAAATTCCAAATTTAGGTCAATACAGCGATGCTTACATAGAGCTGCTCACTGATGTTGATATGTTATTGTTCGTGGAAAGGGTATAAGAGGAGGGATAATACAATGCTGTACTAAACATAGCAACGATAATAATAAGTACATGGGTGAATACGATCCCAGCAAACCATCCTCTTATATCCTTTACACAGATATGGTTAACTTATATGGATGGGCTCAAAGCCAATTTTTGCCGCGGGATGATTTCAAGTGGCTTAGCGAGCGGAGATTATATTGATAAACCTCTGAATCAATTTTGAATTTTGCCGGACGATGCATGCAATGGATTAATCCTAAAGGTGCATTTATTATATCCGGACAATTTTCATGATCGTCATAAATACATTCCATTCTGCGTTGTACAGGGTACTCCACCTAGTGGTAAAAATAGGAAACTGCTCTCAACGCTACATTCTAAGACTAAGTATGTCATTCATTAGCGTAATTTGAAGCAATACCTTCAAGCAGGCCTTGTACTTGAGAAAGTTGATCGCGCGATTAGCTTCAACCAATCGCGTTGGCTCAATCCATATACAGACTTGAATACAATGTTTCCAGCAGAATCCACTAGCTCTTTCGAGAAAAACTTGTATAAACTCTTAACGAAAATTTCGGCAAAACAATGGAAAATGTTATAAATCAAAGAACAGTCAAACTCGTCACCAGGTGGAGTGGTACGTATGGAACCAATTATTACATGTCCCTGCCTAATTTGCACATCAGAGAGATATTTGATGGAATTAATGGCTATCGAGTTATCTAAGGTGTAAATCTTCTTTAATAAGGCGCTATATGTGGGAATTGCTATTTTAGACGTTTTTAAAACTTTGATGTACGATTTCCACTACAATTTCAAGCAACGTCAGTTTAATGATGTTGCATGATGTTATTATATATGGATACCCATAGCCTGGCGTACGAGATGAAATGTGAGGATGCATAAGAACTTATACGCAACATCTAAAATGTATAGCTTTAGACTTAAGGATTATGAGATAAATAAGTTAAAAGGTGTTATTCAAAATGCTCAAGAAGCGGGGATATAACAAGCGTCTCTCAAAACAGTATCATATCGAAAAGCCACCACGTTTATAGTATAGAACATTTCGAGTTTCAGGACTCGGCTGTCGCCTCGTCGTTAAACGTCTCATTACTACTGTTAAATATGATCTCCCGAACTAATGACGTTAATTACTATTACATCATGCGAATGATGTAAGCCTAAAGCATGACCAATCTCATGTAGTAATACAATAAAGTAGCTGGTTTGATCCTACAGGGGAACGTGCAAGTCTCGAAGGTACCATGGCTCATCCCAGACTATGTCTATTTCAGTTATACTTTGATCTTTCCTCGGGAAGTCGGAATGTCCTAGAACATTGCCAGGTCTATAAAACGGATATTTAGTGATTACCTCCGACCACTCTAGAATGATTACATCGTTGAAACGATATTAATACATCGTAACTTTTAGAACAGCATTTAAATTTTGGATTTGAATGTTTTCCCAAACTTCAAACCCATTTGCGGTTAATTTGATGACACGCATTCCGTACTCTCTAGTCGAAAACTTAGAACAGGCTTTTTCCAATGATATGAATGTGTTGCTTATGTATCGATAGCATCTTGGCTGGCACATCTTGGAGTGGTAAATAATGTTACGGGTTCATCATTTAGGGTACCATCGACATGCAGTCTATAGTATTCTTAAAAGGATTTAATGATTAAAGTATGACTATCTATCAGCGCACCCGCATCTTCATTTATTTAACCATATGGACGCAAACAAGTTTCAACCATATCCAAATTGCTTTCGTCATAACTACTAGTAATTAGTGTAGTGGAACTACACAGCACTTTCCATAAACCTCTCAAAACGTATGGATTCAAACGCTAGGTCCCTTATTAGAACCTATTTCAAATTTGATGTTTTACCTCCATAACAATTACAGAAACCTAAATCTACTTTTAAAAACATAGCATTAGGTTGAGTCTCTATCAATCTCTATTAAAATACTGATTTACATAATATATGTTTATTTTTACATATATTTGACAAGTATGGTCTGAAAGTTGCATCTTTTATAATTTTTTTCGGAAAGATGTGTACAATTTCAGTTAAAAATGAATAATCTTTTATGTTGACCTATTAATTCTGAAAACAATCTAGGAATTTGACAGAAAAATTTGCCTCTAAGTAATATACCTTCTTCATCGCTCAGACCTTCATTATACAGATTGGTTGCTACTAAATTTATAATTTATAAATCGAATAATTACGATAATCATTCATATAATTCTGCTTCTGATTTATCACCTCCACAGCCGAAGAGGATAGGTTGGTTGCCTGCTCGGATAATAATACTGCATTATTTGTTCTGCTTATTCTGATTCGCTTGTCTTCGTCGGTAATGAACAATTAAACTTTTATACCATAACTTACACAGATAGCTTTCCCGAGTTCTCAGATTTAAGGTTTGACGTATTAGATGCTCAGTTTTAATGTTCGAGATTTCGGGCCATTCTTCCATATCAAAGTGTAGGCAGCATATGTCAGTAAATGTCGTCCAAAATAATTGTACTACAGGTTTAAAGTCGTTATTTTTTAATGAACTTCCTACTTCGAGTGCGGTAGAATTATTAATAAACAGCGCCCACGTTAATAATAAACGTTCTACAACAAAGGTATTAATAAGATGTCTATGCCGCAATGCTAATTACTTTTAGACGCCGCTTCAGGTGTTCATGGATAATCAGCTTTATCATCAATATTCATATATTGCTAAAATAAGATGTATGAAGCATTAGAATAAATCAATCGATGTTGATATATAGATAGACTACCTCCTCTAACGTTTGATTTTTTTTAATGTAATAATAAATAAATCCGTTTAACTATAATGACGTAAATTTTTTGTTTTACCTGCAGTGTCATATTAACTTCTATACGCTGTTGGAATAAACAACTTCCTACGTTACAAATATTTTTTTATTATAATATTTATATACAATATGTACATTAATATAATTATAAGAACATCGAGGATGATGACGATGATGATTAGGTAGGTTATCCTACAAACATGAATCATTAATTTTGCAATTCAAAATAATAATGACTTACCTGCGTAATTAATGAAGGATAGTTTAGCTATCATTTAAACTTTACCAATGTCTACCCTGCCTCCATAAACTAGCGCAATTTTTCAATTCATTGCTGAAGATTATGCACCATCTCATCCGTTAGCTCTTTCGTTAACCTCTCTGGGAGAAATATAGTATGTTCTATTTCTACCATATTTAGTGTTTAAAACTTTAATATTTCTTAGCCGATATTTGTAATCAATAAACACATGGGAAACTTTTAATACAGGGTTGAATTCACCTTCAACTACTAAGTTTAGGTGCTGTAGAAGATCTGTAATGAATAGCGTAGTATTAATAACTGAAGCTATATGACAATTGCATCTAGTGTTTATATCGAATTTTTATTAATATATTGAGAATGCGGTTTCCGGTTTCATTGTTCTATTCATTTATATAATTAATGCTTTAAGTAAAATGAATAAAACGTACTGAATATATCTGTTGAACGAACTTCAGCAGTAATTACACAGCAAGTGGAAGTATAATAATGCTTAGGAAACCTGAAATTTATTAACACCCTAATTATTATTTTTAAATGTAATACTGAAACACACCCAATCAAAGCGTGATAACGACTGATAAAAACCATGTATTACATTGTTTTTATGTACGACACGCGCCGGGTGTTGCAGGTTGTTCTAACAGAAATGTACATCTGGATATAAAAATCTTACCTGATGTAATTGTTTATTGCGTATGGAGTATTAAATTATTAATATAAATTTTGAATAGCGCTGATAAAAATAACACTAAATCCGGATGCCTCTGTGGTTTATATAGCTGATAAATATCTATTTTCTTCTTTTGCGATAACCTTGATGTCAATTATTTTCATACATTGTAATATATTTTTACATTGGAATAAATAAATTCTTTAAGGATTTTATTAAACAGAACACATATTTATTAGCTTTACTAATACTTTGAGGAGTATGGTTTCTAGATAGCATGCAAAAACCTGCGAGTTCTGTTGTGAAAATATTGCAAACTTTCGATATAGGTTTTATATATGATTTATTTACAAATGAAAATAGCTTTAATTGTAATGCAATAACATCAAAGTCTTTTTCTAGTTTATTACTTTATTAATATTCCATATTTATCAACATTATTTTCTATTTATTTTAAAATGTAATTACCTATTTATTCAATTTTAACAAACGATTATATTTAGAATGCTCGCCGGATTTCGTTTCTCGAATGTGTTCTCTCTCTAGCACCGACTATAACTTCAACCAAAAAAATGAAAAACTGCTTTGTATTCATTGTGACATTGGCTTAAATATTTATGTTTAATACAAATCAGAAAATCTAATTGCATATTTACGTATTGCAAACTATCAATGTAATTTTTATTTCTGATTTATTTGAAATTGCAAATAGCTTTAATTGTAATGCATAACATTAAAGTCTCTTTCTAATTTATTGTGTATTACATATTTATCAACATTATTTTCTACTATTTTATTACTTCAAAACAATAATAAAATCTGAATTTTAATTGTAAAATGTACGGTTTCCATTAGAATAAGAAAAATTATTATATAACGGTTGCTCGTAAACTGCTTTTTTTGTTTCTGCTAATGCGTTCTACTATTTCGTCGGCTGTAGTTGGAGCGTTTACAGGATGTTATTAAATGATAAAATTTGCTTCCTTAGAGTTTATATTTATTATTAAATTCATGATATTACATTAATTAAAGCATATAATGATGTCTTCCAGATTTAACTGGTTGCAGCACTTAGCTTTAACGTATTTATTTAACATGTATTAAATATTTATCAGTACATACATTGCTTCTTGTATTAATTACTTATTAACGTTGTTTTCTATTATTTTATTACTTCAAAACAAGAATAAAAGATGTATTTTAATTGTAAATTACTCGTTCCATTAAATTTATTACTTTATTCCTATTACATATTTATCAACAACATTATTTTCTATTTATTATCAGATACATTATTTTAATATGTAATTATTTATTTATTCAACTTTAGAAAGCAATTATATTTAGAATGCGCGCCGGATGTTCCTTCTCGATTGTGTTCTCACTCTAACACCGACTATCACTTCATTGTGACATCGGCTCGAATGTTTGTTTAATATAAATCAGAAAATTTAATTATATATATAATATATATATATATATATATATATATATATATATATATATATATATATATATATATATTGCAAACTTTCAATATAATTTTTATACATGATTTTATTTACAAATGCAAGTAGCTTTAATTATAATGCATAACATTAAAGTCTTTTTCTAATTTATTACTTTACTTGTATTAGATATTTATCAACACTATTTTCTACTCTTTTATTACTTCAAAGAAATAATAAAATCGGTATTTTAATTGTAAAATGTACCGTTTCCATCAGAATAAA
This sequence comes from Vesta saturnalis, assembly GCA_036346205.1. Classification (NCBI taxonomy): domain Eukaryota; kingdom Metazoa; phylum Arthropoda; class Insecta; order Coleoptera; family Lampyridae; genus Vesta; species Vesta saturnalis. The sequence continues at coordinate 1,029,879 of JARFJB010002114.1, forward strand.
AAAAAATAGTACATAACGGTAGAGCGTAGATTGCGTTCGTTGTTCCTCCGAATGCGTTCTCACTCTTTCGTCAACCATAGCTGAAGATTCTCACACTTTCTCCTGATTCATTATTTTAAATTTCTACATCATTTACAGAATGTTATTAAATAATAAAATTTACTTCTTTAGAGTTTACATTTATTTATTGATTCATGCTATTATATATTACAAACTTTCAATGCAATTTTTATATATTATGTTTTATTTAAAATTGAAAATAGTTTTAATTGCAATGCATAACATCAGTCTTTTTCTAATTTATTACTTTATTAGTATTACATACTTATCAACACTATTCTCTATTTATTGTCAAATGTATTAATTACGTATTTATTCAACTTTAGCAAGCGATTATATTTAGAATGCACGCCGGATGTTGCTTGTCCAATGTGTTTTCTCTCTAACACCGACTATCACTTCTGCCAAAATTGAAGAGCTGCTCTTTATTCATTGTTATGTCGGCTTAAATATTTATCTTTAATATAAATCAGAAAAGTAGTTACATATTTATATATTGCAAACTTTCAATATTGTTTTTATATATGATTTATTTTGAAATTGCAAATAGTTTTAATTGTAATGCATGACTTTGTCTAATTTATTACTTTACTTGTATTACATGTTTATCAACATTATTTTCTACTATTTTGTTACCTCAGAACAATAATAAAATCTGTATTTTAATTGTAAAATGTACGGTTTCCATTAGAATAAGAAAAATTAGTATATAACGGTCGCACGTAAATTGCCTTCCTTGTTCCTCCGGATGCGTTCTCACTCTTTCATGGACCATAACTGGAGCATTTACAGAATGTTATTAAATGATAAAATTTGCTTCTTTAGAGCTTATAGTTATCATTAAATTCATGCTATTACATTAATTAGAGCACATGATGGTGATTTCTAGATTTAACTGATTGCTGTACTTAGCTTTAATATATTTAATTAACATGTATTAAATATTTATCAGTTAATGCATAGCTTCTTGTATTAATTATTTTAGAATATACAGGGTGTTTAAAAAAGATGCGCAATATTAAAGGAGGTGATGGCTCAGGTCGTTTTATACAATAAAGTTCCTATAAACATAGGACCGCAAACGCTTCGTTACCGATCTACAGCGTGTTGAAGTTTAATTTAAAAAAACAGTCAAAATTAGATTTTTCCAAAACGGCTTGAGATATCATAATGAAATTTTACGCGTGTCAATAGCTGTGGGAGACGAATACAACACGATGTTTCAGTCGTACCACTGGCGCGCGTATTGGCACGTCACAGGATATTTTTCAAGAAAAAAGTAGGATGCCGTTGATTTCTCTAAAAATAAAAACATTTTTTAATATTTGTTCAATTGTGAATAAAAAGCTCTCTTGACTTTTTATCGTACGACGAACCGTTTTTGAGTAAAAAAAAAACATTTTAGTGCATTACCATTTGTTACAGAAAAAAAAGTTTTAAAAATCAAGGGTTTCATTCAAGGAGAAAAACAAATATTTCACCAAACCAAAAATTTTGCCAACCAAAAATTACAAAAACTGTTCAAAGTGACCACCTCGAGCTCGGATGCAAGAATCCAATCTTCTCATTGACTGTCGAACTCTCTCAAAAACACCAGGATCTGTTTTAATTGAGTTGCACCCAGCAATGATTCGATTTCTTAAGTCTTCTGCGTTTTCCAATGGAGTAGCGTACACCAAGGACTTCAAATGGCCCCACAGGAAGAAATCAAGGGTATTTAAGTCCGGGGATCGTGCAGGCCATAAGTGAGGTCCACCCCGGCCAATCCAACGATTTACGTATGCTTGTGTTAAGAAATAGCGAGCTACTTGACTAAAGTGGGCTGCTGCGCCATCGTGCATGTACCACATTGCATCTCTAATTGCTAATGGTACGTCCTCCAGAAATCCAGCGAGCGTGTTTTCCAAAAAGTTGCGATACACCTCCTCGGTAAGTCTCCCGGGTAGAAATACCGGTCCAATTAGGCAGTCACCCACAATCCCAATCCAAACGTTCAAATAAAACTGATGTTGAAAACGATCTTCAACAATTTCATTTGGATTTTCTTCACACCACACATGGTTATTATAGAAATTCCGTATTGCATTTCTTGAAAAACTCGCTTCATCGGTGAACAGAATCAACATCAGGAGTTGAGGGATTTGAACCATTTTGTGCAAAAGCCATTGACAGAATGCAATGCGAGGAGGAAAATCAGCAGGAAGAAGTGATTGAACGTGTTGTATATGGAATGGATAAAACAAATTTTCCTTAAGAATGTGCCAAACAGTCCCATTACTTACATCGAAAGCGTCAGAAATTTTTCGAGTAGAAGTACCTCGATCTTCTTCAATCATGTCCAGCACATCCTCTTCCAGCTCTACCGTTCTTGCTGTCCTTGGCCTTCCTGCTCCTTCATTTCACCTTAATGTGCCTGTTTTATAAAGACGCCGATGAATACATTCGAAAGTTTTTCTATCAGGAGCAATACGGCCCGGAAATCTTTCAGTATACAACCGCCTAGCTTCTAATGCATTCCCATCATAAACGTAGTGCATGTCGGTCATCTCGGCATTCGTATAGCGATTCATGATAAGGAACTTCAACAAATTTGGCACATACAAAATTATTCAGTGATATGTCAGTGAATAATACAGGAATGTTTAAAAATATTTTTGTACGCATGATAAATGGACATGCACTAAAATGTTTTTGTTACTCAAAAACGGTACGTCGCACGATAAAAAGTCAAGAGAGCTTTTTACTTCACAATTGAACAAAGAATTAAAAATATTTTTTATTTTTAGAGAAATCAGCGGCATCCTACCTTTTCTTGAAAAATAGCCTGTGACGCGCCAATACGCGCGCCAATGGTACGACTGAAACATCGTGTTGTATTGCAAAGTATGCGTCTCCCACAGCTATTTACACGCGTAAAATTTCATTATATATCAAGCGGTTTTGGAAAAATCTAATTTGACTGTTTTTTAAATTAAACGTCAACTCGCTGTAGATCGGTAACGAAGCGTTTTCGGACCTATGTTTATAGGAACTTTATTGTTTAAAATGATCTGGGCAATCACCTCCTTTAATATTGCCGCATCTTTTTTAAATACCCTGTATAATGCTAGTTTATAGAATATTGAATTCTTTCAATGTAAATTTTATGTTTATTTGAAAATGAGAATATCCTTTTCTGTTTAATTACTTCTCTCTCTCTCCCTATATATCCCTCCCTCTTCCTTCCTCTCCTTTCCCTCCCTCCCTCCCTCCCTCCCACACTCCCAATAAATGGAGAGATGGTATTGGTTAAAGCACCGTTTAATGATTTTTGTGGTACTGTTCACACATATTTGGTAAATTTGTTGATATTTAAAGTAATTTAGTTACGATCAGATATGAAGCCAGAATATACATTACAAGCACTACTACTGAAACATTATCAAGAATAGCTTTCTTCCTAGTAGGTTTAGTAATTTCCTCGTACATTAAACGTATACAGCACGTTTCTTAAACTGAGAACATTACGATCGTTTTCAAGGCATCACCATTTAATATTGTATGAGCATTAGCTTCATAAACAGAATTTAAAACATCATGTAACGAATTTACAAATTTTGCAAAATTTCCCAAAAGAGATATATAGCAGGTAAGTATTATGAACCTTAAGTCATTTACTTTCTACAATACACCGCAAATTTCCATATCTAGTTCAGAGCAATATTTTTCTAAATCTAATACCTCCACATTAAGGTTTTCTTTGGCATGTGTGGACTCCCCCCCCCCCTCAATAATATGTAATTTTATACTAAAATGTTAAACTAATTTGTATTCATACACCTTTATATATTTTATGATTTCATCATTACACCAAGTTTCGTTCAAACAGATTTATTGTACACTTCAGTTCAAAAAGTTCGTTTCTATTTGTGTGATTTTAATAGGATTGAGTCCTTGTATATTGAGAATTAGGATGACAACACTTTTATAGTCCTAGTCGACGAATTCTATTTTAAACCTGAATCTTCATTACTTACACCCAACATATTTTATTTTGATAAAGCTCCATTAAAGTTTGAAGTATTTGACTTTACAAGATACGCGGTAGCCGACTTACCATTAAATTTATTTACAAAAGTTAAATAATCCGTATTAATAAACTTGCCACGATCATTAAGTGTGTTTGTTTTTAATGCATTTTTAATTATCAAATTCGCTGTCGTGTTTATAAAACTAATAATACTATTACGGACTTTAGATTTTCCTTGTCTATTTATACGAAAACCGTCCCGCGTAAAGCTACATTTAGTAGTGATAGCATTTAAATCAAATAGAGGCGTTCTGGTATTAGTAAAATCATTATAATGTTGAAAGTACATGACGTTCGTTCCAATATGGACAGTAAAAAATAGAGAATTATTATTTTTCAAAGCATTTAAAGTGTTTATTATAGAGCTTCCTTGCAAAGGACTGTTGGTACACCTGATGTTAATGAAAAAGCACACCCCTAAGGCAATCTAACGTAGAAATTTTGGATGCCCTTTAAATCTTAGTAATAACTACGAACGTATTGTAATTGTCATGTAAAAAACAACAATCTTGTCTTCAGTTCTTAAGCATACGACTTTAAGTAAAGCACATTTGTTAATTGTTTGTTAGATCAACAACGTTAAATGATTAATGTAAGTGTTCAATAAAAACCTATAAAAATTATATTTATATATTATTTTTCTTAATAATTTAACCTTACGGACTTTGTATTACATGAAAAATGATCATGGGAATGGGAGTATTACTCATCAGTAGCAATACTAGCAATTAAAGATAATATTAATAATTAGAAAAATCTCGAAACAATTTTGGAAATGTCGTATCTTTATAAAAGATCTAGATCCCATTTCAAGGATCTTTGATCTTTATCTAGATCCATTTTCACGTACGGATCTTGGATCTTTATCTAGATCAGTTTTTAAAAATGTGTTTGGATCTGTATCTAGATCCTAAATAAATGGATCTTACCCAACACTGATGACCGCATTGTTATGAAAATACGTAAAACCTGGTTCGAAACTAACTTGAAAATCTGTTATATAAAAAGAAGGATTATATCTTTTATTGTTTTATGTGTTTATAAAACCAAACAAATGATCTTATTTTTATTGCATTATAATGGAATTAGATAATAAATTTAAATGTCATTATGGTTTACTTCAAGGAATTTAAAACAGCTTCAAGTTAGTTGTTTATCTTACATACCGGAATTGATAATAGGAGTAATATATTTTTAGTATGAATTAACTTCAATTAAATTGTTGCTTAAAAACAAAAATCAACTCATTTACAATATAATTAGACTAATAGGAAGAAATACAAGAAACAGTGCAATCTCAAATTGTCTTGATTTCATTATTTCCCTGATAACACGGTGCTACATTTTCCCATTTTAATTCTAAACACTACTAGTAAAAGAGGAATATTTATGAAATCGTATTATCAAGGATGTAATTGAAATTAAAATGCGTCATATTTGGTAAAATCAAAACACGTTATTTGGCATATAATTTCCCATGATTTGTGATTTAAATATAAATAATTGATAGTCACACGTAACACTAAAAATTGAATTAGTATAAAATTAGCAGTGTTTCAATAAAAAATAAAAAACTGCTTTTGAACTTGCCGAATTCGTTTCCTTTTTCCAACGATAAAAATGGAAATTAAATTTAAATATAGATTTTTTCTACCTTTTATATTCATTATTTATTATTATTAGCATTACAATAGTGTTAACGATTTCACTAAAGGTAACGCGAAACGCATATAACAAAATAATACTATCTAATCATAGTTTAATAACTAATATAAAATCCTTCATTTTATTAAAAGCCTGCATCCTTCGACGCATGTTGACCTTTAAAATTTGTCAAAGGTTCCTAAAACTCCTTAAAGCGACGGGGTATTTTTTCTTATTAAAATAAAGCTTCACAATATAGTTACGACAAAGTCAAAACGGGTTATAACTGAATATTTAATAATCATATGTTCTATTTATGCCCTATTTTCACAAAGCAATTTTAAATTCTATTCTTATTTCAGTAATTACATGTAACTACTTGAATGATATTGCAAATTAATTGATTTCCGGCTTAACCTTTCTGTAATAATCGTTATTATTCTAAAAATAAATATGCCGAATATACCAGAATAATAGAATATATATATATATATATATATATATATATATATATATATATATATATATATATATATATATATATATATATATATATATATATATATATATATATATATATATATATATATATATATATATATATATATATATATATATATAGAAATTGTTTAGTGAACGAACAGTTCAATTTAATAATCATTAATTGTATTGTATTTAAAATTAACTTTTAAAGTACATACAGTAAAAGATTAACTCGAGTGGGACTTGAACCCACGACCTCCACTTTGCTAGAGTGGGTTCAAGTCCCACTCGAGTTAATCTTTTACTGTATGTACTTTAAAAGTTAATTTTAAATACAATACAATTAATGATTATTAAATTGAACTTCGTTCGTTCAATAAACCAATTTCTATAGTTATCTATTACTATTGCATACAGCAAATGAAAATTAACAATCAGTCACGTGTTATCATGTGAGATACCTTAGCGAATTGCGGGCTCACATGACATTCACAAAAAGTTGACTGTGATCCTTCATTCTGTGTATAATAATTATAATATATCGTAACTAGGAAGTACACACAGTTCAAGTTTGGATCGATTGTAACTTGCCTCCTCGATAGCTCAGATGAAAGAGCCCCACTCTAGCAAAGTGGAGGTCGTGGGTTCAAGTCCCACTCGAGTTAATCTTTTACTGTATGTACTTTAAAAGTTAATTTTAAATACAAAATAAATTATATATATATATATATATATATATATATATATATATATATATATATATATATATATATATATTGATAAAATAAATATTTGAATTTATTTGAAAAAGACGTTATAATAGCTAAAATAAGAACTGGTTATTTGGCACAAAATTTTTCATAGGTAGGGTGGCATTATTTAATTTACACACATCCCAAATGCTTTAAAAATGTCAATTTCGGTTTTTTTAGGAAATCTCAAAATGAAATATAATGCCTACTTATGGATCCTAAAACTTTTATAAACAAATAAATTTTGTTTCTATTGTAATTTAACGAATCTTTTTCAATTTATGTCGCGTCCTGAGTGGATTTGGACCTGCTTTCTGCAACAAAACGATATAATATATACCTGACCAGTTTTGCATTAGAGGGATGAATAAAATTTATGTGCATTTTTAAAACTACTTGGAGGACGGGCTTTTCATTAATACCGGCTGTACCCGCTATCACTATTACATAATCAGGCAATGTAAAGTCACTCGTCAAGCATTCTGCTCTGTTAACGACGCCTTCAAATGAAGCTTTGTATGCACATAACTTGGTACTTACGTCTTAAGAGGATGTTAAGGTTTTATGATAAACCTCTGCCATGGCTATCCGCTAAAATTAAGACTGCTCTTATTATCGTGTAAGTCACGGATCATAGTATAACCATTTTAATTTTCTGAACTTACAGATCTCGGAATTTCCTTGACCGGAGGTGGGCTTTTCACAGATGCTATTATTGAACATGATTTTTCAGTACCAACTTGTGTCTTTACTTGAGATAGAGTATTAGTCGCGGTTTTATTTTTAGCGCAAATGTCTAAATTGTGTTTCTTGCACGTGGCTTTATTTTGATTTGATATCCATTTTTTTTAAGTAGCCGTATGTAATTTTCCAAATGTTTTATTCTATCCTTTAATACACTAATTTTGAACTTATAGGTTCGTGTCCACTTACTTTTAGTTTGTTTAGGTGTGGCATAGATCATTAATGATGGATTATTATCAATATGAAACAATTCATCGTTTATGTTACAGCACCTATTACTTAGTCTTTCAGTCAAGCGAAGAACTAGATTTTGCGATAATGAAAGAAATATCGTATTATAGTTTTGCTTCTATACTTAAACACGACCAACTCAAACGCCGTTCACCTATATTTCTCCTTTTAACTGATGTATATCACATAGGGCTAAATATTCCAATTTAGACTGAAGATTAAAAAAGAATGTATCGCAGTACATCATAGAAGGCTTTGTAATTTTAAAACATTTAATAAGCGCTAGTGAATACAAAAGGCGTAGATAGTGGTTACCTTGATATTAGTTACGTGAAATTGTTTTTTTGTGTAAATTGATTCTAATTAGAGTAGAAAAAGCAATTTCAATTGAATGTAGTATTCTTAACAAACAAGAAAAAAGAATTTATGTTGGTAATGGAAATTGATAATCCACTGTATCAGAATTCTAAAATTCTATGTATTGTAACGTTCAAAGGTATACTTAGAAACCAAAAGACAACATACAAATTAGTATTTATAGAGAACCTTCCACTACAGATCATGTAATTAATTACAAGTATTTTCATTCTTTAAATCATAAACTAGCAGCTGTTAGGTATTTCTTTAACAGAATTTGCAATTTACCTATACATAAATAACATTTGAACACAAAGGCTAACACAATCATTCAGATTGCCCAGAAAAACGGGTATTCCAAGGGACTAATTCAGAAATTGTTTTATAATATAGTTTATTTTCTCATATTTAAGATTAGACATTTAACATTAGACAACATTACAGAAGAGCAACCCCACTTCTGATCTTTTCCATGTATTGGTCCTTCATTTCAATTCGCAAACGTTTTTAAACAATTTAACATAAACATTGAGTTCGGCAACATTCAAAATCTCAAATATTCTTTAATGAAAAGCAAAGATAAAATTGATAGTCTTTCTCAATCAGGTGTTTATAAGTTACAATGTAACTCGTGCAAAGTAACTACATAGGTCAAACTTTAAGCTGTTTCAGTAATAGGTTCGCTGAACACTTTAATTGTATTAAAAAGAATTACCACACAACCCAAAAGTCAGCCTTCGTACATAACATTTTATTCACTAATCATAAATTTGAAAATGTAAACTTTCACACATTATCACACATAATAAAATACTTATCTTTTTTGGGTTTTTTAATGGTGTATTCTAATTATAGAATCTAAACGTTTCGATAACACTTACAGTTATGTTTGTCAGTAGTAATATCTGTTAAAATTGTTAAATATGTTGTAAACAATTTTGTCAAAGATGAAAAATTGAAACATAAACATCAGCCTGCTATCAAAATAACAGTTTGAGAAACGTATAAAGCCAACTACAGAACTATATTTTAATAAAGAATAACTAGGGCATTAAAAATTAAATAGCGTTAAACTGCCTTAAAGATGACAAATCGGAACACTCCCTATCTGCGAAATCTAACAATGAAAAATGTCAGCCAAAAAACACATTTAACAAAATTTAATCAAGTTATGATGTAAGTGTGAAGTTGCGAAAAACTTAAATTTCAAAATGATAGAAGCATTCACAAATATAAACATGACATCAAATGAAATAATCCAGTTAAGTCTAACAAAAAGATATCTTTATCAATAAGTGCAAGTGTTATTAACAATGAAAAGCACAGTGGAGAACGTTTTTTGTAATTTGTTTTTATTTTAAGCTTAATTTCAACTACTTATGTTAAATTATAGTGCTGTGGTAATTTAACATATAATTGGTAAAGCATTTGCTTCAAGGTCTGGGAAAAACAGCAAAAAACTTAAACATACCAAAAGTCAAAATTAAAATCAAAATTAAGAGGTATTGTTAGGCATTTTTTTAACTATAAGATGCCAAAACCTATTTAAACGGAGATTTTGTTCTTGTCTATTAAAATTATTAGGGTGTTTTTGTATCTCAATAGCTTCACAAAGTAATGAGTTTGTCTTGACAATATTTCCATATTGTCAAATTGAATGTCATGATTCAGATTACACAGTACATGGTCAGCCACAGCAGACTTCTCTGGTTATGCTAATCTAAAAAATCTCGTATGTTCTTTACGTCTTGTATCAAAGCTACATTTAATGCTTCCGATGTATACTTTTCTACATGAACAACATAACTCATACATTCCGGAAGATGATAAAGCGTTTGACACATCTTCACGTGATCTTAAATGTTCTTTAATTTTTCTTGTATGATTAAAAATTGTCCTAATGCTTTATTTAATTAGGATTTTTTCAATTCTATCTGTAACATTAGCTATAAAAGGAAGAAAAGCAGTACCAATATTAAGAACTGGTTCTTCTTTAAGGTTACCTCTAGAAGGTGTAATAATATTATTATCTGTAAGTGAATATCCATTATCTTGTAAGGATTTTGTTAAATATTCATCCTTTAGAAATTCAGGGTATTTCATCATGATTTTTTCAATTCTATCTGTAACATTAGCTATAAAAGGAAGAAAATCAGTACCAATATTAAGAACTGGTTCTTCTTTAAGGTTACCTCTAGAAGGTGTAATAATATTATTATCTGTAAGTGAATATCCATTATCTTGTAAGGATTTTGTTAAATATTCATCCTTCAGAAATTCAGGGTATTTCATCATGATTTTTTCAATTCTACCTGTATCATTAGCTATAAAAGGAAGAAAAGCAGCACCAACATTATTACACCTTCTAGACGTAGCCTTAAAGAAAAACCAGTTTTTAATGTTGGTACTGCTTTTCTTCGTTTAGATTGTATAATTTAAAATGCATCATTAAAAAAACCCAAAAAAGATAAGCATTTTATTAATCATATCTTTGATCATGGTAAATTGGGAATAGCACATATGTACCATAAAGGAAAAAAAAATTTGGTTTTTTAGAAGTTTTAAAAATTCATAAACAATTAGAAGAAAAATCTCAGTATTTTTTTAATGAAGTACTCAATTTTTATAAAGATTATTGTTATGGTTAAACTGGCAGTAAGACAAGGTGACAGATAAATTTGGCTTTCACAGGACTAGCCAGCGGTCGGGGTAGATTTGATGTACTAATTTTGCACACAACAGTGTAGCTTATTATATATAAATCCAAATAGGCTTTGAAACGACATAAATCCGGAAATGGGCGTATTTGAAGTGTCACAATATGGGTTGAAATGCCTAATTACGTCAGTTTTGAGGTCGCTCTAAATACTCAAATAACTCGCTTACCTATACGTACTCTCCTCAGACGGCACTGCGACTAGCAGATCTCGCAACCTGAAAGACTTCAAAAATATTTGCACACTTACTTAAAATAAATGCGTGCCGCAAAAATCAAACACTAATTTGATCAAAAAATCAATAATGCGTTGTTACGTCACTTTATTAAAATTGTCTCTTAAAATAATTTCATGTCAACAACAAAAAAAACATTTAATTCTGTACACAACCACTTGAAATTGAATACTTCAAATTGCCATTCATTATAAAGCATAAAAAAAATGGAACGATTCATTGGCCTTCAATTGTTATGCTATCATTAAATAATGGCTTGAAAAGCTTCCGGCCGTCATTGTTTTTTTTTTAACACCATGTAATGACGTTAATTCAAAGAGCAAATTAAAAAAAAACAATACACATTAAAAAAAATGTGTCATCAGATGGTATGAAATAATCTTCCTCTCTTCTTTTAGCCTTGATTTATCCACTGCTGGACATAGGCCTCCTCCAATTGTTTCCATGAGTTCTTATCTCGGGCGATTTTCATCCAATTTCTTCCGGCAAGGTTCTTGACGTCGTCGATCCATCTTTTCGGAGGTCTTCCTATGCTTCTTTTTGTTTCACGGGGTCTCCAGTTTACTATTCTATGTGTCCATCTTTCTGTACCTTGTCTTGCTATGTGGCCTATCCATTGCCATTTAAGTTTTGCGACACGGTCCATTATATCTGTTATTTTAGTTCTGTTGCGAATAGTCTCATTTAGAATTCTATCTCTCAGGGTGATACCCGACATAGCTCGTTCCATTGCCCTCTGTGTGACACGTAATTGTTCTGTGGTTCTGTTTGTCAGAGCCATCGTCTGCGTTCCATAAGTTGTTATTGGTAATATGCAGCTGTCGTATACTTTGCGTTTCAAGTTCATGGGGATGTCTCCATCTCTTCGTATAAAGCTCAATTTTCCAAAAGCTACCCATGTTAAGTGGATTCTGCGTTCAACTTCGGCAGTTTGATTTTGTTTTCCGAGTTTTATGGTATGACCAAGGTATATGTATTGATCCACTGTCTCTAGGGGAATATTATCGATTAATAGTACATTTTGATCGTTGCTCATTAGTTAAGTTTTTGTAAGGTTCATCCTGAGACCTACTTTTTTCGATACTTCGTTCAGCTCTTTCAGCATATTACTCAGTTCTTCTATGCTGGTACTAACTAATACTACGTCGTCGGCGAATTTCAAGTGGTTCAGATAAACGCCATCGATATTTAGACCTTTGTTGCTCCAGTTTAGTTGTTTGAATACATTTTCCAACGCTAGTGTGAATAGCTTCGGCGAGATGGCATCTCCCTGTCGAACGCCTTTCTCAAGTTGAATTTTTTCCGTTGTCATGTCATCTATTTTAATATGGAACGTAGCTTGCTCGTAAATATTTTTAATGAGTGTGATATATCTCGAGTCTATCCTTGCGTCTTCCATTGCTGTCAGGAATGCCCAGGTTTCTAAACTATCGAAGGCCTTGTGATAATCTACGAATACCAGGTATAATGGGATATTATACTCTGTAGTCTTTTCTATTAATGTTTTAACTGTTTGTAAGTGATCAACCGTGCTGAAACCTTTGCGGAAGCCTGCCTGTTCCTCCGGTTGATATGAATCTAATTTTTCAGTAAGACGGTTTGTTATGATCCTAGTCATAAGTTTGTATAAGTGTAACAGCAGGCTAATCGGTCGATAATTTTCTATGTTGGAGGTATTTCCTTTTTGGTGTATTAAGATTACCTCTGCGCCTTTCCATGCATCTGGTATTTTTACTTGTATTAGGCATTCATTTAGCAGGAGTTGTATGGCATTTTCGAGGGTTTCTCCACCTATTTTTAACATTTCTGATGTTATTTTGTCTTCGCCAGGCGCTTTTGCGTTTCTCATCTGGTTAAGACCATGTCTGAGTTCGGGTATTGGTACTTCTAACAGATCTTCTGAGCCAACATTTATAATGGTTCTGGAGGTAGTATCTGCCGTTTTTGTTGATGATTTGTAGAGATTTTCATAGAATATTTGTATTTCATTGGCTATTTCGGTTTTTTCTCTTACTTCGTTCCCCTGTTGGTCTTTTGTCTTCGTTATTTTCGGTTTCCCTTTATTAATATTAGATTTAAGAACTCTCATATTTTTATTGTTTTCTATTGTGTCCAGAATCAATTTCGTCTTATGAGCTCGTAAATCTGCTCTTATTTTATTCTTTACTGTCTTGTTGATGGTTTTATATTCTGGGTCATCTCTGTCTGTTATTCTTCTCTTTTCTATTAGTTTCACTGTTTCTGGTTTTAGTCTGGATTGCTTTGTGTTTTTTACCTTATAACAAATCTTTTTCGTACGTTTGTATAGCTTTTACTATGTTATTCGTTATTTCATTCGCGTCTTTGACATTTAGAGTTCTCATTGGCTCCAATTTCATTTTTAGTTCTTTTTGATATATTTCTATGTTGTGATTTAGCACATCTATTGTGGGGAATCTTTTATTAGATAACATTTTCCGGCGTTCTACTTTTGTGTTTAGTTCTATTCCAGCCCTAACCATGCGATGGTCGCTTCCGGTATTAAACTTGTTTAACACTGTAACGTCTTTACATATTCTTCTGTCGTTACAAAGTGCGAAATCTATTTCGTTCTTCACCCGTCCATCCGAGCTTCGCCATGTCCATTTTCGTTGACTCTTTTTCTTATATAATATATTTAGACAGTATACATGTTCACTGTTTAGGAAGTTTGCTAACATGTGGCCTCTCGGGTTTCTGTCTCCTAGACCAAAATTTCCAATGTATTCGTTGTCGTCTGGTAGCTTTTTCCCTATTTTAGCATTGAAATCTCCGGTAATGGCAGTATAGAAGGGTTTTTCTAGGCTTCTAGCGTATCTTATATCTTGATCTAGTTGTTCAATGTATTCATCACTTGCTTTGGTTGTTAGAGCATAGCAATGTATTAATTGAATTTTGTACCTGCTGTTTAGACTTATGATCAGGAATTGCACTATATTTGGTTATCAGATGTTCAAATTTCTTGTTTACAATGAATCCTACTCCTCCTACACTATAGTCAGTTTCCGAGTTATTCTGGTATAGAATGTGGCCAGATTTCAATGTTGTCTTTTTTTCTCCCTTTAGTCCTATTTCGCATAGGCCTATAATATCCCACTTTATAGCTTTAAGTTCTTGTTCCATTTCTTCGAGGTGGTCGTCTGTTCTCATTGTTCTAATGTTGTATGTCGCTATGTAAAATGTGTGGGTGGGTGTTTTTCTTTCCTTGATTTTGGATGTTGTGGGCGAATTTTTGCCTCACCCAGAATCCTTGAGGCGGACCCCTTTCGGGGTGTGGGTCTTGACATTTTGAGTTTTACCCACCTGGGTTATATTTCCGCTTGTTTTCAAACTCTCCATTTAGAGGGATTTGGTAGCCGTAATCTTCCACGCTGGCAAGGCGGATTGGAAGATGGTTAGGATGGGATGTTCGGAGATAGGTGAGGGAATGGATATGACTCGGTTTAGGACACGATTTTCCCTCGGTGATCGGGAATGAGAGAAAATCAAGGCTCGCGTAGACAGGGTTGCTTCCCTGAAGTAGATCTAGCCCTGTATGAAATAATAGGTTCACATAAAAAAAGTCCAATCACCTAATTAAATGTAATGTGAATAAATAAAAAAACAGAACCATCGAATTGTCAGCACAAATATTACAATCTTATCACCTATGTTATCTATTACGGAGAAGATAGCTAGCTCACCATGACCTCCACTAAAATTTACTACAAAACTTATTTAAATGTCTAAAAGAATAAATGGTTATTTTTCCACAAATGAATAACTAAATTGTGTGCTCAGAACGTAGTCATCACACAGAACTTCGGCGTAAATTCATCAGTTTAAACAAGAATAAAAAAAAACACTTTCAAATAAATTTATATAATGAAAATAGGATACGTCTATATTGAAATATAAACGGTAAAAATAAAGAAAAGTTAATCTTAAAAAAACAAACGTATTCAAGCGTGTGTGCAATCTCATAACAAAGTAAGACAAATTATACACCCTAAATTTGTTAGCTTTAAATACCCACGACATTAATAAAAAGACACAGGAATGTTACCTTAGGTAAATGATGCCCCTCTGTTACATAGTCATCTGGAACGGACCAGTAGGACAACCTCGGCTCTATGATTGATCTTAACAAGACGCTAGCAGCTGCCGTAAAAATTAGCTAAGGACAGATTCTCTTCGCCTCGCGGTATGACGAAACTTCAATTCGTTGTATGCACACCGACAGTTTATGTTTACTTTATTGTGACCTAGTTCTGATTAAAACTTGTTGGCCAAACCTAAACGCAAAGATTATTATCTCAAATAACCAAAAATAAATGATCGAAGTGGTGATTAATTACACAATTCAAAAGGAAAAATACATCACACAAAACTAGATCGACACGATCGAACACTTGTAAAATCCTAAAATTTAATAAACGACAAAATCTTGGTATAATTCCTAAATTGGGAAAAACATACAACTTTGCCATAATAAATATTTAAATTCATTGACCTGTTTAGAAAATCTCGGTCAATCAAGGTCTACTATCGGTAGGTTGACACGTATAAAAGGTAACTCCAAACATGTTTGCGACTTCTTTCAAAACACTCGTAAGCGAAAACAAAGTGCTGTTCGGTCAACAACCGACTTAATTCATAATTTACGTTACTTTACCTCACTTATAAATCTGAACTTTAATATAATTATATTTCAAAAAAGTAACTAAACCAATCGCTGTACTTCAATTTCCAACCACATGGTACTATATCAAACATCACCGTTATAAAATATGTTCAAATTCTTCAAAAAAAAAAACAATGCATTTACAATTCAATCTTTAAATATTACATTATAAATAAATAATCCCTTGCAACGCTATCGGACGTAATTACTTTGCTTCAACAAATAATCAACGTTAATTTAATGGTCTAATTAAAAAAAAACACACTAAAAATGTTCATAAATAGGCGTCGTATAACAAACGGGTTCACATCTAAAAAAACAAAAGCTTGTTAACCTAAAGAAATATAATGAAAACTTCAACGTCGGAATACTTACACAAACGCTAGCATAAATTCCTTAACACAAGTTAAATTTAAACCTGAAATTTACTTATTCGGCGAAGGTACTAGCCTTATATCAGCCTCTCTAAAAATTATTGTAAATTTTTGTACCCAAATCAGAAATATAGATGCACATAAGTTTCGTCCATTAAATTTTTGACACAAAATCTGTCAGTAAAACAATTACATAGCTAGAACACTCCAATAATTTGGATTAGCGTCAGATTGATTACGCTCGCAATATAATTCAGGTACTAAAATAAACAAAATCGATTTACAACTACAGCGTATTCTATCCCTTATGCATACAGACAAATTTGATTACTCCACTATATACAAGCTCAGAATAACACTTATTGATTTTAAATTCTCAAAAGAACGAAAAGCTTTTTATTTACAGCAAAATATTTGTTATGTGGTCAGCTACACACACGCATAAGATCGCTTAAGATGCGATGGAACTCCAAAGGACATAATGACGGCACTTATTTAACACTGACCTAATTCCATGGAGGAGAAACCGTCCCTATACGACAACGATACGATAAAATAATCCGGGGGGCGAGAAGTCATGAAATAATCCTCCAAGTAAGAGTAACCGAAAAAAACCTCCAGGGTAGTTTTACTTAACCTCCAGGTAAGGGAGTAGAACAATTCACCACCTCCAGACTAACAAATCTTCGTGGGAGCGGCAAAGCACCCAAACATAGGTGAACCTTGAACTACATCGTGGTCTGGACTGACTATATACTATATATTGTATACTATAACTATATACTATATACTATATACTATATACTATATACTATATACTATATACTATATACTATATACTATATACTATATACTATATACTATAGACTATATACTATATACTATATACTATATACTATGTACTATGTACTATGTACTATGTACTATGTACTATGTACTATGTACTATGTACTACATACTACATACTACATACTACATGCTACATACTACATACTATATACTATATACTATATACTATATACTATATGCTATATACTATATACTATATACTACATACTATATACTACATACTATATACTATGTACTATATAGTATATACTATATACTATATAATGTACACTATATACTATATACTATGTACTATATACTATATACTATGCACTATATACTATATACTATATACTATATACTATATACTATATACGATATACTACATACTATATTCTATAAACTATATACTATAAACTATATACTATGTACTATATACTATATACAATATACTATATACTATATACTATACACTATATACTATATACTATACACTATATACTATATACTATATACCATAACTATATACTGTATACTATATACTATAAACTACATACTATATACTATATACTATATACGATATACTATAAACTATATACTATATACCATATACCATATACGATATGCAATATACTATATACTATGTACTATGTACTATATACTATATACTATATAATATACTGTATACTATATACTGTATACTGTGTACTATATACTATGTACTATATACTATATATACTATATACTATATACTATATACTATATACTATATACTATATACTATATACTATATACTATATACTATATACTATATACTATATATATATACTATATACTATACTATATACTATATACTATATACTATATACTATATACTATATATATATACTATATACTATATACTATATACTATATACTATATACTATATACTATATACTATATACTATATGCTATATACTATATACTATATACTATCTACAATATACTTTATAATATATACTGTATACTATATACTATATTCTATATACTGATCTAGTAAAAACAAAAGCTAATGTAATATTTACTATAATAAATTTATCCACTTTTATTAAATTAAATTAGAACAAAAAATTGAAAAATAATACCAAATAATTAGTTGTAATTGTCAATTTATACAATATGTTTTTTTGGTTGAATGTGCAGAACAGACATTAAAATGACATCTATTGCAACATTGTTTTATGTTTCGCGAACTTTGAGTTGGACAAATATAGCACCTCTTTTTGCTTTATTGGAAGTTCATCAGTTGAAGTATCCGCATGTAGCTGATGGCTAGAAGCAGCAATATTATCTATTGCTTCAGTATGTTATTTAGTTGGACCCCTCTTACCACGTCTCTCTATGTGAGGCTTCTATAGTTAGATAGGCACATCTCTGTTTCCTATTTTTCCTCTGCAATGTACTTTATTTTGGTTATAATTCGGATATTATAAATTCTTCCATACAACAAGAGCAACTACACCAACAATGTCAATAATATTTTGGAATAATGCCATTGGCCATCTACTTGTTTTACGTTGAACAGTATATTTGGTGTCATTTGGTCCAAAGTGTCGAACTCAACTTTTTGTAGAATTATAGTATAAATTAACTTCGGATTTATTTTTATTTCTTTTTTTTTTCGACGTACCCAACATCGTTAAACCATTCTTCAGTAGCGATTGTGCAAGTTCGAAGGTAGTAATATGGTTAGCACGATTCAGTCACAACTTTGTAATCCAAATTTTCTGTTCTCGAACTTCCGTCTTTTCTAGATAGGGTATACCACACAACGGATGAATTTTGTTACTGTTACACTGTTCCATATTTGTCTGGTTTGCTTGGTAAGTATTGTTTGAAAGATACACGGCCCCTAAAAGGAACCAATTGTTCGTCTATTGTGAGATGTTCGCCCGGTAAATAAAAGGTTGGATTGCTCGAAATCTATTTTTTTCTATTGTAACACGAAATATTGGCTTGCCAAATACGGGATCCCAGAACTCCGTAAACTCAACATTGCTTTGTTTATTAGTACCAGCTGCCAATAGTAAACCAATAAATGCTTGCAATTCAATACCGTCTATGGGTTTCCAGTTATCTTTTAAAACTCTTTTAGCCTCAGAATTCGTATGACTTACAATATGTTTGAGTACATTTTTGCCCATACATAAATTAAAAGTATCAACAGGATGCTCTATAGTTTTGAGAGGAGGAAGAACTACTTTGTGTAATTATGTTATACCGTGGAATTCTTGTTGCCTTTACTGGTTTGGAATTCCATTTAGTTACCTATATATTCTTCTGTTACATTTCGATTTCTTACTTTATTCTCACTATTTGGATTATCATTATCACAACACAATTGTTCATCTTTATTTTCGGACGCAGGTTCCGTAAAGTTATTTTCGTTGTCAGACTCCAAATCTGCTATAAGTTCATCGTCTACGTCACTTTCCCCAAATACATGATTTTCATCATCACCATTTTCAAAAGCACTTCGAAGTTGCTCATTTGTCAAAGCTTAGTTTTTGGACATCTTTGAGAACTGTAAATAAAAGAGGATACATTTTTATGAAACAAAAAAAAATACTTTCTTGTTTCACTTACCAATAAAGTGTCAACAACTATATTGAAAAGATAAACAAACTAAGTGTTGAACTCTTGAACGTATATTCTGTCACTAAAGATCATTTAATACTAACTAAATTACAAAACTCATTAGTTGTATTGTGCATCTGCATTTGTCGATATCAGCAAAAAAGCACGTTCAGACAAAATGTTTACTGTATTATTGTTATGTGCTAAGAGTACCGTATATCTTACTAAGAAACCATAACATTAAATGGCAAGAGAAAATAAATACATTGTATAACTGTATCCACAAGACACATGTGGACTCTTACCAACATTTTCAGATTGCAAAAAAATAAACAAATATTTTAAAATTATTCCATCATTATTTCATTTATAAAATTGTGATAATGGATTAGATTTAAGCTATTTGATAATAAAAAGTAGACTCATTAATCTATACGTAATTCAAGTCGAAAATGTGTCCGACGGACACTACTGGACGGTCAAGGATTAAAGAAATATATATTGTATTATTGAGTGGCTTAGCGGTAAAGGTGTCAGACTTACAACTCAAAGGTACTGAGTTCGAATCTGAGAGTAGTCAA
Source organism: Vesta saturnalis (assembly GCA_036346205.1). Taxonomy (NCBI): domain Eukaryota; kingdom Metazoa; phylum Arthropoda; class Insecta; order Coleoptera; family Lampyridae; genus Vesta; species Vesta saturnalis. The sequence goes on from JARFJB010002114.1 coordinate 1,050,252, forward strand.
GTGCTTGAGAAAAAATTCCACTCAAGTGCGAAAAACAGTCCTTCTCAGGATAGCCTGATGAAGGAAGCATAGTCTACTTCCCAAAGGTCGCGTTAAAAACCGAACAAAGCTCTGGAAATAGGCCGAGTAACCCAATTAGCATATAAAACTACAGTTACAAAACTGTATTATTAATCTTATGATGATTCAGGGCCCGGTTGAAAAATAGTTCTGGACTGAACTGAGGTTGGGATTTCAGCACATTTAATCTTGTATAATGAAATGATTTATGTATTATACGATATCCACGTATGTGTGAATTAAACGTACTGAAATAAATTTATTTAACATTATTTCAGATGTCATAATTTTATCGTCAACGTACACAAAATATAATGATTGTGAAGTACTTTATTTAAACAATAATCTTCATAAAATTCCATGACAAGTGCTTGAAATTTGGTGACCTTGTTGCACATCCAAACGTCTGTTGATAATAATCTTTAAATTTAGAAAACGTGTTGTATTTAAACAAAATTTTGTCCCTCGCAAAATTGGATTTTTGTTTAAACTGGAGAACTTTTCTGTTTCTTGCCATTTTTTTGCTTAGAGTTTGAATAACCAAGTTAATTGGAATGCTTCTACATAAAGAACATAGAGCTAATGAAAGTAACACGTGTACATTGTTAATCTTATATATATATATATATATATATATATATATATATATATATATATATATATATATATATATATATATATATATATACAAGGTTTTCCACGGTAGATGTTCGTTAGAAGTTTATGTGGTTAGAAACAATTTAGAATTCTCAATTTTTGGACTTAAGGGTTATTTAAGATTCTAAAATATTTTCAAGGTCATGTTACTTCAGGTTATGCCGGACGTCGCCACCAACTTCCTTATTTTAAATGGAACACCCTGTATATTATTTTATTTTTGGATTCTTGACAAAATTTTAGGATGTCTTATAAGGGTTTCCTATACCTTTTTTCAACTGTTTCTTAGATATCTAGATTTTTTCAAAAATTTTGAAAGATGTAACCCTATTTTCAACACTGCCTGTCTTACTTATTTTTGACTGATGGAAAGTGCTTCTGGAGTAGACAGAAGCATAAGAACTATACTTTTGAAATACTCATTGACAATTGATTTATTGCATACATGGTGTTCAAAATTTGATGAACTATTAAACAATTTTCAAAGTTGAAAAACTTTGTTAATTCAAATGTGACACCCTGTATATTATTGGATGAATAGATGCAGCATTTAGTTATGCATCGTTTGGCTATAACATTACCTATACCTATTATCGACAATTTTCTTGGTAATTAATATTTTCTACTTTAATGTGATTTTTGACAGAAACTGAAATGTTTTTCAAAAATAAAATGAACTTAATTCAAACTACACAAATTCTATTTTATTAAAACAATGAAATAAAACAAGAAGATAACAAAATTGAGAGCATAATAACAAATGAAAAACATAAAACAATTATTTGAACATAACTAGAAGAAAAGTGATAAAAAAGATAAAATGAATCATTACAAATGTTCCACATGACCGCCAATTTGATTTAAGCATTTTATAACTCGTATAACTCCGTATTTTTTATAAAAGCCGATAAAATGCCTAAACTGCAATCTAGTGAGCCTTGATTTTGACACGCATTAAAACATTGTTGTTGATTTAATGTCAAATTAGTACAATTTAAGTGATTTTGTAATTTTTTAAGTATTTTTTTTAAGTACTGTTTATAATGGAATGTATTCAAGAATATTCTAACAATGACTTATTAAATTTGTTTTACACGCATGGTGAATATGGACGAATTGTTAGGCGAACATGCAGGTTGTTTAACGAACGGTATCCACACCTACCATTAATGACACCTGGAAAATTTGCAAGAATTGAAGTTCGATTTATTGCAACTGGAAGTATAAGGGCAACTCGAACGGATTTAAAGCCAGTAATAGATAATGAAGTTAACGAGGTGAACGAGTTAACTTATTTTCACACTTATCCACGAACTTCTATTACAGCAGCTGCACTGTATTTAGATATTTCACAAACATCAATCCATAGAATATTAAAGAAGTATAAAATGCATCCTTTTTCGGTAATAACTGTGCAAGGATTACATCTTGGTGATCAGGCACGACGAGTTAACGTTTGTCAATTTATTCTTGTACAAATGACCGAATATCCGAGATTTCTTCGCAACATTATTTGGACCGATGAATCAAAATTCAGTAGAGAAGGAATTTTCAATCGCCGAAATAATCACTACTGGGCACAAGATAATCCTCATGTAACAAGAGAACGTAATCACCAGTTGCAATTTAGTTTTAACGTTTATTGTTTAGTTATAGATAATAGAGTGGCATATCAAGTGTACGGTGAATATTTGAATGGGGCGAGATATCTTGAAATTCTCCGTGGATTTATTATGGATTTTCTAAATGCTGTACCTGCATGTGACCGGGCAAACAGTTGGTATCAGCTGGATGGTGCTCCCGCACATTCCACTATAGCTGTACACCAACAGTTGACATTGATGTTTGAAGATCGGTGGATTGGCCCACAAGAACCTTGGAACTGACCACCGAGATCACCCGATTTGGCGCCCCTGGACTTTTACCTCTGGGGTCGTATAAAAGAATTAGTGTACTCTAGGCCAATTCAAACTAGAGAGGAATTGCTAAATCGTGCTCACAATGCATTCAATAGTATGTGTCCACACGAAATTCGGCGATCTTTTTCGTAAGGAGTATTTGATAGAGTTATAAAATGCTTAAATCAAATTGGCGGTCATGTGGAACATTTGTAATGATTCATTTTATCTTTTTTATCACTTTTCTTCTAGTTATGTTCAAATAATTGTTTTATGTTTTTCATTTTTTATTATGCTCTCAATTTTGTTATGTTCTTGTTTTATTTCATTGTTTTAATAAAATAGAATTTGTGTAGTTTGAATTAAGTTCATTTTATTTGTGAAAAACATTTCAGTTTCTGTCAAAAATCACATTAAAGTAGAAAATATTAATTAACAAGAAAATTGTCGATAATACGTATAGGTAATGTTATAGCCAAACGATGCATAACTAAATGCTGCATCTATTCATCCAATAATATACGGGATGTCACATTTGAATTAACAAAGTTTTTCAACTTTGAAAATTGTTTATAATAGTTCATCAAATTTTGAACACCATGTATGCAATAAATCAATTGTCAATGAGTATTTCAAAAGTATAGTTCTTATGCTTCTGTCTACTCCAGAAGCACTTTCCATCAGTCAAAAATAAGTAAGACAGGCAGTGTTGAAAATAGGGTTACATCTTTCTAAATTTTTGAAAAAATCTAGATATCTAAGAAACAGTTGAAAAAAGGTATAGGAAACCCTTATAAGACTTACCCTAAAATTTAGTCAAGAATCCAAAAATAAAATAATATACAGGGTGTTACATTTAAAAGAAGGAAGTTAGTGGCGACTTCCGGTATAACCGGAAGTAACATGACCTTGAAAATATTTTAGAATGAAAGAGAATCTTAAATAACCCTTAAGTCCAAAAATTCAGAATTGTTTCTAACCACATAAACTTCTAACGAACGCCTACCGTGGAAAACCCTGTATATATTATGGACTTTTTCTTTAAACTCTATAAAATTTTTGATTGAAAACGATTTCTTTCCTAAAATGTTTGGAGACTATATTGGACAAAAATTTGATAAATAATAAGTTGGATAGTTAACATATGAAATAGTAAGATGGAAAGGTCGATTTGCTTTATGCATCTTGGGTAGTACATATATTTTGTGAATCTCAGTGTATTTGGTTTTTAAATTATTATATTGTAATTCACTTAAGTTACCTTCTTCATACCAATTTTGAACTATAATATTGTCATTTTGAATCATTTCGTTACCTGGATTTCGTTTAATTCTGTATATGTTTGAGTTTGATTGATGTTCATGTGTTTTTGAGTTATATTCGTGCTTATTTAAAATTACGGTAACTTGTTCTTTATCCGCATTTAAGACGACAGTATCGTTGTTTTCTTCCAAAAATGTTTTTGTTTTAAAATGAATATTTGCATTCAAATTATTTTGTTTTTCTTCTAATCCAATTTCTTTATAATTAAGAGTCATTTTTACATTTTCTATTACTAATTGCCTAACATTATTTTTCTGCGACTGTCTTAAAAGTAGTCACTTCTAATACCAAAAACTGTCATTGAAGTTGATGTTTTTATTACCAATAAAAAAAAGTGTTTGTTGCTCAGGCAACACTTTTAATTCCTAGCCATAAAAACACTTTTACTTCCAATGAATTTTTTAATTTTAATGTTTATTTAAAACAACTACAAAATTATGAAACAAAGTCAATAAAATTACGAACACAATAATTGCAAATTAATTATTTATATTAATATGAAAAGTGTAATTTGAGGCACTTTGAAAATTAAACAAGCCTGCAATGTCCTTTTTAGAATAATTTTTAAGTTGATTTTGACCATCTACAACTACAGGTTTACTGGTTTCTTCAACTATGGTAATATTGTAAGGTTGATCCAGTCCCAGTATTTTTTTTGCAGTATCACTTTTAATTTTGAAGGAATCCTCGACGTAACGTTCTGCCACAGTGCCACATTTCCAACCACCATGTCATTTCAGACATTTGAGGTCACCGCCAGCATCTACTAGAAGCGTGGCAGAAGTTCGTCGTAAGCAGTGACTTGTAAATTCTTTCGGATTATATAAATTTAAAAATTTAGCGACCTCTTGTGGAACACTGCTAATCTTATGAAGTCCTACTACTACCCGATGAGATTTTCCATTTTGTTATTTAAAAAAAACGTGGTTCTGCAAAGTTTGTAGGGCGAAGACTTACATATTTTCTATAAATATTTAAATAACTATCTCTCATCACAGTAAATGATCTAGCCTTATTAGTTTGAGTGTAAGAAATTTTAATTAATAAGACGCCCGATTTAAGATCTTCAATATCACTAATCCTCAAATCTACTAACTCGCCGCAGAGACAGGCTCCAGCAACACCCAAAATTAATACAACCAACAAACATTTTAAAGTATTACCGTAAAATACTCGATTTATAAAACTAAAACAAACCTTCATCATCAAATATTTCTCATCACTAGCACAATTCAAGAATCGATTCACTTGTTCTTTACTAAAAATTCTCGATTTCTTGGGAACATAGCCATTACTAGTTTTGAAAATTTCTCTATATTTATACGCTGCGCTTCGCCTCGCCAATGAAAAGAATTGTTAGTCACTTTTAATCCTATAATACAATCTACTACTTTTTCTTCGGTATTCACGTCATGTACCTCGTTTCTATATTCTTAAGAACTTTTAAAACTTCGTTTGTATTTCCTTTAGTCAAAATTACCTCCTAGACTTAAACAATATAATACATTCCCAGGAATTTGTTTATGACTATAATTTTTTGGCCAATCGTCTTGCAAAGTGTATTTGAATTCATATTCCTTTTTCAATATTTCAATTCTCTTTAAATATAATAACCTAATTTTGTTAAATGTGTTTTTGAAATGATTTGTTTGGTTTGAAATGAGTTCATTAAATAAGTTTATTTCTGATTCCCTCCTTAATTTATCCTTTAACACCGTCATGTTCCTAATATTCTAAAATGTTGTGAAATTGAAAGTTGTATAATTCCTCTATAAAAGGTTTCTTAGATTTTCTTAAAACTATTTTCTTTTGCAAAATCTTTATGTTTACTTTCCGGAAATTTTATAAAATTGCGTGTATAAAGTTTTGAATTACAGTGTTACAATAATAGTTTTCCATTATCTAGTTTTGCTAATTTTTCGTAATTATTAGATAGATTTTTCATTTTCTTTACTATTCCACCAATTTTAAAAACTTCATTATAACATTGTAACTAAGCCAACATAACTATATATTGAATAGATAATTATTTGACGTTTACAAGTTATATAATCAAGATAATTTTATGGTACTTTCATCAAACATTAACACACTATCTTTTATAAACTGAGAAATCTAAAATTAATGAAGTTTTGAATACATTTAGTAATTTTCACCCAAAGCTTAAATTTACAGTAGAAAGTGAAAAAATTATAAAATTTCTTTTTTCGGCACTACCACTATTAGGAACCAAACGAAATAAAAATTGATTAGTATCAAAAACCTACTCACAGTTGGGGATATCTAAATTTTCATATATAATACCACTAGTACGTCCAAAATTATCGATAATCCGAGAAAAAGTGGTCTTGTCTGGAAACTGCATGAGTTGGCTTAAAGTTAAAGGAGCCAAACTCCGATTGAGGATGGTTCTTCTTTAACCAAAAGAGAAAACCAACGAATGCGGTTTACTTAAGGAACCAACGCTTTTTCGAGGATTATCTGATTAATTTTAATGCACGCTAGTTATAAGTAAATTTGTGTATGAAAATTTGCATATTTAGATAGAATAACATTTTTTTATAGGAAATATGTCATGTGAGGTTTCTATGGAAAGGAAATTTTGCAAAGAATTCAAAAATGATTATATTTTTAAGGTCTGTCCACGTATAAGAAAGTTTTCAGTAAACATAATAATTTGTGAATTTCTAAAAAATGATTAACCAATGAAAATTAGGCAGTCTTATGTTTGTATTGGCAATATTTGCTAAGGTGATGGGTTGTTTTTCAGAAGCTACATAAGTAAGTGGCAGAAATTTTTGTGCCTTACCTTGTAACTTTCCAAAGTGTGACATGTCATTCGATGTGTACATGATTGAAAATTTAACATTGTTCATGCGGTTCGTATAACCTTAAAAATTTTATTTTATTGAACAAATGAAAATTAAAATTTGTAATAAAAATAAGATTAACGTAATTATTATTCCGGGTGATGTGTATCGTTGTATAAGTGAATGTAAATCGGCGTATTTCAATTATTTCGTTAAAATAAATATTTATTTTAATCAAATTATTCGAAATGAAATTAAAATTGAAAAGTACAAGTAAAAATAATTTGAATGCTAATAAAGGTTGTGGTATTTTCGAATATTAAAACCTGAAAGTAAATTATTTTATTTATGAATGTAATAAATAAATTAAAGTGCTCATTGAAAAGTGACAAAGCAGACATTTATGCAGTATACCGTTGTCTATGGGTTCTGTATCGACCTTCCACCGATGGAGCAAATATTGATGCAGCATATCCCCAACTTGCTGATGCTGTACATCTTCCTCAGATGAATCAATAATATTGGAATTCGAATTATTTGTGAAATGGAAATTGGACTAGCTGTAAGAAGGGAAATTAACGTGAGTTTATGAATCTTACATATTTATTTGAAGCTTACGTTGAATTTTATTAAAATTTATTTATGTCTATTTACGCAAAGGATACCATTTATTGATTTTATATTGATTCAATATTATTTATAAAGAACAATGATACTTACCCAAATTAAATTATTAATATTTTTTGGTTATGATGTTACACGTACACGTATATTAAGGTTAACGAAAATCACATGCGCACAACATGTAATACATTTTCAGATGATACAAGGTGTTTGAATAAAAGTAAAATTTATACAATTCCAGATGTAATTAAAATCACGATTGAGTTCAACTTACAAAAGAACCTTGCATAAATGTTTAACGTTTTTCTTTTTATACTGAACTATAATGAACCCTATCCCATGGAGATGCTAGTCGAGGCAAATTATTTAAATCAAATTAATAATAATTATCATATTAAATTGGTGAAGTTACAGTAAAATACATTACGATTTACTAATACCATTAATCTCATTATTTCATTTAATTCAAATGTGGTAAAAAAATTAAAAATACCTATTAATTATTTCACTACGATGTAATTTACAATACAGTTATAGTATATTAAATTTATATACACATCTCAAATAATTTATGGCACCACAAACGTGGGCAATGTGTAACACTTTTGACATTTATGTTGTAACATTCATTTTTTTTTTTTTATAGTTTGTCATTTTTTAATTGTATAAATATATATATATATATATATATATATATATATATATATATATATATATATATATATATAGTGTTGGGTAAGATCCATTTATTTAGGATCTAGATACAGATCCAAACACATTTTTAAAATTGATCTAGATAAAGATCCAAGATCCGTACATAAAAATGGATCCAGATAAAGATCAAAGGTCCTTGAAATGGGATCTAGATCTTTTATAAAGATCCGACATTCCCAAAATTGTTTCGAGATTTTTCTAATTATTAATATTATCTTCAAATTGTTAGTATTGCTACTGATGAGTAGTACTCCCATTCCCATGATCATTTTTCATGTAATACAAATATTAGTCCGTAAGGTTAAATTATTAAGAAAAATAATATATAAATATAATTTTTATAGGTTTTTATTGAAAACTTACATTAATTATTTAACGTTGTTGATCTAACTAACAATTAACAAATGTGCTTTACTTAAAGTCGTATTCTTAAGAACTGAAGGCAAGATTGTTGTTTTTCTATACCTCCCTTTGTTCGATTAAATTAGCAACAGGGAATTCCAGTTCCACTTAACTTAAGTACCTACTTTAATGGATGGATGACCCCATTATCATTACTCATTAAGTCATTAGATTAGCACTTAGCAGTCATTACCGGCCTTTGTAGCTTTGGGAAACAAAAACAACCGACGGAAATATTAACAAAGAAAATGAATGTGTATGTATCTCTGTGGGGTACGGATGTAACGGAGCATAATGTATTTGTTAAATATAAAGCTCTGTTGCCTCAAGCCAGTTAAAAATTTCACAAAATACTCTTAAAATACATTTTAAAATCTTCTAATAGATCTTTGGATTCAAGTACTAAAGATCTGTTAAAATATGATCTAGATCCAGATACTAGATCCTAGCAGAGCAAAGTATCTAGATCTAGATCATAGATCCGTTTAGTAGATCTAGATCCTGGATCTAGATTACTTGGATCTAGATCCTACCAACACTGTATATATATATATATATATATATATATATATATATATATATATATATATATATATATATATATATATAGAGGGCCAAAAGTACCGCATAAATTTAATTAAAATTAGGTGTTTGTTTTTTGGAAAAACGCTCGGACACGTCGATTTTAATTTTTTGTAGCGATTTTTTTGATGCTAAGTTCATGTATACAAGGTGGCCCAAAAACTACTTATGACTACCAACTTCATTTTTTCAAATGGAAACACCTGTTTCTTATTTCATTTTTGGATTCTGCTTTAAATTTTAAGTTAGCTTTATGTACCATTTTTATCCATTTTTTGACGTAATACACATGTATACAGGGTGATCCATGTAAAAGATAAATTTACTTTTTCATTTTTTTATGGAACCCCAACTATATTATGACGTTTTTGAATTTTCTGAGAAACTCTGAACATATTTCATGTAACATACTCATATCTAAATTCAACAGTGCTCGAAAAAATTACATAAAATACAAATAACCAAAGAACATTAATACTTAATAAGTAACAAATGTTTCAATAACAGTTGAATATCGACATGGGTATATTACATAAAATATGCTTCTACATTAATAGTTCTATCGTATTTCTATTTTATGTAATTTTTTCGAACACCGTTGAATTTAGATAAGTTTCCTTCAGTTTTTAACAAATTTATGCGGGGCTTTTGACCCTGTCTTATATGTATTTCTCGATAACTGTTAAGTTTAGGTGTAGGACATGGTGCATAAAACTTACTTAAAATTTAAAACAGAATCCAAAAATGAAATAAAAAATAGGTGTTTCCATTTGAAAAAATGAAGTTGGTAGTCATAAATTGTTTTTAGGCCACCCTGTATACATGAACTTAGCATCAAAAAAATCTCTACAAAAATTAAAATCGACGTGTACGAGCTTTTTTCCAAAAAACAAACACCTAATTTTTAATTGAATTTATGCGGTACTTTTGTCTCTCTCTCTCTCCTCTCTCTCTCTCTCTCTCTCTCTATATATATATATATATATATATATATATATATATATATATATATATATATATATATATATATATATATGGAAAAATATTATCGCAGGTCCAACTTATAATAAGTAAAAGAAAGACAGTACAATCAGTTCACGTGCTAAGTGAGATAGAATACACAACAAACTAAAAGCGCTGGTGCCATACATGCGCCTTTTGAGTAAGCTAGTATCAATGACACATTTAATTGCTTCTGTCAACGAGAATTGAAAATCAGTGTTTTTGCAAGTCCGACATAATACTCATGTATTCCACTAAAGAGAAAATACAGATTATTAAGTGGTATTATTCAGGAAATAAGAAATAATGGGCAGGTTTGCTTTTTCCTTTGAAAACAGGCCAATTCCATCAGAAATCACGATTATGCGTACTGTTTATAAATTTGAAAGATGTGGATGTTTAAATAATTTTAGAAAATGCAGTAGTGTTAGTGGTAATAATGGTGAGTATCCTGGTCGCGAACTCCAAGAAATTGCAGTGTGTAGTTTAGGCGAAACTAATTTCCCGTGGAATAGTACAAAAATTGGTGAAGATATGAATATTAAACCAAGAACAGTTCGCAATATCTTGAAAAGGAATAAATATCGTGACTATAAGTTTCAAACTACACAAGAAATTTTTACATAAGTTCATCAAAGGTGTGTGAAATTTTGTGAAGATATGATGAATCGGGATAATGAAAACTAAAGATTTATTGAAAATATTTTGTTTACCGACGAGTGTTCTTTTAACTTACATGGCCATCACGGTCCGTCTGTCGCTGTTGGTTACTCTCGGGAAAACAAACAATTAGTATTCCTTACCGGACACAATACCCCCAAAAAGTTAATGTGTGGGCAGTAATTTTAGGCAATTCCATAATTGGTCCATTTTTTATCAACGGATGTGGACAAACATTTAGAACTGTTGAGAAACCAGTTAGTTCCTTCTGTTCAACGACTCTATATAAATTTTAATGACATTTGGTATCAAGAAGATGGCCGTCCTGCAAAAAGAGTTCTAAAGGTTTTGGAGACCACGTTTCCTAATCGTATTATTAGTGGAAAAGGTACTATTAAATATCCTCCTCGCTCACCCGATATCGCGCCGAACGGCTTTTTTGTTTGGGGATTTCGTATCCCAGCAAATTTATGGGCACAGACATGAACATCTGCAGTATCGCCCAAGAAATGTTAGAAAATACCCGAACTGAATTTTATCACAGATTGAGTTACTGCCTTGCGCAAGGTAGTCTTTTCGAAAACCTTATAATGTAGAGTTTTGAAAAAAGTGTATTCTGTTCATTTTTAAAAATAGTTGGTTCTTCAATAAGAACTATAATGTTAAACTTAAACCTTAAGCTTAAGTTGTACTATCAATTTAAATGTTAATGTTCTTGCTTGTAGCTCTTGTAAGTTTCTTCTTAGTTCTTCTTACGGGTAGTAACCGAACTATGTCAGAATTTCGCAATGACAATAAACTGCGATGTTTGAGGTATTATCATTTAATGTTTAAGTGTAAAGTATTTACTTAATAGTTTCAAAGAACACGCAACTTGTCAACATCATCTTAATTGCTTTGTTTTCGTTAAAAGCTATGAAGCTAGATTGAAGAAGACTTAAGTAGTTTATATTTTGTGCCTACATGCAAATATGTACACGTGGCAACATCGGTAAAGTTATGTCTCTCTCACACTCATATAATGCTGATTGGGTTTATTTCTACCTTATTTTAGGTCAGACCAGCAAACCGTTTTTCCATGCATGTCTATAATATGTATATGTATATGCTTCCAAACCACGGTAAATGGTAAATGGTAAATTTTGTAATATAAAATAATAAGTTTGTAATATTAAAACGTTATCAGTATTTCTTGCATTGGTCTTCCAAAAGCACAGTGTATCAATGAAGCTATAGATTTTTTCTCAAATTTTTAAATAAATCTCCTCCAAAGACAAATCCTTCACAAAAATATCCTTTCATGTTTGAAAATATTGATTCTTCTGCTATATTTCGTATTATTTTTAAACAATTTGCATGTAAGTATGTCCCCTAAACGTCGATGCTATATTTTAAAAAGTATTTACTTGATACTCTAAACGTATTACTAATGTAACTGCTAATACAATTTTATTATTAATGGAGATAATTGTTCATATTGTACAGGGTGTTTTAGAATTACGTACCGTAAACTTGGTACAATATAACTTTTGACGAGTTCCTAATAAAAGCTAAATAACATTTTTCTGAGACAAACTAGAAGAGGTAACGAGTTTGTTAGTAATGTTCTTTTTACTGATGAGGTAACCTTTACCAGAAATCGCATATTGAATATACATAATGATCATGTGTGGTCAGATGAAAACCCACATGCCACTAAAACCACCAGTTTTCAACATAAATTTAAAATAAGTGTTTGGACTGGAGTAATGCACAATCAACTAATAGGACCTGGAGCGCTATATGCTACTTTTTTTAAGAGAATATTTAATAGGTTTACTTGAAGATGTTACTTACTGTCAAAGAATTAACATATGGTTCCTGCATGACGGGTCATCACCTCATTTTTCAATTGCAGCAAGGGACTGGTTGAATATAAATTTTACTAGCAGGTGGATAAATCGTAGAACAGACGCTCCGAATAATTGGCTACCACGATCACACAATTTGAATGCCATGGACTATAGAATTTGGGGTATTTTAAAACATAAAGTTCATTCTGAACCTATTAATACTGTGCAAGACCTAAGAGAGACGATGGAAAATCATTTTATGGATTTGACCAATGGTATCTACTCACCAGATTAAGAGACAAGCCCGAAAATGTATTCAAGTTGGAGGACGTCACTTTGAAGAATTGCTTAGATAATGTGTGTGGCAAACTAAATTCTACATATTTAGGTGTTTGTAGCTGTTCATTATCATGTTCAATGTGTTGCTTAATATTATTATTGTACTTATTTACTTACAGCATTTTAAGTTTTAGCTTTTAGGGTACTGTACGTACACATTGCTGTAAATTAATAAATTTCCTTCATGTATGTGTAAATTAAACTTGAAATATCTAGAAAATGGACTGCTCTATAGAGATGAACTAAGAGTACATTTTCTATGGCAAACTGTATGAAGAATAATTATAAGTTTCAATTTTTATGATATACAGGGTGGGAAAAAAATTTACTTCAAAACCATTTGATTACCACCTAATTATACGCCAATGTATTAACCTAATACAGTATACTATTTGATCGGATCGAAGAAGTAACATGTACCTAATTTTGAAGTTAATGTCTCTACTCTAAGTGAAAATATGTATTCTTTAAATTGACCCTGTAGAGTGGAAGCGGGGGGGGGGTTTACCGAAAAATGTTATTTGGCTTTTCTTAATAACTCGTTACGATCTATATTGTACTCAATTTACGGTACTTTATTCTGAAACACCCTGTATACCTGTCTCTCTCTTCAATTAGTACATGTTAGAGTAATAAAATTTTGTGTGTACTTAATGGTTTATTGACATTGTATTAACAGTTTCCTTAATACTGATAATGCGCATCTAAAAAATGCAATGAAAAAATCTACATACCTTTATTTATTTTGCTTATTTACTAGTTGTAAGTGTTTGCTCAAGATAATAGTTAGTTGTTAACTTGGCTGTTGTCGAATATTGGAACCAGATTTTGGAACCATATCCATAAAGGGTCATACATACTAGTTATGCACTGGGTACCAATTTAGTAATGGGGGTTACACAACACCACATGAGTTGTGAATCAATTATATGGATACGGAACCTAGAACCTTATTTACCTGTGAACGTGAGAACTGGTATTTTATTTATGTGGGGTTGACTTCAATCTAAATTAAAATTGTAAAGCTTACGAACACAGGTTAACATCTGAATCAATCATCTAATGCAGATTAGCACACCAGATATTTACTGTCAGAATCTTTACTTTACCTTGACTCCAATTAATTGTTGGTTAAGATCGTAACATTTGTTGTGGTTTATTCACCTACTGGTGATTGTGCTATCCTTGAATTGTACGCTGGGAGTGTCAAACGTACCTTAACCATATTTAACCAGTACTTACGATGAAACTACTTTGATGATTCTGTAAACTAAATTTTGCTATTGTATAAAGCTTACTTATAAATAAACCTTTCTAGCTAGTGATTTGATACCTAAACATTATAAACTGGAGTATTTTAAAATAATTTAACCCTGCTGTTCTCCTCGACAAGACTATACACTTGTGCTCCTTCGGGTCATAATGATCCAAACTCCTGAAATATGAATTAAAACTAACATAACAATTTTTATACATTTATTAGCTTTATTTCTCTAACACAAGTTTTTTATATGAAACGTGAAACTTACAATAAATTCAACCAAATTTAATTAAAAAAAAGAAAACGGAATAAAAAATGTCTAATAATTGATATGATCCACTACCTCTTACAGTCGGGGCAATAATAGGTCACGTGTTCTTTACACAAATATTTTTTACAATTAATGCAGGTCATATTAGTTTTGTTATCATTTGAACAAAATATTTTTCTTCCAGTCTGGATTTATTTCGCGCCATAAGACGAAAGCATTATAGGCACTGGTATCTAAAATGTTGTAAAATACGATTATGGGCCATCGATTGGTTTTTCGTTTGCATGTGTATGCACCGATTAGCTGATTTAATGTATCAACTACTCCTTTGGTAGAATTATAATCAAGTATAATTTTTGGTTTTTTGTCTTCTCTGTCGCTTATTTGTTTCTGGTTATGAAACGTACACATTAGAATGACCTTCTTGTATTTTTTTGGAATATGAAGCACAACTGCGGTATCTTTAGTAAAATAAAATTTGGAACTATGCACAACGTTATTTACTTCCATGACAGGTAGCTCAGGATTGCTTTTCCTGACAGTCCCTAACATGGTAAGATTTCTTTTGAGAAGCATTTGACCCAATTTATACGATGTAAAGAAATTACCACAAGTTACATTCTGACCTCTTAGTCCATGAGTAAGGTCTAAAACTACTGTCAGCCCCTGATCCTTCTCAGGTTTTCCCCCAGGTGGTTTTCCCGTATATACTTGAACTTCTAAAGCATAAGAACTTGCACTATCACAAAGCGTCCATATTTTGCTGGCTTGCTTGGTATATACTGCTTTAATGGACAACGACCTCTAAATGCAACCAGCTGCTCGTCCACAGTTACGTTTTGCCCAGGATTATACAATTTTGGTAGTATTTTAGCCCATTTGTCCCAAAATCCTCTATTAGGAGCCAACTAATCCCGTAGCCTTGTTTGTTGACGATCTTCTTTATTATCAATCCGTACACGCGTGATATATAATAAAATCGTTTCAACGACATTGTTTCGCGAAAAAGAGGTCTGCCTGTTTCTTAATTCCAAAAAAACTTCTGGTAGGTTCATCATGCGATCTGTAAACTCCCCCTAACAGTAACAAACTTATGTACGCCTGCAACGTAATGTCATCTAATTCTTGCCACTTGTCACCGTACACTCTATGATCTTCGATGCTACTCATTTTCAAAATTATATTTTCCAGAGAACTATTGAAAAATAGCTGAAATGTAGATTTTACATCCTGGAGTCGTGCATTGCTGTATCTAGTTGGACCTGGAGCGACTTTTATGATATTTGCACTAGTTGCACGCCCTAATTGAGGAAATGGATCTAACGTCCAAGTTATGGCATTATCTATAGATTGAACCGATTGAGCAGGTGGCATCAACTGCGTAGGATTTGTCCGTCCACTGATATGATCTTCCTCTTCAGAAGCTTCATCGTCACTAATGTCACTCAAATTACAATAAGTTTTTCTAAGTCTTCACCACTAAGATATTTTTTTTATTGTTATTTCCGCACTTTAGAAGAACTAGCAGTACGTACAACAAACCGCACTTTACTCTGCAACGTAACAAACAAAACTGTCGGTTGCATAATGCGATATGATATTTATACCTGCTGCAAGTTGCAAGTCTGTTCCTGTTTCGACTTGCACACGCAGCTACAGACCTGCCGAACAGCATTTGAACAAGCATGTGATGATATGTATATTATCTATCCTCAAATTTTAATATAAAATAATTGGAAATACAAATTTATACGTCCTCGGGTCATAATGACCCGAGGAACATCAATGTAACAATCATGTTTAAAAAAATAAGGAAAAAAAATTTATTAAAACAAACAAGCCACCTCATTCTTCAATGGATTAGAAACAAAGTCATTAACTACGAAGTTTAGATATTAATAAACAAAAAGTTATCTAAACAACAATTTGATTTCGGGTCATATAGACCCGAAGGTAACAGCAGGGTTAAAATAGGAGAATTTGCATTC
Organism: Vesta saturnalis; assembly: GCA_036346205.1. Taxonomy (NCBI): domain Eukaryota; kingdom Metazoa; phylum Arthropoda; class Insecta; order Coleoptera; family Lampyridae; genus Vesta; species Vesta saturnalis. The sequence goes on from JARFJB010002114.1 coordinate 1,066,675, forward strand.
AATTGTTAGTAGCTGAATAGTTAAATAAGGGTTTATCTTACTCACGTTTTAATACCGATCGATTAAACGATTCTACATTCGTTGTTCAAGAGGCACAAATGCAACGCGGGGTTACTGTGACTACAAAATTGTTTTCTAACTAGTGTTCTTTATCAGGTAGATCTGAAATAAACCTTTTGGGTTAAATTTATTAATTCTGTTTGGGGCTGTTGTGTTAAATTAATTTGATTGTTTAGCAACACCTTTGTATCGCATAGATTAAAGTGCTGGAGATCATTAGTGTTAATTAGTAATAGCCTTGTAATTGACCTTTAACATTTCATAATTGGCGTTTAATTTAAATAGTAACTATTTATATATATTGACTTCAAGTTAAGTTGTGTTAATGAAACCACACCGCTGTTTACGTATCGCTTTAACGTTCTTACATGACTAATTATACGTTATATTTCGAAGAGGTGGTACTTTGCAGCGCTTTATCTGGGAACTTTCATTGAATTTTTTTGCCATGGAGAAGACGTTTTGTTTTATAGTTCCGGTTTTAGCCAACTCATCCTTTATATCTGCATAAAAGTACGTTCCAGCGGCTTTGTTTCAAATAATTTTGTTTGTAATATCACTTATTCTCAACCGTTTTATAAATATTAGATTACTGCATACGACTGATGCGTTCAGAGAGGCATACCGACTTAAAATCCTTGGAGAGGATATGTCGTCCCGACTTGGGCACTCCACCATGCCTGAAATCCCAAAAACAGACATCCTCATCATGACTACTTGGAGAATAACAAAAACAGTCTCGTTTAAGAAACTGTTTGGGGCCAAAATTCCCACACGTAAGGATTGGGAAGCAAACTCTAGCAAAACAAAGTTTCAGCGGATCGTTTACTATACCCACAGTTCTAAAACCAGTAGTGGTACCTGCTACGGAATATATGGGAGCAACGGAGCAAGTCACAGAATTTCTGAAAGGTTGGGGCATAAAACGGTCATATTTCAAGCCTAGATCTATGCGACAATGGATGCTGTCGGTCATCTATTGGAAGAGAAGCTTTCCAAAAGAAAAATTTTTACAGTGACCGACAGGAAAGCAACGATTTCAGCACTGAACTCATTAGTATTCAACTCAAGGCCACCCTTCCAGTGTATGCAAATGCTAAACACACTGAGTGAAGCCAATACGGTGACACTGGTGTGGGCACCAGGTCATGCAAGCATTTCAGGCAACAGGTGGCGGATGAGCTTGCTAGATCAGCAAGAGAAACGACATTCATACGGTCAAAATCGCCATGTGGCATTCCTGATACCGCAATAAAGCCGAGATGAAGACAAGACTCGCTCAACATCACTGCAGGTACTAGAAGGACACCGCAGAGATCTTCCTGGGGAAACAGAACAGTAAACCTACCGCAACTTTCCTAAATCTAGATAAAGCAAATATAAAGCTTTCGACGGGACTTGTCACCGGACACTGTACGAAAACTTCTTCTTGGAATAGAAAAGATTGCACAAGAAGTAGTAAAGAAAATATACCCAAGATTCTTGACTTCATGAAAGTAACAGGGCTTTTGGTGGGGCAGATTATTCTTATGGGGCACCATAGACCTATAGTTGCAGTGAATGGACTTCAAAAGGGCCTCATCGGTGTTAGTAATAATAAAAATAACAATACTAATAATAGTAATGATAATAATAGTAATAGTAATGATAATAATAGTAATAATAATAATTATAATAATAATAATACACCATGTAGTGGTGGGGGGGCCCAGTAGCCACTGTTGCCAGCAGTGGTGAAGCCAAGATACCCCAGATCATGGGTCCTCGTCTTATACGTATCTTTCCACTATTCAACCGTGTGTGAGCTTAGGTCCTACGTCTTTATTGTCCTGTCCTTTGTTGTTTGTGTTGAGCACACAGCATTACGAAATCCTCAATCTAAGGTGTAAATCTATCGTGCCGGGAGATGAATGGTTGTGCGAAAGTCAACCGCGAACGATGTCTTTCGGATAACTGCCGACCTCCGACTGTATTTAGGCTTACTGGGGTAAGGGATCACTGCCCCAGCCGACCGTATATTTCTGCCCTACTCGTGGGTACAATATGAGTCTCAAAGACGGTGTATTTAGAGGCGAATCCCGTCGACTTTGTGCCACAGACCATTACTTGACTATTGACGATGGTATTGGTTTACAGGTTTCGGCAGCTTCCTCCAAAACGGTCGCAAAAAAGGGCAAGCAAGAGAAGGAGACCCCATGGTCCCGGTTCTTGCTCCTGAAAAAGGTGCAAGAAGATTTGATTAAAATCAGTCCTTTTTTAATTTCGAAGGCCTTATATGGATTACTTGATGAACTGAATAATATGAAGAAGGTAAAACGTACCTTGTTAATGGAAACAAGGACAAGAGCCCAATCTAAACGATTACTTGAGACCAAGAGAATGGCTGAAATGGATATAGAGGTTACTCCTCATCCAACACTAAACCGGCATAAAGGAGTAGTATACTGCCCCGATCTATTAAACTGTTCATTGGAGGAAATAAAAGACGAACTTTCTCCTGAGTGTGTCACAGAGGTGAGAAGGATTAGGGTAAAGAGGGAAAGCATATGGGTAGATACGCCTAAACACGTCCTTACCTTTACACGAGAGACTCTCCCGAAGACAATAAAAGTGGTAATGTATTCTTTAATGGTTCGCACATATATACCACCACCATTACGTTGCTACAACTGCCATAAGTTCGGACATGCAGCATCTAATTGCAACAGTCAAAAGATATGTATTTGTGGAAAGGCTCCTCATGAAAGTTCACGCTGCGAGGAACCAAAACGTTGCCTTAATTGTAAAGGAATACATACAGCAATCTGGAAAAGGGAATGCAAAATACAGGAAATAATGGTTGTTAATAAAATATCATACTTTCAGGCAAAACAAATGGCGGCATCCGCCGTTACTAAAGAAACTACCTTTGAGCAGGTAGCGACGTCTACCAATAGCAATACTTCCCTGCAAAATATACCAGAAATAAAAAAAAATTATTAAGGAAGAATTAAGTTTACATACCTCAACCTCACCCGAAGCTATAGTTTATAATACCTTAGAAAGGAATACTCTCATGTCGGATATTAAAAATATTATTAGAGGGGAAGTGAACATAATTAGGAAACCCCTCCAAGATCCGCCATCCTCCAATGAACGAGAACCTATAGAGGATGAAACACGCGGAGAAAAAAGAATAATTGCCGTGCACAGATCGATATCTACCGGATCGAGTATCAGTTCGGTAGACGAAACCGTGGATTTTTAGCGAAATGTTTTATCGTTTGTCTTAATGTTAGTTTTAGTCAATAGTCCGTTGTTCCTTTTCTCTAATGTTATTTATTAATAATTGTTTTTATTTTAATTATAACTAGAATGGTTCATTTACACGATAATAAATATATCGTGCAATGGAATTGCAATGGACCACAGGCGCATTATTGCGAACTAAAAATATTAATAGCTAAGTATAATCCAATTGTTATATGCCTTCAAGAGGCGCATTTAAAAAACGAAAACACTTTTTTATTACGAGAGTACGAGTGTATTAACAGAAATGATACAAAACATCAAAGAGCCAGTGGTGGAGTCGCGGTACACATCCCAAACGGAACGCCAACGAAAACGACCTCAGTCGACACTGAAAACCAAGTCGTCACAACACAGATACGGTTTCCTACAAAAATTACAATTTGTAATGCATATTTTCCTGTGTTTGACTGGAACTTAAATGAGCTACAAAAAATAACAGAACAACTTCCACCACCATATTTATTCTTAGGAGATTTCAATGCCCATTCTGCCCTCTGGGGTAGAGATCCACATGGTAAAATTGTTGAAGAACCACTAGAAACTAAAGGACTTATCCTCTTAAATACAGGAGAACCAACACACATGAACACGAAATACAATAGCTTTTCAGCAATAGATTTAACCTTAGCACACAATAGTATTGCGCTAAACCTTGCTTGTAAGGCCGTTGAAGAATATCACAATAGCGACCATTGCCCAATTCTTATATCAACAGGATTTAAAAAATGGGAATATTCCATTCCAAGAAAGTAGAAAACAAACTAAGGCATGTAACAACTTTTTTTGTGGTTGTATTAAAAAGTACATTAATTTAAGAATCGTTCATTTATTTGGCGTATTATTAGAATTGGTGCCATCAGATTTTGGTGGTAAGTTATTTTCTAATTCATTATATTTAAAACTAAAGCATTTGTTTGTTTTTTTAGGCACTTTTATTTTTTTACTTTTAATTACTCACTTTTAATTACTCACTTTTACTTTCTTTGTAACACTTTTATATATTATACGTTTACACCTTGTGCATACTTTAATAATGCATATATTTTTTAATTGTAATGGAATTAATTTTTAATTTTTACTTTTAAAGTACCATTTTTTAACTACCTTATTTTACTTGGTTTACATCATAAATCGCAATTTTTTTTTACATACTAAAAACTTCAAAGTAATGCATTGATTATCATGGATTCAAACTATTAAGAATAAATTATCAAGATAATTCCAGTAGGGTGTGGCTGGTAACCTTAGATCTGGAGATTGCACCTCAATGATGCTATAATCATTTCATCTAGTTGACCGTTCCGTTTCATGTGTCACCAGTGGTAATTAATACATATAGAGAACTGTTTAAAGGTATGATTTTTTAGTAATTAACGAATAGATTTAAGACTTTTTCCATCACAATTGGATATTAAATAAACTTTAGTGTCTTGTAATTTTATTTTCATTTTGATTACTGTTGTATTATTATTAATAAACTTGGTTTAGCTGTTCCAATAACGTAACGTATATTTAAAAATAGTTTGGCGCCCGAGGTATCATTTTATTGTTTTTATTCACATTACAGATTTTTCTTATTAATTAAGTATAAGTGAAAATAATTAAGCAGATGAGAAGCATGCAGTATTTCAGGTATGTTAATTAAACTCTAAATTAGTACTCTCCCCTATCTCAATTTACCGATTGAGTCGACGGCAGTAGCGATTAATATTTGGTAATTTTTTTATTAATTAAAATTATTCGATCAATTACAAATTGTTTATTACACTTGGCGTTGATTTAATGTTACAATTTGGCGCCCGAGCAGGGACATTGAAATTTATTACATTTTTATTACATTGAAATTTATTGTTTGAAATTTATTGCTTTGTATTTGATATTTTATTTACATTTGTGTTAATAATATTACTGTGGGGCCAGAAAAAGGGATATGCTGTTGTTTCAATGCTGGTGATTCTCACTTGTGTTTGTTTATTTTGATTTTATGTTAAGAGTTGACCGAGATTTAAGGTGTGTTACCATTTAGTGTTACGCTTGGTATTTTTATGTGTTTATCTTTAATAAAATTTATTGATTGTGTTATATAATATTTTTTTACGATGTCAAATTTTAATTATTTAGTTGATGTTTTATATATTGATGAGTTATATTAGTAGAATTAAATTTTTTTTTCAAATGTAAATGTAGCAGAAGGGTTGACAATAGATGAGAGACGTAAATTAAATTTAAAAAGGATTAAATTGAGAAATTTATTTGATTACATATGTAACTGGAATTATTACAAACGCACCCAGTACATTACAACGATTTATGGATTCCATTTTAGGACATGATTTATCTCAATCAGTGTTTGTTTATTTAGACGATATTATTATTTTTTCAAGTACTTTTAAGGAACACGTTTTATTTAAAAGAAGTTTTTAAAAGGCTTAGTCATGCCAATTTAAATATTAATTAAAAGATAAATGTAAATTTTGTAAACCTCAATTATCATATTTAAGTTTTGTTATTGATAACTTCATAACATTCAATTGTTAATACATTTATTTAAATTTGGAAACGCTTGAATTACATTACTTTTGATAATGAATTTTTATATTTATACGATCAGTAATTAAATTTATGTAACGATTCATTAGAATTTATTGAATCCATTTAACGAAAACTTTAAAATGACTAATGAATTACAAATTTAGATTATTTTATTTTTATGTCGCATAATGACGATATTAATACTTCAGTTAGTGTTCCTGCTTAAGATTTTTTCCAAATTAATTGAATATTTACAAATTTTTAAGAGTTCTGTTCATGTTTGTAAATTTAAAATATAATAGTAGTAGATTAGATGCGAAAGTTTAACATATTTTTGTGTTATTTGTGTGGAAATTCCATTTTTTATTTTCTTAGATTGTACTTCTTCTCTATTGAATTGTTTTTAATTGAAATCGTAACGCTGTTCATGAGTCTACGAAATTTTCACCTTCCTTTTTGGCGTTTGGTCGGACGGTTCCTATTTCTGGAGATTTTTATGGTCGACTAAAGGATTTTAAAGAGGATGATTTATTTATTACTAACCGTGAACAATTAGTTCAAGATTTAAATGAACTTTCACCCATTTTTAAACATGTTAAACAAAATTTACATGCAGCTTACGAAAGAAATTCAAAATCTTACAATTTGCGACGTCGTCCGTTGAAATTAAATGTTGGCGATTTGATTTAGAAAAAGAATTTTACTTTATCTGATGTGACTAAAAATTATAGTCAAAAGTTAGCTCCAAAATTTATTGAAGCGAAAGTTATTGAGGTGGTAGGTCCAACTACGTACCGATTGGCCACCCCTATTGATAATAAACCCTTAGGTGTTTTTCATGTTAAGGATTTAAAACCACATTAGTTCTTATTTTTTCGTATTCTTTTTAATTATTTTTCTATTTTAGTATTTTTACATTCTGGTTCTCTTATTTATATTTTTTAATTATTTTGATAATTTTTCAAAATAATTTTATTTTGTGCTTATTTCGCACATTATTTTATTTCATATTTTATTGGCGTTGCAAACCACTTATTTTATTTTTTGCTACATTTGTTAGCATGATTTTTGCTACATTTGTTAGCACGATGGTTGATATTTAGATCCCATCGTGCGATTGATTTGTTTAGCATGATGTTTGATATTTAGATCACATGCGATTGTTTTGCCGACTTTGTGGGACATTAGTTCTCTGGCAGATTATCTTCCTTTATTGGATTTACAATTTGCTATTGTTACAATAGTAAAATTTAAGATAACTATTTTGAGTTTACCTCTGATCGTTAATTTGACGTGTAAAACTCATAACCATGGATAAGAAAACTAGTAATGCTTCTATGCATTTTTATTTTTTGATTGATTTAATTATTTTATTTTTCCTGATTTGTGTAGTGTTACTATTCTTGGACGGTGCTTGAGGACTTCGGTTAGCCTCGTGTCAACCTCGATTAGTTCACTTCCTGATTATGACGTTTTGGTAGTTTTAGGAGGGGTTTGTTGTGTTCGTAAGAGTGCTTCATCTTTCTCTTGGCTACTCACCTAGATTACGATTTATTTATAAAACGTGCGTGTTAGTTAGGGTATGTTGAGTCTTGGACGATGGTGGAACAACATGAAACCTGAATCTCGTGAAGGGTAGAGTGGCCTCTCTTGTTCTCCACGACGAAGCATCCTGAGCTAATTTGCCAAGGAAATAGTCGTATCTTGGATTTACCGATTTTGACTCACCTATCGAACGTGACAGTGTGCTCTTCTGATGGTGGTTTGCTTCACTAACCCCACCAGTTTAAGTTTTTTACTTTATTTAAGGTTTCGAGTCCTTGATTCTCGACTAGTGGCGTGTGCGGGTGGTTTTATTTTTATTTTTTGATTGATTTAGTTATTTTATTTTTCCTGATTTGTGTAGTGTTACTATTCTTGGACGGTGCTTGAGGACTTCGGTTCGCCTCGTGTCAACCTCGATTAGTTCACTTCTTGATTATGACGTTTTGGTAGTTTTAGGAGGGGTTTGTTGTGTTCGTAAGAGTGCTTCATCTTTCTCTTGGCTACTCACCTAGATTTCGATTTATTTATAAAACGTGCGTGTTAGTTAGGGTATGTTGAGTCTTGGACGATGACTGTGGAACAACATGAAACCTGAATCTCGTGAAGGGTAGAGTGGCCTCTCTTGTTCTCCACGACGAAGCATCCTGAGAAAATTTGCCAAGGAAATAGTCGTATCTTGGATTTACCGATTTTGACTTACTTATCGAACGTGACAGTGGTAGTTGTGTTATGTACCTAGGAGGCTTGGTTTGAGACCACCGAGGTAGGGTAATTGAACTGCTCTCTCTCTCGACCTCAAGTCTCGCGATTATTTATTGTTAGTCCCGAAGGATTTTTTTTCTATTTTTATACTCTCGAGTAGAGTGGCGTTTAGCCTTGATTTTTTATAAAGTTGCACGATAACCGTTTCCTGGTTCCCTGCCCACTGTCCCTTCAGGTAATGGTAGGTTTCGGTTTCCGTTCGTTTTTTTTACCTTAGATTCAAATTTTTTTACCGGATACTCATTTTGCTCTTCTGATGGTGGTTTGCTTCACTAACCCCACCAGTTTAAAGTAGGTAGAGTTGGAGACTTCTGGAACACCACCACAAAAACCGGTTTTCCACATTTCCAAGGTTGCCACAAAACCAATGTCCCACCGTACCAAGGTCAAAAAAGCGCAATGTGTGACCTACTTACATATCATTACCACAAACCCACGGTCACAAACCCCGATTTCCTGTTCCACAACTACAAGGCTATCTGTGCGACATATCAGTACCACAAAACCAGGGTCACAAGCTCCGCTTTTCTGTTCCACTATTACAAGGCTATCCGACCACGCTTTCCTGTTCCACAACTACAAGGCTATCTGTGCGACATATCATTACCACGAAACCAGGGTCACAAGCTCCGCTTTTCTGTTCCACTATTACAAGGCTATCCGACCACGCTTTCCTGTTCCACAATTACAAGGGCATCCGCGTGACCTACTTTATGCTTAGCCACCTGCTTGCTACTCTATACCCCACTTGTATGTTTTTTGCCCACTTGTATGATTTTTGCTCAACCTCACTTTTTTAAACCGAAATAAAAGAAAAACGATATGTTAATATATTTAATTGATGTATTACTCAGATATATGATTTTCTTTAGGAATAAAACATTTTGATTTAGTACAAGTGCAGAAGGTCCTCTCCACTTCCGTTTCAGTACATCTGCGCGGACGTGGTGCGAGGAGCTGAGCATAAGTGCAATGTGGTGCCCATCGTAGATGTTCCTGTAACGGATTGACATTTGGCTGCCATCGGTTTATTCTAACCCCACACATGAAACATTCAACCGTATCGTCTGAAGATGTGGAAATGAATCCTGCTGCAGCAAGCGATGAGGGTGAGTGAACTCCAGACCATGTTCGGTACGTTAGTAAGCGTTTATCGAAACAGTTGTAATACTGAGGATAATAAAAGTTTGGGTCACACATGTTAACATCAGCGAAATCAGTAAGATACTGACAGGAAATAATGTATTCTATACAATATATACAACAGATATACAATATGTACAATATGTACAATAAATAAATAGATACAGTAAAAAAGACTACTCGGCTACGTAGCACACCTCATCACACAGTATACATGAGTCATCATCGTACACATCGTATAACTGTGTGAGAGGCGCCCTACACGACGAGCACCAATAATATTCGTACGACAGGTGGTATCGCGCAGTCCAGCGCTCCATATGCATATGATGGTCCACTACGCGGTAATCTCCTGGTTTCAATCGGGCGAAACAGCAATGACACAAATTCATGAAGTCCACCAGATGGTATCGAACATGTATTGATACAATGTGGGCATATGCTGTTACACGACTTGCCGCAAAGTGCTCGCGTATTACCTTGCTCATTTCGGTATACCACGCTGAATTCCACTGAACCAGTTCATAATTATTTCGTAGCACTTTGTTTATGGAAGCCGGTAGTATTCCTTCCTTTTCAAAATTTACCCAGTTCGGAATTAATTGACATGTCCGTCGCGTACTAAGTTGAAATAGGGTTTGTGGTTGGTACATTGTCTTCCAATCGTCTTGCACTGGAGTAACTGACATAGTGAAGATCGGTAACTATGGTATATGTAAAAACCCCTCCCTTTAAGTATACGAATAATACAGAGTGGGGATATGTAACCTTGTGTGGTGACCTTGCTGTGGCAAAGTGGACTAACCTTGGGAATAAGTATGCCTAGAAATCCTTGAAGTAGTGGAACGAAAACAAAACCTTGAAAAGGTGTAACCGACAAGACCGCTAAAGCAATGTGTGGCATAATCGTGAAGGTCACGTAAGTAGCCTTGAGGAGGGTACATAGTGGGGAGAGTGTCATATATAAAAGAGAGGGAATGTATGTAAAGTCAGTATCGTATATAATGGATAACATCGTACGTCAAGCCATAGAAAAGGCGAAGATTCTCGGTGCTATAAGTTCAAGTAAATATTGCGATATTTTGCTTAATAATGTGCATTATTTCTTAAATAAAAGTAAAACAAAGTTTGTTAGTGTCGGTCTATCACCCAAATTTGGATTTGAGCCAGTCGTAAAACTAGGTGGAACGAAGAGTGGTGGAGTGGTGTTTGACAAGCAGGAATGGCGTATACTTATGGATAATCAAGGGGTGATTACTAATTATTTCTACAGTCCTGAAGGAACATGGCTACCTACCAAACTGGGATCGAAGACTGTCTCGTACGAAAATATTAACAAGAAAAAAATTATACGCCTCTGTGATAGTGACGAAATTGATGTCTATTTAGGATGGGAGTCTATAGAACAGTTATGGAAGCTTTTGAAGATAATATATTACCGATTGGAGTTGGCAGATACTGTGAACTTTCCAGAGTTTTATAAAAACCTAATACAGTCGACAGCGACAATTCCTAAATGTAACATTCACCAAGTTATAGGTCCATTGCGTGATGTATTTGAGGTCAACATAGCCTGCCTTCTGGAAATGGAAGTATTTGCCAAGGAGAAACTATATATGGATATGGATCTTACCAATCCTATAACTCAAAGGGGGGGGGTAACGCGCTTGTAGTCAATAGTGGATAGTATTAGATGTTAGTCAATATGTGGATGTGTTATAGTGCGGAGTCGTGGCCTAAAGCTGTAGATTGTGTTAGTGCAGTCCAAAGACTAATATGCCAGTTACAAGCATTAGAATTCGATGCTGATCATGAAAAGTGTATGGAATGGGTAGATTTAGTGATGACTATTTAAATAATCTAGTTAATAAGTATGGGGGAGGAATACGCCTTTGTGAAAAATACTTAACATGGCATGTAGGCGATATAGAGTGTATTTGTTGTATAAAGCGATTAATAGAAGACCTTAAAGAAATATCATTGGAGCAATTTATACACGAAATAGAAAGATATTTACCGAATTTTGAGTCATCAGATGACGACTCACCCAGTGAAGAAGGTGTGCATTAATGAGTCCAAAAACGTAGTTCACTACATAGTAATATGGGAGTTGGCTTACAGGCATGCGCGAAAAGGAGAATGGGAACAATTAGCTAGAGATTCTGCACGATTTAAAAAAAGAATAGGCGACTGTGCTAATATAATTTCACCAATTCTCGAAAAACAGCATCGTGAGTGTGTGTTTGTCAGACGCTTTAGTAGTATGTAGTGATGTATATGTATAGGATAGTAGTAATAAAAAAAAAGTAAAAAAAGATCTGTTTATTGCATATTAATATTACAGTATATATAATTAAGGTTAATTAGCGTATTACACAATGTCTTTGGTAGAAATCCAGGAGTTGTGGGAAGTATCAAAACCCAACCACTTAACGAGAGCTTTATTCCCTTGACGTCGGATGACACGTTCAACTAGATGAATGTCTGGATGTTTAACACTTTGTAGTTCGGGCTCATAGAACCGACCTTGGATCTCTTCATCTCGACTATCACGTAATGTGTAGGTGAGTGGGCTTGAACGTTTAACTGTTGATATTCGAAAGACTTCGTAACTCCAATTAGGTGTGTACCCCTTAGAGAATATGCTTCTATGTTTGCTAATGCGTACATGTTCCCCCACTCTAAATTTAGGTGTTTTACGGTCAAGAACTTTCTGACATTTTAAATGTTGCAAAATATCTGCAGCATTCTTTTCCGTTACATCTACCGGTTTATATCCGGTTGTTCTATGCTTTCTTGAATTATAATCGGTAACAATTTGAGGCAAGATTGATAGCCACTTATATGATCCTTGCATGCTGAATGTTTTCCACATTATTGCTTTAAGGGTACGATTGACACGTTCGACTATGCTACTTTTCAAGGTGGATAACTACTGTAATGATTGATATTAAATTTTTCATTACTTTTTAAATTCTGCATTATAAAACTCCGTTCCCATATCAGTTTGTATATGCGTAGGCATCTTTTGCAATCCAGATAGCAGTTTATCCATTACCTCCGCAACTAGTTTACCATTCTTGCGTTTGATGGGGAAAGCCCAGACATATTTAGAGAAGGCATTAATTATTACTAAAATATATCGAAATCCTTTATTCACATGAGCATAAGGTATCATTTCCACTAAATCAGCTTGAAAGAGATCATTTAAACCTTTTAGTACTACACAACGTCGCGGAAAATTTCTCCTTGCTGGTTTGTGCAGTTCTTCAACAACATCGGATTTACTCATTTTTTACTTTGGATTGTAGTACAATCTCTAGGATGAATAATTGTTCTTTGTCGAAGGTGATATCTTTTGGAATTATAGGTTGAATCACACCTGCCTTACGAATAGTTTTATTATTTAGAAACAGCGGTGTCGTATATATTACAGTATCCACTGAAGATGAATATCTCGAGGTAACCACTTACAATGCAATATTTTTCCCTCTGTAGGAAAGAAATATGTACCATTGGTACCCAATGGAATATCTACTGTTGTCTGTTGCACGACACCTTGCAAGGTAAAATAAGTTTCGTAATAGATATCACTTTGCTTCGTAGCATCACTGCGATGCTGAGTAATATGTTTTCCAAATTTATCCACTGTCATTTGTTGATGAAGATGTCTGCCAAATTTATCTATTGGCATAACTGATGGACATGTAGTACTGCCTTTAGTGGTAGTCGGTGTAACAATGAAATGAAAAGGATATAGTAATAGGTTTATAACAAGAGCTGTTACTGTATTACTTTTGCTTCACGTAGTTCATCAATTATATATACTACTTCGTTGTGATTGCTAGTATTTCCTGTCGACATTGATCCTAATAATTCCGTAGCCAATCTACTAACTTATTCGGGTTATTCCACGGTACAAATTCAATAGCTTTGTTATTGTATCGCAATAGTTGCATGCCACCACCTCTTTTGGAGATAGAAGTTGTTCGAGATCTTGTGGTTGGAGGGCAATAGATGATGTAGCTGACCGTTTTCTAGGTTGAAGTAATGGTTTAATGATTTCCACATATTTTTACTATTAGTTCCTCGGATTTGGTCTGTCGAGTTATAATTACGTCGGGCAGCATTAGTACGACGCAATATGTCATTGTATTGCTGTAGGTCACTCTTTTGTATCCGTAGGAATTTTTTAAAAAGTAGTTCATATAATCCCGGTGTTCCTTCATAGTCTAGGGAGGATCCATCAGGAAGAGTGATATGAAGGTTTTCACCAATAAAGTCTAATTCAGCATCACCAATAAAAATTTCTCTTCTTCCGGAATGAAATGTACGCCATATGTTAAGTCATACTCGTCTTCTGTATCTCTAAATATACCTTCAACGTAGTACTTAGCTAATCCTTGGTATTGATTTAGATAATCTTCAAAGGCGGGTTGAGATCCAGCAGCTAACAGTTCTGATTTCAATTGTTGTAAAGTAGGAATTTCCACATCATCATCGTTAGTGGTATCAGCAATTACAGTTTCCTGCGAAGGTTGCGCAATGGTTGCGGGAACAAGAGTGCGTGGAGCCTTCCGTAATCCAGCTGTTTTAGGTGTGTGATGTAAAAAAACTTCAGTTTCTTGTGCAATGACTTCATTTTGACAGCTTCTGGCGTAAGGGGTTCAGCTTTGATGAGAGAGCCATCTTTCTTAGTAATCAGTTGCTGTAAGGGTTGTGTGATAGGTTTAAAGTGTGCTTCTATTGCACGTTCTGTAAGAGCGGTATCTTCTTTCAAAGTAGCATATTTTTGTTGCACGCTCTTGCGAGCACGCAAAATGTCTTGTACTAAGCGCTCCTTCATTACGATTGCATATGTTCCGTACTGCTACCATATTTATAATGCTATAAAACAGTCAAATCTCTTACGGTACCGACCTGTATTAACATCGCTTTCTTTATCAATAACAATAAAACCGAATTTGTCTTGCCAGCAACAAAAACATAAATCTTTAAACCTATCAAAGGACATATCGACATTAACGTGATCATCATACACATGCTTAAGATTAGTGTGATCTTGTTGAAAAAGAATAAGTAAATTAGCATTATCACGTATAAGCTGTTTTGGAATTGAAGAATATGTTTGACACAGATAGAAACAATCATTATTTCGATGTCTGCCAAAACAGAAATGATCTCTTATTTCATTTTGCTTATGACACGCTACATCATCGAAAATCATTATTGAATTTTACGGAATCACTAGGGATATAACATCACTATTATCACTGTATTCGAAATACCCGACTTCTTTTATGGGTGTCAGTAAATTTCGTAGGTACTGGTATTTAGGTTGATATAATGATTTGCAATAAATATATACATTTTCAAAACGTAAACCATTTGGATGTTCTAACAAGGTAATCATAACATTTGTTTTTCCGCACCCAGATGGACCAACGATTATACCTCGTTTACATCCTCCTTTAAGTAAACCGCTATGTTTAGAGTAAAGTTCCTTGTTATCAGCTGTGTCATAATTTTTAATCGGTAATTCTGTGTCTTGCGGAATGAAGCGTATGGTGCCCGTCATAGTACTAAACCACAAATTGTATGGTACTAATATATATACGTGTCATACAATGAAAGTAGTTTAGTAGTGGAGTGACAGCCAGTCTGGTATGAAGTATACTTCTCGGTGTAATAAGAAGAAAAGGGGTTCAGGATTAATTAATACCTTAATAAATAAATTACCCGTGGAGTTGCATATACCTGGGTATAGATACTGCGGACCGGGTACCCGTTTACAAAAACGACTAGCTCGCGGCGACAAAGGTATTAATGAATTGGACGAAGCCTGTAAAGAGCACGATATTGCATACTCCCAGTCAAACGATTTAAGTCAACGACACATTGCCGATAAAACTTTGCAACAAAAAGCTTGGAATAGATTTCGTTCCTCAAACGCTACATTTGGAGAAAGGGCAGCTGCATTAACTATAACTGGAATAATGAAAGGAAAACGGAAAATGGGGATGGGTGGAAGATCACGGACAGGCAATAGAATGGGAAGCAAATCACGAAGAACAAAGCGTACTCCCAAACCAATTTCATTTAACAAAGCGGTACTTCTAGCGCGACGTCGTGTTGGTGGTAAACTTCGATCATCTTTACGATCTACAATACACCAAGCCTTAAGCGTTCTAAAACACAAAAAAAATCATGTCACCCAAGAGCAGAATATTACCTATACCAAAACGAGGGGGGTTCATACCTCTTATTCCCCTATTTGCAGCATTAGGAGCCTTAGGTTCGTTAGGTGGCGGTGCAGCTGCAGTTGCAAAAGCGGTTACCGACGCAAAAGCTGCGACAAAAACGTTAGAAGAAACCAAACGACACAATCAAGCAATGGAAGCAGCAACCGTTGGAAAAGGTTTATATCTAAAACCATATAAACGAGGTTTGGGCATATATTTACAACCGTATTCAAAAAAACTCCCACTGAAGCTACCACGCCACGCCTTAAGTAATGTTGAGCTATCAAAATTTGTGGAGCAATTAAAGATTCCCTACTTTAGAGGGATATATATGCCAGATAAGCTACCTACACGAATCCATAGGAATGAATGTGGTATCGTGAATCTGGATAATCAAGCTAATCAGGGAACACACTGGACAGCATATATTAAGCGTAATAGACATATAACATATTTTGATAGTATAGGACATGTTAAACCACCCTTCGAATTAGTCCACTATTTTAAAAGTGATGGTAGCAGAAACACAATTGATTATAACTTTACTAAGGTTCAAGAGTTCAATACATACAACTGTGGTCATCTAGTCTTACGATTTTTATACGACTACTCGTTCTGATTGTCAGTAGTTGTTACGTGATCGTGATGTCGTACACATTTACCTTCACCGGTAAAAGCAGTATCCTGCAAGCCACATTTAATCCACCGATTTTTCTTGATAATGAGTCGGAATATGTAATGGGGTTAACTAGTTTTGAATCGTTCAATACTATACAAAACGAAATCGCAGATGTGAATAAATATATTAATGAGTCAGTGAAAGGCGATAAGGGGTATATTGATTTACGAGCAAATAATAATACTATGAAAGCATCCATGAAAGCAACCCATAACATTAGTTTCAATGTGGTCCATTCGATAGGGCCTATGCTAGGCTTTAATAAAACTGGTGTTTACTAAGCTAAAAAGTGTACACCTCTGAGAACCCTATTAACATCATCAAAATTAACTCATTAATTATCGAGTGCAACATAACAAGTGGTAGTTTTAAAAATGGTGAGTCATCACACATAATTCATCAATTCTTTCCCAGTGTACCAGCGGGATATAAAATAATCGAATCACCTCAACATGTTATCTACTTACCTATAAATACATCTACCATTTCAACAATAACACTTAAAATAGTAGACCAAGACGGAGATCTCGTCAATTTCAACGGAGAAGTCATAACGATAGGACTACATTTAAAGAAAATATGGTGACGCGGTATAATACATGTGCATGTAACCAGTGCAAATCAAACTATAAAAGAGTGAAGTGTGGAAAGGGTACAGTCAGTAAGCGTTCAGCGACCAAAGCGTTGACAGCGCAGAACAAAGCATTCTTGGAGAGTCTTGGGTTTACAGTACTACAATGAGTGTATTAAACGTTAATGAAAAAGTTGTTGTTGATAATGCTATCGTTAATTCCGAACTGCACACCCATCAACCATATACTACGAGATTTGGAAACAATGATGAAATCAGGATACCCATTCAGGAAGACATGTGCACTCTACCATCAGAAAGTTATGTTTATGTAGAGGGAAGATTATTGCGACAGGATGGTACTGTCTCTAACACCGCAAGGTTCGTTAATAATGGTATCGCATTTTTATTCAGTGAAATTAGATATGAAATGAATGGAATAGTGGTAGATTCCGTAACTAAGGTGGGGTTAACGTCGACAATGAAAGGATTAGTATCATTGACACCAATGATCTTGCCCGCCATCAAAATGCCGGTTGGTTTCCTACATCAAACAGCACACTAACAAATGAGCAAGGGTATTTTAATGTCTGTGTACCTTTGCGAATGCTGCTTGGCTTTGCTGAAGATTATAATAAAGTGATTTTGAACATTAGACAAGAACTTGTATTAATTCGTAGTAATATTGATACCGATGCAGTAATTTCAACTGTGGACGAAGCATTAAAAGTTGACATAGATAAGATTTATTAGAAAGTTCCACACATCGTTCCAGCATTAGCGGAGGAATTAGCGTTAACGAAATACATTGATAAAAATGTGAATACTCCACTAGCATTTAGAAGTTGGGAAACCCACATATATCCCGCTATACCAACAACAGATAAGCATACATGGGCAATCAAAACATAGACTAGTATTGAAACACCGAGATACATTATTATAGGGTTTCAAACTGGACGAGAAAATAATGTTATGCACGATGCGAGTAAATTCGATAAATGTGCACTAAAGAATATTCGGGTATTCCTCAACACCGACCGTTACCCGTATGATAATTTAAATGTTAATTATGATAACAATTGCTTTGCCACGCTGTATGAAATGTTTGCTAAATTCCAAATGTCATATTATCAAAGAGATGGACAACCATTACTCACACCTATTCAATTTACGACGGCTGCACCACTGATGGTGGTCGACTGCTCAAATCAAAAGAAGTATTGCACTCGAAAGCAGTAGTTCTTCGTGTAGAGTTTGAAACATCGGCCAACATACCCGCTAATACGACCGCATACTGTGTTATACTCCATGATCGTTTAGTTACATACAACGCGTTAACCAAAGCAGTACGACAGTTGTAATACAATGTCCGTCATAATCGATGTACAAGGGTTCAAAATATCAAAAGCGTTTATACCAAAAGAACTCGCCATTTATAATGGGAAACAAATTGCCCATTTTGTTTTTAAATCACCGTATCCCTGGCATACGTTGGATGCAGAGAGTCGTCGTCAAGCTACTTGGTTAATGCAAAACCAGCACTGTATTAAATGGGAAGAAGGGTATACACCACCACACCACTTTCGAAGAATACTCGAGAGATTGATTCAGCCAACAGATACTGTCTATGTCAAGGGCAGAGAGAAAGCAGATTACATCAGAAAATTTGTGACCCAGCCTGTTATTGAACTTGAGGAAAGTCCACCTCTTTCTGCTATGTAACCCGTTTGTTACTTTCATTGTAAATCATTATGCCACTGCGCTTTGTCTACGGTATATCATTTATATAATATATATATATATATATAATGCAATAAGTCTTGTACATATTTTTTAATAAAAAAATTGTAAATAGTCATTTTCTTTTTTTTTTTATTTATATCACACAGTATTTTGTATAGAATATATTCTCTTAATAACGAATTAGTACATAATATCAATATATGTTAAACAACTAAATGAATAATACAAATTATTATTAATATTAGATTCATTATGGAGAGACTATAGGAAAGAAACTAGCAAGTGTCAGTACCCAAACTATTCTTCTTTCGGTTAATACAAATTCATTTGCTTAGCAACCTGCAATAGTTCGCTCAACGGATCAGCATTCTCCAATTCCGGTATTTGCCAATGCCCCCACGCCAATGTGGAACACGTATCACGTAGTCGATATCGTTTGTCATCCTGGGACCTAAAGGCAATTTTGTTTAACATTTCGGTATATATATATCATGTAAGGTTGATCGAAACACAAGCATTTTACACATTACTGTTTTATCAGACCTCTCCGCAACCGCTTTGTAGTCTACTTCCGTCAACACTTTCTGAATAACAACTTTCTTAACACCTTTAGCTTTCTTAACAACTTCATTATCAGCAAGCTTCAGATAGTATGACTTTGATCCTGCACCATAAAAATATTGAATCGCTTTCCCTGCGTACTAATCTTTCATTCGTCCAACGACGGAAGCATTCGTAGGAATACCATGCAACTCATTTTGATAGTTGGAAGTATCATATTCGTCTAAATTATTTCGCATGTGTGCATACATATCATCAGTTACTATCTCAACAATCAAAGAATCCGTGTCAGTATAGAGCAACGTAACATTGTTGCCATAATGAGCTCGTAAGATATCATAAAAAAACCGATACATTATAATTTTGGAAAGATCTAAAATACTGAATCCGACATAGACGGGTTTGTCGTACGTAACTACCTGTTTCGACAATTCCGCCGCAAACAATTTATCAGTGAATTGAATAAAATTTTTAAATTGCGGTTTTGCCACGTACCGTGCTAGACCTACCCGACGACCGTTATTTTCCCAATGTGTTAACAGTTTAATAACTCTACGTTTATCGACATTTTCCATTGTTTTACCAAACACGCCATTATTCATAATTTTATAGAAATCCTTTTCGAACTTGTTCAGTGCTGTATTGCGGAGAGCGGTATTAAGGTCTACGTATGGTATTAGCCACGGACTCTGACGAAAGCGTAAAACCCTATGAATACGAGTAACAATTAAGCCATGCTCTATACATTGTTTTAAATAGCGGTAATGTATAACGTAGTTGGTCTTATCACACAGGTTAGGGATTAACTTCTCCTCCTGGGAATGTGGTGCGCAGATCATTTCAGGACAAAACGGATAATCGTTGTGTTCGTTATGCAGATGGTGGGGATAATGTATATTAACCTCCAGTACAAATCCAACATCGGCGTCATCATCAATCTTTAATACGTCAAAGTGATCTATTTCCTCTTGCGGTAACCACATAAACCCATCGTGGGGCAGGTATTGCTTCATACTCCACCCGTATAAATTCGTGGCATCTAAATATTGTAAAAACACTTTCGGTTGTTTAGGATCATAGTTTGGAACAAACTCGTTATTAGCGATGCTTCTCCGCTTGATACAAGTACTTACTCCACCCCGAATACCTTTTTTAAAAAAGTGATACATATCCATATCCGTCAATAATTCTAGCTCTACTTTCGTACATTTCAACATGGCATCCCACGCCAATCCAGGCAAAGTGACATACTGTGCAGGTTCTAACCCATACACACCCATACATAATCTCCTAAAGTTTTCAAACACGTCAGCCAATAACAACACATCTGATTTTAAATAAATATCAGCATAATCACCTAGTGTATTACACTTAAAGTGATCCCATACCAGTAGAACGCGACAGTATTCGTCATCGGAAATATTTGCATCGCGCATTTTATCATAGAATTTGTCATATGATGGCACCGTGACGTCATTCAATTTACTACAGCTGTCTACGTACGCATAAGGGAAACTACCTTTCTTTCTCACTAAGTTGAAGTCGCTATCATTACTAAAATATTTTCGTACCTCCATACATTGATCATCTGATAAATTCTGAGATAGAGTATCTAAGGATGCAGCCATGAATCTACAACTATCGACGAAACGTAAATGAATGTATTTCTTTTCCCTGATACCATGACTGTTTACATATTCATCAACAAAAATATGCTTACCAAACGTTATGTATTTTTCACTATTAACCGGAAGTACGGTAATTTCTTCCGTTTCACTCGCTAACTGTTTAATGAACAGGTGAACATCATAACCACTGAGATTATGTAGAAAAACGGGGAGAAATGTAGGTACCTCATAGTTTAAGTTACACGTTGAATGTGCTGCGCCACGATACTCACCAGTAACATGACAGTACTCTCGTACTTTCGGATTTGTCGGATCGCCCGTAAAGTGCTTGCCGCATATGTAACAACATACACTGCATTCATACGTAACCTGCTGTTCATCCGTTAATGCAGTCATTGGAACAATAGCTTTGAAATGTTCATTATATATCCGTTTTACATCACTTTCCAGTCGTCTTATAAATATCTCCCCTGCATTACTCCCCCTATACAGCTCTAACTTAGACCACGCATCGTTTACACTACACTTAATGTAATAACTAAACGAGTATGGTTCGTGTTTACACGTTTTTATCGTGAACGGTTTTTCGGGATCTGGTTCAGCCGTATCTACCGGTACTAAGAGCGCTTCAAAATCAGCATATATTACGAATGGTAGAACCATTTGTTTCTGATAGTTCCGAAAAGCGAGTATATTTTCCGCGTAGAATTCCCCGGTTATGTCTTTTTTGTTTCACGCCCGGTATTTTGTATATACGAAGTTACAGTCGTGTGACACGTGTCGGGTTAATTGCTCCTCGGATTTAAAGTAATACAAGCATGCATCACAAAATACATTGCTCCGTTCCGCCGAGTTATTTGGTTGCTAAGTAAACGAGAAAAATTTTTTATCCATACATAATGCTGATTATCTGTTTGGTTACTGACTAATAATAATAAATTAACATGGACTGCCTGTTTGGCTTTGGTGTAGTATAGAGGTCCCACTACCTCCGTGACACGTTGACCATCACGATAGGTATCGTCTAACCCATAAACATTAATGGAAATGTTGTTATTGCTCTCAAACGTTGAAATATTCGTCAGCTTAACAGGGAACTGTACACCAGTCCAGTTGAATAACGTCTGGAAATCAGGGTAAGGAGATGTGCGTTGTGGTACTCCCGTTGGTGTCACTAGTGCCGATACAACAGCCCATGCGAAGCAGCAATTATCATTATTTTTTACATTGACTATGGCGTGTTTATGTGCGATTTCGGCGGGGACAGCCATATAGGATGAACCAGTGGTGGGAGAAAATTTAAGCATGTTCACCTCTAAATAGACGAATTGCACCAGGGACCACCCTAAAACAGTTGTTACTACTCGATTACACCATGACTCACACTTACCTGAAATGCTGAAATTCGGATTGCTTTGCATCCAATATTTTACTTATTTTTTGGAAATACTCTTCTAACACCGTCCCTACACTGAGAATATCATACTTAGTCTGAAAGGATTTCAGTTCTGTGCTTTCCCTACTGTTCAAAAAGTATAAACCAAACAGCTCAACATTACATTTTAATGAATAGTGTTTCTGCAACTGATTTTGTACTACCTTCAATACATTCCCTTTCACGTCTGCCATAAAGGTGAACACATCAGTATGCATATTGCATGGAGACAATCGGTACGACACAATGCATTGTTTAAACGCATTCCGAATCACTTCGACCCCAGTATCGATAAGGAAACATACATTTGCTTTATGCCTATTGCTTCTGAGGTGTCCTTGGAATGCATACCTAGGTACATCCATTGAACAATCTGTGCAGTGCACACTCTCACCATTGTTTTTTGGTTCTACCGGTTCATCGCGTTGGTCAGACTTCCGCTTTCTTGAGTTGCTCAACCCTGATGGTCCGGGTTTCGCATTATCCTTCGCATAGTTTACCCCAGATGGTCCTGGTTGCACAAATGAATCAGTGACATGTCTATGTACTGCTTTGTTATCGTCGGAAGTGCCTCCTTGCACCACATTGCTCCCTGTGGTTTGGTTTTGCAACGAAACCTCCTGCATGCCAGATGGTGGAGTAGATACTGACATCCAGCACGCTGTTTTTTGATGTCTCAGTAAAGAATCCTTTCGAGAAAATTTCTTTAGACATTCACATTGAAACATTTTTGCTGCAACAAAGAAAGAATAATAACTATATGCTGAGGTGTAGGTTGATGTGAACAAGGGTGCTGGATAGGAAGGGTAGCCGGGAGAGATGCAATACGAAACTAACACTTACTATTCTTTGAAGACATGATATAACACCGCTTGAAAACTTAACTTGGTGGTTCATACAGACGGACTAACACTGCAGTGGAACCGCCCCGTCTTAAATACAAAATTTAAAGTATTGGGGTGAGTGGGGGAAAGTGGAATGAGGGGCAGAAGTGGTGAAGTAGGTCATGGTCACATGCGAGGTTCTTATTTAGAACATCAGGTGACCGTAACTATGTCTATTCAACCTTATACATTCCGTATATAACCATATTGGAAACATAAACGTCAAAGTAAACGTAAACGTAAACGTATTGTGTTCAGTGTTCATAAGCACACCTACATGCGCAAAAAAATAAAAAATAAAATTAAAAAAATAAAAAAAAATAAAAAAATAAAAAAAAAAAAATAAAAATAAAAATATAAATATAAATAAAATAAAAATAAAAATAAAAATAAAAATAAAAATAAAAATAAAAATAAAAATAAAAATAAAAATAAAAATAAAAATAAAAATAAAAATAAAAATAAAAATAAAAATAAAAATAAAAATAAAAATAAAAATAAAAATAAAAATAAAAATAAAAATAAAAATAAAAATAAAAATAAAAATAAAAATAAAAAATAAAAAACGTAGTGTGGTGTGTGCATAAGCACACCTGCACACACGCGCGCCACACACACCGCGCGCGTGATATTAATTAATTCTTCTTCCCGCACCCCACACAAAAAGAGCGCCCGTAACAATACCCTACTACATTATACTAGTCACAAACTTCAGAGAGATTGAATATATGATCAAAATAGTAGGTATTGGGGCTCCATGCGGGTGTTGTATTATAGCAAGGAGGGGGGGGTTCAACATGCATCTGTACAGCTCATACCAGCTCAAATACAGCTGAAACCAGCTCAAATACCGCTCAAACCATCCCAAAGCAGCTCAAAACCAGCCCAAAACAGCTCAAAACCAGCCCAAAACAGCTCAAAACCAGCTCAAACCACCTCAAAACCAGCTCAAATACAGTTCAAATACAGTTCAACCCTGTTTTTCCAAAAACTTCGCTCTGGCCATTTTCGAGCTACGAGCTATCTCCGTTAGTGCGGGTCCTAAAAGGGGGGGACCAGGTGCAAACGACGCACGCAGTCGGGGGACGATGTTTGAGTACCGACATGCCATACTTCGCTCCGACCATTTTCGAGCTACGAGCTATCTCCGTTAGGGGAGGGTCCTAGACGTGGGGAACCGGGTTACAAGATGCGCGCCGTCGGGGGACGATGTTTGAGTACCGACAAGGTACACTTCGCTCCGACCATTTTCGAGCTACGAGCTATCTCCGTTAGGGGAGGGTCCTAGTCGTGGGGAACCAGGTGCAAACGACGCACGCAGTCGGGGGATGATGTTTGAGTACCGACATGCCATACTTCGCTCCGGTCGTTTTCGAGCTACAAGCTATCTCCGTTAGTGAGGGTCCTCGAAGAGGGGAACCAGGTGCAAACGATGCACGCAGTCGGGGGATGATGTTTGAGTACCGACATGCCATACTTCGCTCCGGTCGTTTTCGAGCTACGAGCTATCTCCGTTAGGGGAGGGTCCTAGACGTGGGGAACCGGGTTACAAGATGCGCGCCGTCGGGGGACGATGTTTGAGTACCGACATGCCATACTTCGCTCCGACCATTTTCGAGCTACGAGCTATCTCCGTTAGGGGAGGGTCCTAGACGTGGGGAACCGGGTTACAAGATGCGCGCCGTCGGGGGACGATGTTTGAGTACCGACATGCCATACTTCGCTCCGACCATTTTCGAGGTACGAGCTATCTCCGTTAGGGGAGGGTCCTAGACGTGGGGAACCGGGTTACAAGATGCGCGCCGTCGGGGGACGATGTTTGAGTACCGACAAGGTACACTTTGCTCCGACCGTTTTCGAGCTACGAGCTATCTCCGTTAGTGAGGGTCCTAGAAGAGGGGAACCAGGTGCAAACGACGCACGCAGTCGGGGGATGATGTTTGAGTACCGACATGCCATACTTCGCTCCGGTCGTTTTCAAGCTACAAGCTATCTCCGTTAGTGAGGGTCCTAGAAGAGGGGAACCAGGTGCAAACGACGCACGCAGTCGGGGGACGATGTTTGAGTACCGACAAGGCATACTTTTCTCCGGCCGTTTCGAGATACGATGAGGGTGGTTTCGAAAAATCAAATTCGTCTTTCCGAGACGTCTC
Organism: Vesta saturnalis; assembly: GCA_036346205.1. Taxonomy (NCBI): domain Eukaryota; kingdom Metazoa; phylum Arthropoda; class Insecta; order Coleoptera; family Lampyridae; genus Vesta; species Vesta saturnalis. Next base: position 1,091,907 of record JARFJB010002114.1, read on the forward strand.
CACGCACCCACCCCCGTCCGAATCGGTGGACCCGCTTCCGAGATACGACGCTTTTAAGGAAAAAAAAGAGAGAACATAGAAAGAAATCTGTATCGCTGCTTTACACTGTGAAAGTTATAATTATAACAACTACATATAAAACTTAAAAGTACTTCTATAGGACTTCAAATATAAAATTTATGTATACTTTACAAATTTCACAATTTATTAGGTACTTAGAAAATCTTTACCATACAAAAATTTCTATGTAAAACGGCTTTATGCAAATTTGATTATCAAAAACTTTAAACTAAATTTGAAAAAAAATTTAACGTTTATCAATAATTAAACAACAGTCATCAAAACGCTATTCTATCTGAATATTAAAGTAAAACTCGTCTTATGGCGTTCACAGATTTTTTTCAATTAAAAAACGTGCATATATACCAAGATCACATTACAAAAAAAAATACATCAATACAAAATAATAATATATAAAAAGATCTTACCATTTCGATATGTTGGTTATTGGAAACTTCAAGTACTGTATCTTCTTAGTAAAACGGATTTGCTTATATACAAAATGCGAAGGCTATGTATGCATAAATTGACAAAAAAAATGTTGCACATGCCCATATATTGTAAGGTTGCTGCACATGTCCATATATGGTAAGGTTTTTAGTGAAGGTTAATGTTACTTTATATAATACATTGTAATATGCAAATGAAGTAAAGCAAATTGCACTACAAAAAAATGCATTCTTATATATACAATACGTGACCTACTTTATGTTAGTATCCTTTTCGCCAGCTACTGTGATATCAATTTTAGCAGTGCACTTTTTATGTGTGAAAAGTTGTGTTGTGCTTTACTGTTTTATTTTTCTAATATTCATTGGAAATATATATTTTCTTTGAACGTAAGTATACGTAAATTTTTTTTTATTTCAATCTGTTTAACGTGTAACAATAAAACTCGTATTTTGATTACTTGTGAAACGTTAATCTCACTTTCCTCTTAAAGGATTAGTAGAATAAAATTTTTTTCTGTATACATTATTTAAACGCTAATGCCTCCATAGATCTTTTCTATTATTATGTAGATAGTTTTGAATAATTGCTTCTTTCTTTTTTTTACAGATCATCCTATCCCGGAAGTTTTTTTTTATTGCTAAATGGAATAGGTAAACAACTTATTCAGATTTTTTTCTTGTAAACATTACTGACCGGTTCCTCATAAATTCGTGTAAGTGTTTTTTTGATTTCACACAAAACACGTTTTTACTATATACTTATTATGCTTTATTATGCACATGATTAATTAGTCTATTATTTATCGTTTTATAACTTAATAAACTAGTTTTTTTATCCCATTTGTTTTTTATTCAAATGTATGTTCTACAGAAATATTACTTTTTTTTTTCAAAACTTGCTCGATCTCAGATTTTTAATTATTATTCATTCCGTACTTACAAAACTTGTTTTATCACAATTATAGTATACATCTCATCTTTTTTATTTCTTTTGCAGTAGAACACGCAGATGTACTGAAACGGAAGTGGAAAGGACCTTCTGCACTTGTACTAGATCAAAATGTTTTCTTCCTATAGCAAATCATATAATCTGAGTAATACATGTTTCTACTATAATTTGTACGTCTATTTCTACAAGAATTAAATATATAAATGTTTTTCTTTCTATATATATAATTTAAATATATTAACATATCGTTTTATTTTATTTTGGTAAAAAGTGCAATATATAAATGTCTTTATTTCTGTATGTATACAATTTGTACATGTCTCTCCATGAATTAAATGTATTTACATATCGTTTTCTTTTATTTCGGTAAAAAAAGTGAGGGTGAGCAAAAAGCATACAAGTGGACAAAAAACATACATGTGGACAAAAAACACACAAGTGGACAATAAACATACAAGTGGACAATAAACATACAAGTGGGGTATAGAGTAGCAAGCAGGTGGCTAAGCATAAAGTAGGTCACACGGATGGCCTTGTAATTGTGAAACAGGAAAGCGTGGTCGGATAGCCTTGTAATAGTGGAACAGAAAAGCGGAGCTTGTGACCCTGGTTTTGTGGTACTGATATGTCGCACAGATAGCCTTGTCGTTGTGGAACAGGAAAGCGTGGTCGGATAGCCTTGTAATAGTGGAACAGAAAAGCGGAGCTTGTGACCCTGGTTTTGTGGTACTGATATGTCGCACAGATAGCCTTGTAGTTGTGGAACAGGAAATCGGGGTTTGTGACCGTGGGTTTGTGGTAATGATATGTAAGTAGGTCACACATTGCGCTTTTTTGACCTTGGTACGGTGGGACCTTGGTTTTGTGGCAACCTTGGAAATGTGGAAAACCGGTTTTTGTGGTGGTGTTCCAGAAGTCTCCAACTCTACCTACTGTTTAAGTTTTTTACTTTATTTAAGGTTTCGGGTCCTTGATTCTCGACTAGTGGCGTGTGCGGGTGGTTTTATTTTTATTTTTTGATTGACTTAATTATTTTATTTTTCCTGATTTGTGTAGTGTTACTATTCTTGGACGGTGCTTGAGGACTTCGGTTTGCCTCGTGTCAACCTCGATTAGTTCACTTCCTGATTATGACGTTTTGGTAGTTTTAGGAGGGGTTTGTTGTGTTCGTAAGAGTGCTTCATCTTTCTGTTGGCTACTCACCTAGATTTCGATTTATTTATAAAATGTGCGTGTTAGTTATCGTATGTTGAGTCTTGGACGATGACTGTGGAACAACATGAAACCTGAATCTCGTGAAGGGTAGAGTGGCCTCTCTTGTTCTCCACGGCGAAGCATCCTGAGCTAATTTGCCAAGGAAATAGTCGTATCTTGGATTTACCGATTTTGACTCACTTATCGAACGTGACAGTGGTAGTTGTGTTATGTACCTAGGAGGCTTGGTTTGAGACCACCGAGGTAGGGTAATTGAACCGCTCTCTCTCGACCTCAAGTCTCGCGATTATTTATTGTTAGTCCGGAAGGATTTTTTTCTATTTTTATACTCTCGAGTAGAGTGGCGTTTAGCCTTGATTTTTTATAAAGTTTCACGATAACCGTTTCCTGGTTCTCTGCCCACTGTCCCTTCAGGTAATGGTAGGTTTCGGTTTCCGTTCGTTTTTTTACCTTAGATTCAAATTTTTTTACCGGATACTCATTTTGCTCTTCCGATGGTGGTTTGCTTCACTAACCCCACCAGTTAAAGTTTTTTACTTTATTTAAGGCTTCGGGTCCTTGATTCTCGACTAGTGGCGTGTGCGAGTGGTAGCGCGTCATTAGCTTTTTTGGTGTTGCGAGGGGTCTTTCCTGACCGACATCACCACATTTTCCGTACTCTTTCGTACATTTTCTTGTTATTTTTTAAATATTGCTTATATTTTAATTAGCTTAACATTTTGTATTTTTTAAATTTTAATAATTTTATTTATTAGCTTAGTGTTTGGAATCTCCGATTTGGTGATCTCCGAGTCCAAATTTTAGGAGGGGGTGTGTAACAACCTTTTTTTGTGGTTGTATTAAAAAGTACATTAATTTAAGAATCGTTCATTTATTTGGCGTATTATTAGAAAAGTTTTTAATTATTAATATGTAGAATTGAGAATGGCAATTTAATTGGCATTTCCTAGAACAAATCTTTTGGGTGTAATATTTCATAGAGTTATTGTAATTGGATTTATATTAGGGTATCCGCGCAACGCGTGGAGACCTTTAGGGGGAATACACTTGAGTTATTCTGAAAGCTTTTTTTTTAATTCACTTAATGCTGAATGTTACAGCAGTAAGCATGATTTTTACCTAATTTTTTACATTTGTTGCCATCAGATTTGGTGGTAAGTTATTTTCTAATTCATTATATTTAAAACTAAAGCATTTGTTTGTTTTTTTAGGCACTTTTATTTTTTTACTTTTAATTACTCACTTTTAATTACTCACTTTTAATTACTCACTTTTACTTACTTTGTAATACTTTTATATATTATACGTTTACACCTTGTGCATACTTTAATAATGCATATATTTTTTAATTGTAATGGAATTAATTTTTAATTTTTACTTTTAAAGTACCATTTTTAACTACCTTATTTTACTTGGTTTACATCATAAATCGCAATTTTTTTTTACATACTAAAAACTTCAAAGTAATGCATTGATTATCATGGATTCAAACTATTAAGAATAAATTATCAAGATAATTCCAGTAGGGTGTGGCTGGTAACCTTAGATCTGGAGATTGGACCTCAATGATGGTATAATCATTTCATCTAGTTGACCGTTCCGTTTCATGTGTCACCAGTGGTAATTGATACATATACAGAACTGTTTAAAGGTATGATTTTTTAGTAATTAACGAATAGATTTAAGACTTTTTCCATCACAATTGGATATTAAATAAACTGTAGTGTGTCTTGTAATTTTATTTTCATTTTGATTACTGTTGTATTATTATTAAAAAACTTGGTTTAGCTGTTCCAATAACGTAACGTATATTTAAAAATAGTTTGGCGCCCGAGGTATCATTTTATTGTTTTTATTCACATTACAGATTTTTCTTATTAATTAAGTATAAGTGAAAATAATTAAGCAGATGAGAAGCATGCAGTATTTCAGGTATGTTAATTAAACTCTAAATTAGTACTCTCCCCTATCTCAATTTACTGATTGAACCTACGGCAGTAGCGATTAATATTTGGTAATTTTCTATTAATTAAAGTTATTCGATTAATTACAAATTGTTTATTACACTTGGCGTTGATTTAATGTTACAGGCAATTGAAAGGTTTATAAACAATCAATTTGCCAAATCCCACAAGACTTAGATGACGTTGATACAACTGTATAAGAATTTACCAAAAATATAATAAACGCCGCCGAAAAAAGTATACCGCGTACTTCAGGCAAAATTAAAAACCAGTGTGTTCCTTGATGGGCCGACGAGGTCAAAAACTCTGTCTAAGCTAAACGAAAATTATTGAACACGTTTAAAAGAGTTCCATCAATAGAAAACCAAATTAATTACAAAGAAGTCAGAGCTAATAAACGTAAAATTATTTTAAACAGTAAACGGTCATCTTGGGAAAAATATGTGTCCTCTACAAACCCCAATACCCCTCTATCGGGGGTATGGAGAAAGGCAAAATATATACTGAGAAAAACTACTATTATTATCTCAGAAACTATAATAAATGAAAACCGAGAAATAACAAACATTAAAGAACAAACAGAAACGTTGGCGACACTTTTCGAAAACGTCAGTAGCTTTAAATGCTTTGATAAAACATTCTTAAAAATAAAGAAAGACGGAACCATTACTGGATTTTCAAAGTGAAGGACAAATAAAGTACAATAAACAATTTACAATGAAAGAACTCGAATATGCTCTAAAACTTAAAAAAGATAAATCACCTGGTCCAGATAATATCACATACTCTATGCTCCAAAACCTTCCTGCATCCGCACTGAAAACCCTGCTCCATATATAAGAAAATTTTTGATAAAGGATGTCTCCCCAAAAAGTGCCAAGAATCCATCATAGTTCCAGAACTAAAGCCCGAAAAAAACATGACCGATCCAAATAGTTGTAGGCCAATTGCTCTTACCAGTAATATTAGTAAGGCATTGAAAACGATGATAAACAGAAAGCTAATGCCATATTTGGAATCGCATGGATTAATATCAGCCCATCAGACTGCATTTAGAAAATTACATTCTACAATAGATTACCTTGTGTATATTGAACACTACATCGTTGAGGGCTTCAGAAAAACGCAGCACAGTGTAGCAGTATCTTTTGATTTAGAGAAATCCTATGATACCATATGGTGCTTTAACATTATAAACAGTTACATGACTGGAATATACGAGGAAAATTGACCAAAATTATTATTAGTTTTCTATCAAAAAGAAAATTTAAGGTTAGGGTAGGCAGCACACTATCATAAATACATACGCAGGAAAACGGCATCCCTCAATATTCGGTCCTAAGCGTAACCTTATTCTTAATAGGAATAAACAAGCTACTTTCGACCATTCAGGAACCTGTTAAAAAGTGTTTATACGCCGACGACCTAATAGTCATGTTTCAAGGAAGCTGCATGGATACAATAAAAGAAAAAATACAAACAACAATAGACCAAGTTGCCCATTATGCAGGAGAAAAATCTTTTACCATTTCTAAGGAAAAACTACAGCAACTCATTTCTGCCGTCTAAGGACTCACACGAACACCCCAACCTATATATATATATATATATATATATATATATATATATATATATATAAATGGTGTAAAATACCAATAGTATCAAACATAACAGTGCTGAGGGTAACACTGGATGAAAAGCTTTACTTTAAACAACATATCAGTCAATTGGCAGATTCGTGTAAAAAACGATTGAATACAATTCGAAGCCTGTGTAACCGTAATTGGGGTTCATCTCGAAAGCAATTACTTATGCTATATAAAGCATTTGTACTATCTGTAATAGACTACAGTTGCATAATCTGTTCCTTAGCTACACCGTCCACCTTAAGAATCCTGAATAGTTTACATACATATGGAATTAGGCTAGCCGCAGGGGCATACCGAACTAGCCCACATGCAACTATATTTGTTGTCGCAGGCATTCCTCCATTACCCATCCGCTACCAACAACTACTACTTAACTACCACTCAAAAATCAATGCTTTAAACAACCATCTAAACCATGATCTCATAAGTAACAACACCTACCAAGACTATGAAGAAATGCCAACCATAATCAGACCAGCTCTGGTAAAAGCAGCGGAGATTATTAAAAAAAAACAGGTTAGACTCAGTTTCCATAGAAAACGATCAAGTTCATGAAATATCAATGAAGCTTAAAAAAATCAAAGGAGAAATTAAAAGCAAAATACAAAACATCTGGCAACAAGAATGGAACGGAACAAATACACTACTACAAAAAATCAAGAGTGACGTCAAACCCAGGAGAATAGCAATTCAAGATATAAAACCATTGTAAATTACTTTAATAAGAATTCGAACAGGACACACCAATATGACTCACTCTCACATACTGGGAAGGAGAAGACAAGACATGTGCGATATATGTAATACATACTTAACTGTAAAGCACATATTATTGAAGTGCACAAAATAAAAAAAAAATTAGGGTTGAAAGATACTATGGAAGATATTTTCAGAAATGATCAAGAGTAGGTGACAATACTACTCCAATTCTTAAAAGAAACTGAATTAACTAATAAGATATAAAGTCAAAACATGAAAAATTTACAAATGACTGTAGAAGTTATGCAAAAAAAAAAAAAATAATAATAACACTATCGCCGAATTCCAAAAACTACCAACGGTAAGCAGACCCACAATTGTCAGAGGATTGGAACTAATCTCTGACCTAGAAATTGAAATACTTTCACTGTTTATCTAAACGGAGCCCGAAATACGTCCCTGGATTCACTTAAAAACAAAATGTATCCTACATCTTGCATCAATGAAAAAAGAAACAATTCCACCAACACAATACCGAATGCGAGCCAGAAGAATAATACAAACATACTCACAGGCTAAAACAATATATACAGATGCCGCTAAGAACTTAACTGGAACCGGGAGCGCAATATGCTTTGACAGAGAATGCCACAGTTGGTCACATAATCACACAAGTAGTATACAAATCCTCGAATTATATGCCATTTGGCAATCTCTACTTTTATGCAGACTCCAAGAAAATGAAAGTTACTAATTTTCAGTGACTCTTTGGGTTCGTTACTAGCGATACAATACCAAACCAATCAACAAAATACTTTATTAAACATGATCAGAGGACAATTAAACTACTTAGAATCTAATGAAAGGAAGAACATCTGCCTAATGTGGGTTCCGGGACATGTCGACATACACGGAAGTACATGTGGAGATAAATCAGCAAAACAAGCTGCCAATCTCGCTACAATTAACGAAATGATCGTCACACCAAACGACCTAAAGACTTTTTTAAAAAACAAAATTATGGTACAATGGTATGACACCTGGGGGGAAAAATGTTGCATTAAATCAAGAAAGGCCACAACTACCTATCTGGCGTAACCAGTTTAACTTAAATAGAAAAGAAGAAGTAATTATGGCGAGACTCCGAATTGGGCACACAAACATCACGCACTTATACCTATTAGGAAAATCACCACAAGAGATATGTAGAAATTGTAACAAAAATATAACAATAGAACACATATTTATCGACTGTATCATGAAAATCGGGAACGTTTGCAACTTAGCAACCGAATAGAAGAGATAGTAACTAGTGAACTAGAAAACACAAGGAAATAACTACAATTTCTTGAACGAAACGACGCCGCAACACTCAAAAATAAAATAAAAATAAGAAATAATAATAATAATAATAATAATAATAATAATAATAGTAATAATAATGGAATAGAATATGTTTATTCAAAAATATATACAGAGATTAGGTCCAACCAAGTTAGATACTTATCGGTCGGTGCCATAAAGAACAATAATAACAGAAATAAAATTTACAAAATTAACTTACTCTATTATTCTTAAATGAATATAAATTATCATTCATCTAGCAACTTGCTTATAAACAAATCTTAAGTAATAATATAAATTCTAAGTAATAATACGTTCATTTGATCATAATTTAGTCTATCCAATCATCACATTTCTAATTATAGGTGTCGAATTAGCCACAATTAAGTAAATAAAGAAAAAATTATCAATAATAAAAAAAAAAATCAGTGATTTTAGAAAAATTTAAATTAACTAGTATTTATTGGCCATTTCTTAACTTTAGTTTTGAATGTACTAATTCTTTTAATATTTTGTATGTGTGCAGGCAATAAATTAAACAATTTAGGTATTGCACATTTTGAGGATCTCTCTCCATACTTGTTGTAATAATACGGAACTTTAAACATTGTTCTTCTTGTCTCGTAACTGTGAGTTAATGGGATCTTGTAGGTATTTTCCCCACGGTACATAAATATATTTATGTATTTATAAAAGCCTTTCGCTGTTAGTGAGTCAGAGTACTCTAATAATTTTCGTTTGTGCAGATTTCTATGTATTTTTTTAAGGATTTTCATCTGTAGTTCATCAACCTTATTTAATTGCGTTGCGTCAGCGCTTCCCCATATTCTTACAGCATATCTTATTACGGATTCCATCATTGCTTTATATACTATGGTCATAGTCTTTCTGTTTGTATATCTGCTTAATATGTGAAGGCATCCAGAAACTCTTTTCATTCTTGAGTGAATATATTCCGTATGCTTGTTGTATTTTAAGTTAGAATCTATTACCAGTCCCAAGTACATAATTTCAGTTACATTTTTGAGTATGGTGCATTCACATTTGATTTCGTTGATTAAACATTTACAGTTATGCATAATGATTCGTGTTGGTTGAACTTGTTGCATGTGGTGTTCGAAATGTCATCGTAGACGTTTTTTCAGGGTTCGCAAAAAGGCTTCGTCATGCATCCAATTGCACACGTTACTTAAGTCTTCTTGAATCATTCTTCCACATACTTTGATATCTTGGTGCGAAAACAATAGGATAGCGTCGTCTGCATACATGTAGAGTTCACTGTGTTTTATGCTTTGGAATATTCCATTGACGTATATCAAAAAAAGAATTGGTCCAATATTACTTCCTTGGGGAACTCCTACTTTTAATAGTTTTTCTGCACTTGTTTCATCTTGCACTTTTGCGATATATTTTCTATTTTTTAGGTAATCTTTCAACCATTCCAGTGGTTTGCCTGTTATTCCAGTTTGTTCCATGCACTTGATTAGTATACCATGATTTACTGTGTCAAAGGCTTTGGACCAATCAATGAAAACGGCAACTGTATATTTGTTCTTGTCAAGTTGATTGTTTATATGGTTAGTAACTTTTTCCAGTAAATTCTCGGTGCCCTTGCCTCGCTGATATCCATATTGATTTGCATGTATTATACTATTATCATGTAAGTAATTATTTAGTTGCTTAACTACGTAAACCTCTATAATTTTTTCCAAAGTGGGTAATATGCTTATTGGTCTGTAGTTAATAAGTTTTGTTGCATCGCCCTTTTTGTACACCGGCCTGATGACTGATTTCTTGAGACCATCTGGGAACATACCACTTCTTATTGAGTTGTTGATAACTTTTGAAAAAATAGATTTAAAAGTATTTACGTTATTCTTAATATCTACTGCTCTAATATTATCTGATCCTGGAGATTTTTTTGTGCTTAGTCCTTTAATTATTGTTTCTATAACGTCCTCATTTGAAAACGGAATGTAAAAATTACTATTTGTACTAATTTTGTCCATTTTGACAATTATATCGTGATTACATGTTTGTGTCAGGTTTTTTATTTGTTGGTGGAAGGATTCTGCAAAATTTGCTACAATTTCTTTTTTATTATATTTTTGTCCCATATTGTTTATGATTTTCGTATCTACATTTTTACTTTTCTTTTTGGTTAACAAATAATTTATTTCATCCCACATTGCTTTTGTATCTCGCATTTTTTCGGCGAATCTTCTTTGAAAATAGTGATTTTTTGCATTTCTTATTTCGTTATTAACAGTATTCCGAAGTTTCGTATAGTTTTTCCTATAAGTAGAGTTATTAGGGTTAGTTTTCCATTTTTTAAACAATACATCCCTTTTATTTATTATATCAAGTAGTTGCTGAGATATCCATTCCTTTCCAGCACTTCTTTTGTTTCAAATAGGAGTGTTTTCATTTATCTTGCTCTGACTGTATATCTTGTTAAACGTTTTTTTAATATTTCTAACAAATTTGTTCACATTTTGGTCTACTAGCATGCTCCAATCCGTAATTGTTATCTTCTGTTGTAGAGTGAGTTGCTTATATTTCTTGGTGATTATGTTGGTTGCAATACTCGATGGTTTAATTGGGTTTCCGTCTATTCTTAAACAGAGGGGATAATGATCTGATACTTTCTGGGTTACTACAGATGACTTAATTTCCTTTGAATTACAACGTATAAAGATGTGATCCATTAATGATTTTTTTAACTTATTTTCCCTCACCTCTTCTCTAGTTGCGTGTTCAATTACACCAATTAGTCCTTGTCCATATAATAGGTTTTCATAATCGTTTACGTTATGGTCGCCTTTGTTCAATAGGTCTAGATTTGCGTCCCCGATTACTATAAGATTACGATTATTGCTTTTTGTTATAATCCCATCTAACTAAGTTTTTAATATTTGTATCCGGAGGCCTATATATAAACAAAATTTCGATTGGGTTGTATTACTTAGAACTACTTATTACTCCTTTTATACATTCAAGTTGCTTTGCGTTTATATTTACTTCATTAAAGACAATCTCATCTTTTACAAATAAAGCTAATCCTCTCCCCGCTTTTTTGTGTCTTAATTTAATATGACATTGGTAATTTTCAATATTGTAGCAGTGAGCGTCAGTTTCTGTTATATTTATTTCAGACAATAGTATGAAGTCAAATTTACAAGCTTTAAACATTATCATCAATTCATCAAAGTATTTTTTAATGGATCTGACGTTTAAATGAAAAATATTTAGGGAATTTGACGTACGTACATCTGTTTTAGTAAAACGTTTCCATTCTTGCAGATTCGCGCAACTTTTGAATTTTATTAGGTGATTTTCCTCAATATTCAAATCCAATTCCATGTTTACTTGCAAAGTAAAGTATATAAATGTATGATTTCTTTAGATAATATTTATGAATTGTTAAATGTTTACTGTCGTTTAGATAATAAGCATTAGGTGAGTTCAGTGAACAAAAATGAAAATAATAACATTCTTTAACGAAAAATGTTTATAAACCAAACATTTCAGTTCTGTTTAAATTAAAGTGATTTATAATACAATAATAACTAAAAAATTAACGAAAAAAAAAATTAAATGTTTATAATTTGTGATTGTTTAAGTCGCTTAAACAATTAATACTTATTGGTTTATCATTTATGTCTTTTTTAACCAAAATTCGTCCGTTGTTAACCCAAGCGAATTTATACTTAAGTTCATATGCTTTGTTTCGAGCCTCGCGAAATAAAATTCTGTTTTGCACTGTAAGAGATTCATTAAAGTTCAAGCGCTCACCTTTTTGACCTTCTGATAAACTTCTGGACCAAGCACGCCCTTTATTTAACACATCAAACTTATCCTTTTCATTTTTTAACTTCAGTACCAGACCGATTAATTCGTCCCGACTCGTGGAACTTTATGTCAAATCAAACTGTTTTATATGAGGACCTACCCTCTGAAATAGGCGTTGCTGGCGATCAACGTAAAAAGGTTGCTGCTGGAGAGAGTGGGAACTTCCCCTCGCTCCCCGAAATAAGTAGAGAAAAGGAGGAGAGCTTTCCCCGGTTCCTGCTTATAGAAAGAAAAGAAGGAGATTTCTCCAAAATAAGTCCGTTTCATATATCGAAAGCGTTGTTCGGGATCATAGGCAAGGCTGAGGAAGTGAAAAAGGTAAAGGGCATGCTGTTAATTAAGACCGTTAGTAATAAACAGTCAAAACGTCTAGTGCAGGTTAAGCGGCTCTGTGAGTTTGACGTCCAAGTCAAACCACATGAAACACTCAATATTTCTAAAGGCGTGATTTACTGTCGGGATTTGTTGAATTGCGATGAAGAGGAAATTCTTGAAGGGTTAAGGGAGGAAAATGTAGTGGCAGTTAAAAGAATAAGAAGGAAAGTTGATGGGAAGCTTGTAGACACACCCAATCTTATAGTTACATTTAATTCGATACATCTTCCTAATAGAATTAATGCTGCTTTCTACTACTTAAGCGTGAGGCCCTACATCCCTGCGCCAATGCGATGCTATCGATGTCAAAAGTACGGGCATACAACCGTTAGATGTGAGAGTCCGCAGGTATGCATATGTGGAAAACCTCTACACGAGGGTAACCGGTGTGATACTCCGGTGGTATGCTTGAACTGCGGGGGAAATCATCCGGCAAATTCAAAATCTTGTGACACCTATAAACAAGAACTAAAAGTCCAAGAAATTAAAGTCATTAGGAGAGTTACTTACCCGGAAGCGAGACGATTGGCAGGAAGTGCGGTGACATCGGCAAACTTATATTCGAGCGTGGCCGCACATAATACAGTTACTAGTCAACAAAGCATAGTTCCTGAAATTAAAAAAATAGTTAAAGAAGAGATGAAACAGCTTACCGATGTGTTTATGAGATTGATAAAAGAGTCACCTCCAGAGCCACTAGTCAATCCTGGAAGTTTTAGCACTCCTCCAAGCAGGGGTAGCGCCAATTTACAGCAAATACCCATGGAGGATGAATCTAGAGGCGCCAAAAGGAAAACTAAGTTAGAGTGAAACCTATCTACGGACTCCAGCGTGACGTCCATAAACGATAAAACACTAGAGGAGGCTAAACGGGCGAAAAAGAAAAAAGGATGGCCTAAGGGCAAACCCAGAGGCACTAGTGCCTCACGGGAAGGTGTCGTACTCGATAAATAGCCTGTGATAAACCTGTGATATTTTGAAACCTTGTGATATTTGTGTTTGTGTGATCCATATACACGATTTTATCTAAATTTTTATTTATGTGTTTGAGCATTTTCTGTGATATTTATGTTTGTATTGTCCATATATATCATTTTATTTACAATTTTGTTTAAGTGCTCCTGAGCATTTTATATGTATTATTTTAACTTCTGTGATATTTTTCTTATACAAATTGTTTCAATGGATAATAAAATCATCCAATGGAACTGCAGAGGTATAATAACCCACTACTGTGATCTCAAAATGCTACTGCATGAGCATAATCCGATGTGCTTTTGCATACAAGAAACCCACCTCGGCCATAATCAGCCGTTTTCGCTGAGTGGCTTCACTGTTGAACGTCGAGATGGTACTAACGAACAAAGAAGTAATGGAGGAGTATTGATACTTTTACGTAGCAATGTCATGTACGAAAAAGTTCAAATTAATACACGTCTGCAAGCAGTTGCTGTAAAGATAATTCTACCATGGCAAGTAACTATTTGTAACATATATCTACCGGATGCTAATTGGACAATTGAAGAATTTAATCAACTTGTAAGTCAACTACCAAGACCTTTTATTATCACGGGAGACTTCAACGCCCATAACCCCATTTGGGGATCCGAAAACAGAAATAATAAGGGAAGACTTTTGGAAGATTGGATGGCTAGAGATGATGTGATCTTACTAAACACTGGTTCCCCTACACATCACATCGTTAGGTCAAATAAGTTCTCGGCCATTGATCTTACTTTAGTGTCTACTAGTTTAAGTCCCCATCTCAAGTGGGAGGTAATAAATGATTTACATAATAGCGACCATTTCTCGATCTTAATTCAAACGGATGTACCAGAAACAGAAAGAACAACATACAGGAGATGGATTGCGGCAAGGGCAGACTGGAGCTTATTCTCTAGCCAGCTTGTCCCACCCGACCCTATAAATGTTGAAACTATAACAAAATGTATAAAGCAAGCGGCTGAAATTAGTATACCTAAAACCGGTGATAAACAGATTAAACGACCCTTGCCGTGGTGGAATCCCGAAGTTAAAAATGCCCTCAAAAATAAAAAATCGGCGTTTAGAAGATATCAGAGGGAACCATCTGTTGCTAACCACATAGAATTTAAAAGAGCCAGAGCCGTGAGCAGACGTGTTGTGCTGGAGAGCAAAAGAAGTAGCTGGAATCAGTACACCTCAAAAATAACATCAGCTCAAGATACACAACTGGTGTGGCGTAAGATCAAGGCTATATCGGGAAATACTGGCTTCCATCAAATAACTTGCCTTAAAACTGAAAATGGCGATGTCCTTGAGGGTGAAAATGAGATCTCTGATCTACTTGCGTGCCATTTTTCCAGCATGAGTAGCAACAGTAACTATGAGCCACAATTTGTGCTGCATAAAAGCGAACGTGAAGTGCCTCTAGACTTTGATACGAATTTAGATCTTGAATACAATGTCCCATTCAGCATGAATGAGTTAAACTTTGCCATCGGGGAGCTTAAGAATACCGCTGCAGGTCCCGATGAAGTAACCAATGAAATGCTAGTCCATCTTACAGCTCAAATAAAGACATCTGTACTAGACCTATTTAACGACCTATGGCACCGAAGCGTATATCCGGAACAATGGAAGATGGCAACGATAATTCCAATTCACAAGGCGGGAAAGAATCCATTATTTGCTGCAAGCTATCGGCCAATAAGCCTAACATGTTGCTTGGGTAAACTCCTGGAAAAAATGGTAAACAAAAGGCTTCAATTTTACCTCGAAAAAAATAACTTCATAGTACCGCACCAAGCAGGTTTCAGAAAAGGTCGATCGACAATAGACCATCTAGTCGAATTGGAGAACTCGGTAAGGGAAGCCCATAGGAGAAGACAACATCTGATATCAGTATTCTTTGACATAAAAGGAGCATATGACATGACCTGGAGGTATGGAATATTAGAAAAATTACACAAGTACGGCACGAGGGGCAACTTACCTAAATTTATAAAATCATTTGTGACCAACAGATATTTTCGGGTACGCATAGGAAACACACTATCAAGCATTCACACTTTACAACTATGGAGCGATTGTTTATGCATCAGCACGCAAATCGAGGCTATTACTATTAGATAGGGTGCATAATATGGGAATAAGGTATTGTCTGGGGACGTTTCCTACCAGCCCTGTCTATAGCCTTTATTGTGAATCGGGTCTGCTTCCATTGGATACTCGAAGGCAACATCTGATAATCAATTACATGGTTAAGATGAAATCGGATCCCACCCATCCTAACAACAATTTCCTATTCCCTGACGAAAATGCTTATACCACCAGGCCAACTATCCCGCGACCGCTCAGTATACGGTTTAAGGAAATGTTAGAGGCGCTCCATGAAACAATACCTGACCTAGTATACGAAAACTTGTATGAGTACTTCCCATGGTTGATGCCTGAAATTAAAGTACGGTTAGATCTTAAAAAACTAATCCGGAGCTTAGCAACAAACCTTACGTTTATTTGAGGAGATCACCGATAGCTACAACAACAAATCGCTGATTTATACGGACGAATCGAAAAACGAACAAGGGACGGGATCCGCCATTGTAATCGATGGCGTGGTCCATACCTGGAAATTACGCTCTATAGCCTCGGCGTATACTGCGGAACAGTTTGCCTTATGGAAGGCCCTGATGCACATCCCAGTAGAACCTGCAAAAAAAACATATTTAATAATTACCGACTCATTAAATGCGATTAACGCCGTAAAGGATATGTTCACAAGGGATCCACTGGCTCGTTTATGGCAGAAATGCTTGATCGGCCTGAATGCGCATGGTATCAGACCTGTTTTTGTTTGGGTGCCCGGGCATTCGGGTATTCCCGGAAATGAGAGCGCTGATAATGCAGCTAAATGTGCAATAACTGCTCCACAAAAAAATGAGGGGCAGGTCAAAACGTCAGACTTACAATTCCACCTGAAACAAAGAAACATAGAGACCTGGCAAAATAGGTGGGAAATGCAAAATACCTACCTGTCACGCATTAAACCATCGGTAACAGAAAAAATGCACATGTATGGTTTTCACAGAGAGGAACAAATAAAACTGCATAGGTTAAGAATAGGACACACGAATTTCACACACCAATATCTTTTGAAAGATGAGCCTAGACCGCGATGCAATACCTGTAACGTTGATCTCTCTGTAGAACATCTGATATGTAATTGTGTAGAGTATGTAAACCAGCGTAAACTGTTTAACTTAAAAGAGGACCTTAGATACAACCTAACCGACCCATCAAATTTGAAGAATGTCATGAAATTCCTAAAATCGATAGGGATGTACAGTAGTGTATAAAAAATATAGAATAATACTTACCCTTTCTTCGGAAACTAAGATGTGGCTGAATGGCGAGAAGACCAGGGCAGTCGAAGCCATATTAAACCAAAAAAAAAAATAATAATAATAATAGTAATAATAATACCTCCCCGATGAGATCCACCTTGGCGTGGTGGGGAGGCTCAGTAGCCACTGTTGCCAGCAGTGGTGAAGCAAAGAGATCTCAAGCCGTTTGTCTTTATCTACTCGTGCCTTCTTTTTTACGTCAGTTTTGTTTGAAACCTTAGTCTTGTGCCTTTCTTTCTTTCTGTCCCTTGTTCGCTGTAAAAAATATGTAAAAAAATTACAAAAAAAGGCTGGCAGGTAGCGATAAAATGCAACGATGACGACTTAGCTATGATTATGGATAATGGACATTAACACGAGCCCTTCGGGGCGCCCACAACTTACGGTGCAGGGGTTCGGATTGTCCCCAGTACCGGTCGGGAGCGAGGCGAAGCGGGCAGGCCTCACCCGACCGTCATCAAGCGACTGCTCGGCGTCCGTGGTGGAAAACCAGGCTACGGAGCAAGTAAGGGTTACTGGAATAGATGACGACCTTGGCCATGATAATGGACATGCTGCTGGAGGACAGCGTAAAGGAAGGCATTCTTTAAACGAAGATGTTTTCCCACCTCTGAAAACGAATTCTATCAACGATACGGAGGACTCAGTGCCACGGTTCCTGGCAGTAAAAAGAAAGGAAGGAGACTTTACTACTGTAAGTCCCTTTGTAATTTGTAAAGTGTTATATTCTAAATTAGGAAATGTAAAAAGTGTCAAAAAGATCAAAGGTGACTTACTCGTAGAGACCGTGTCCAGTAAACAATCAAAACATTTAATTAAGGTGCAGCGCCTTGGTGAGTTTGAGTGTACTGTTGAACCTCATAGCGTACTAAATACATGTAAAGGGGTTGTATTTTGTCGAGATCTACTTAACTGTTCAATCGATGAAATAAAAACGAATCTTAGAGAACAAGGAGTAATAGATGTTAGACGTATAAGAACCAAATGGGAAGGGGAGTTCAAAGATACCCCGAATCATGTATTGAGCTTCAATGTCCCTCGTTTGCCAAGAACTATCAATGCAGCGTTCTACCCATTACTAGTACGTCCGTATATCCCGAATCCACTGAGGTGCTTTAATTGCCAGAGATTTGGACACTCTGCAATTAATTGTAAAAACGATCAAAGATGCGTGTGCGGAAAGACTCCTCACACGGGTACACAATGCGAGTTGCCAATTGAATGTCCCAATTGCAAAGGGTCTCACAAGGCAACATTGAGATCCTGCATGGCATTCCAACACGAAATAAAAATACAAGAAGTTAAGGTATTGCACAAATTATCGTATCCTGAGGCGAAAAAGAAGGTTGCTACATTAGTAACACCTACCAGTACATACGCGCAGGTAGCATCATTTCTATTTCTTTCATTGCAAACTGTTGTGCCTGAAATTCGAAAGATTATTAAGGAGGAAATGAGTCAACTGGTAAACATTTTTCTTGAAAAAAATACAATAGATAATTCTATTCAAATGATGTCTGCGCCTCCCGGTCCGCAAGCATCTATCCAAGAAGGGAATAGGAAAATCAATTCTACCAAGCCACCTGAGATAGAACGCATGGAGGCAGAAACACGTGGAGCTAAGCGCAGAACCGGATCTAGTCACTCCAGCATTACCACTCGTGATGAGGAGACGGTAATAGAGGCGAGACAGGAAAAAAAGAAGGGTTGGCCAAAAGGAAAACCTAGAATACCTCGTCAAAGCACAGGTGATTCTTAGGAACACCTTAATAAAGAGACTGTGATAATTTTTGTCATATGAAAAGAGTTCAATTTTATTTATATATACTTATTTATCTGTGATATATATGTTTGTTCGTTCATTATCTAGTATGTCTTATATACTCTTTATATGTACTAATTTATTTATTGTTATTGTCCATTTTTAACAATTTTTCGTTAATTATTTATTTTATGCTTAGTAGTTACTTATACAATTTCTTATTCTTTATGGCATCAATAGTCCAATGGAATTGCAATGGGTTTTCCTATCATTATTGTGATCTTAAAGCAATAATTAACGAATATAATCCCTTGTGCTTATGCTTGCAAGAAACTCACTTTAAACCTAATCAACGTCTCCATATGCGTAAGCACCAAGTGATTAGAAAGGATGTTTTATCTAACACTAGAGCTAAGGGTGGAGTTGCTATAGTAATTCGAGAAGACGTTCAGTTTAAAGTTTTACCTATACAAACAGAACTACAAGTTGTAGCTATACAATTAGATACTCCTATGCAAGTTACTATTTGTAACATATACCTGCCCAATTCAAATTGGCAGCAGAGAGAGTTAGAAAATATCATCGCTCAACTACCTAATCCTTTAATTCTAGCAGGTGATTTTAATTCTCATAGTCACCTTTGAGATTCATCTCGAGCTGATGTTGGCGGAGAAGTTCTGGAAAATATAATGGAAATGTATAACTTGTTTCTCTTGAACACTGGAGAGAGCACCCACCTGTGTGCAAGGTCCGGATCCTTCTCTGCAGTTGATGTTACGTTTGTCTCTGCTCGCATTGCTTCGTCTTTCTCTTGGAAAGTACTTAGCGATTTACATAATAGCGATCATTTTCCCATCGTAATTAGTATTGAGAACCCAAGCATGCATTTTGTTAGTCCTATTCGATGGAATATTGCCAAGGCGAAATGGGATGAATTCAAAGCACACCTCATTCACCCGGTTGTGCAGGACACTGCTTCATCTAACGTTCATGAAATCTCAGTCGCCATCATTAACGCTGCAAATAGATCTGTCCCCACAACAGGAGGAAAGCCTATTAACCGGAAAGTACCATGGTGGAATAGATCCGTTAGTGAAGCAGTGAGAAACAAAAAGCGCGCTTTTAATACCTTTCGAAGACATCCCTCAATAGAAAACCTGGTTGCATTTAAAAAAGCTAGAGCAACTGCAAGACGAGTTACTCTTCAAAGTAAAAGAAGCTCATGGCATAATTATGTCTCCTCCATTACTAGACAAACTCCTAACGCGGATGTTTGGAAGAAAATAAAGACCATATCAGGCAAATATGATAAGTATTCCATTGAATTGCTGACTCACAATAACCGTATAGTCAATAATGTAGACGAAATAGCTGAGATTTTAGCAAACCATCTTGAACAAAGTAGCAGCAGTCAGAATTACGATTCACACTTCGCAAATTCCAAGATTGATCGAGAAACTACTTTTAACTTTTTTGAAGCATCTGATTCAGAATACAATGTATCTTTTACTATGGATGCACTTAAAACCGCTCTTAAATTTACAAGAACATCTGTTTACGGTGCAGACAATATAACCTATGATATGTTAAAAAATTTGACACTCGGTACCGTGAATGGCTTTGCATACTTTTAATATGATTTGGAAAGAGGGTGCTTACCCCTCAAGCTGGAAATAGGCAATAATCATCCCCATTTTAAAAAGTGGCAAAAATCCACACCAAGCTTCAAGCTATAGACCTATTAGCTTGACTTCTTGTATGGGAAAAGTGCTTGAACGAATGGTTAGTGCTAGACTAACGTGGTTACTGGAAAAGAGTGGTTATTTGGTCAATTACCAAGCGGGATATAGAAAGCACAGGTCTACTACAGATCATTTAGTGCATTTACAAGATACCGTCTTACAGGCCTTTGCTCGCGAAGAGCATACTGTTGCCGTTTTTTTCGATATCGAAAAAGCTTTCTGTATGACTTGGCGACATGGGGTTTTGCAAAAATTGTACGACTGGGGTTTTCGTGGTAAGCTGCCGCAATTTGTGGCATCTTTTCTAGAGGAACGGTATTTCAGAGTACGGGTGCGCAGTTCATTATCGTCAAAAAGAACTTTAGAAAACGGAATACCCCAAGGATCATCTTTAAGCGTAGTCCTGTTTGCGATTGGCATAAATTCGCTGGCTGCTGCAGTCCCCGACGATATCCATAAGTACCTTTATGTTGACGATCTAACTATTTTGTGCTCCGCTTCAACAGTTGGGGAGCTAAATACAAAAATGCAGCTAGCTATCAGTCAAATTGTGTCAAATGCAAGCAATATAGGGTTCATCTTGTCAGCAAAAAACCTTCTGCATGCATTTTTGTAAACTTAGAAAGCATCACTATGGTCCTCTATTAATCCTAAAAGACGATCCCATTCCATGCAGAGATATTGGTATGTTTTTGGGGGTAACACTAGACTCCACCCTATCGTGGACAAAACACATTGATAATCTTGTAATACGGTGCAAAAAAGTATTGAATGTCATGAGAGTGTTATCAAATCTACAATGGGGAGCTGACTCGGAAATTTTACACCGTGTATATAAAGCACTAATTCAATCTAAAATTGATTATGGATGCGAGGCCTACTCTTCGGCATCAACTTTTAATATAAACCGACTGCAAAAAATACAAAATGCAGCAATTAGATGTTCTCTTGGTGTTTTTTATACTAGCCCAAATGAAAGTCTATGTGTTGAAGCAGGCGTATTGCCCATATTATTGCACCTTCACCTTAAAGTCTTGTGTTATGCAAGTAAAATAGGGGCTCAACAACATCACGTAAATTATAGGATATTATTTCATAATAATGAAGTCTACAAGAATTGGCGTAGGTTACATAAACCGTTTGCATGGACCATGAACTATGCACTTGAATCCATAGATTATAAACTTCCCCACGCTTTACCCCTTAGCCCTCTAGAGGTGCCTCCATGGCAAGTATCACAAGTCAATACAATAATGACTTTAACAGAACATGTTAAGAAAAATACGCCTCCTACAATTTATCATCAGGAACTAAATGAAATTTTACAAAAGTACAAAAATTATTTAATTATTTATACGGATGGATCAAAGACAAACACAGGTACAGGATCTGCCATGTCCGTAAATGGAGTTGAACATAGTTGGTCAATGCCAGAACATGTATCTATTTATGAAGCAGAACTGTACGCCATTTGGCAAGCTCTTCGTTTTTGTGAAATGATCAGTCAGGAAAAAATTCTCATAGCGAGTGACTCTGAAAGTTGTCTATTAAGCTTGTGAAATACAGATGCAAAAAATGGATTACTGCAAATGGTTTTGGCTACTAACAAGCATCTTACAGATAGTAAAAGTGTCTTTATATGGATACCCAGTCATATTAATATCAAGGGAAACGATAGAGCCGACATTGCTGCACGACAAGCTGCTAATGATAAAGTTTCAGAAAAGGTTAACATCGCTAACCATTTCAATCTGCTAAAGTTTCTAAAGAGCAAAATATATTTATTATGGCAAAAAAAATGGGAAGAAAGTCATACAAAACTGATGGTAATCAAGCCAAATATACAAAAATGGGAGACACCAGCTTCACTGTCCAGAAAAGATGGTAGCATTATTCATCGCCTTCGAATAGGGGCATTCCTCACTAACACAAAGACACCTGCTGGAAAATGAACCACCACCAATGTGTGGCAACTGTAATAGACCCAAAACAATAGAACATATATTGTGCGTATGCCCTTTATACACAATGCTACGTAACACATACTCCATTTCCAACGACCTTAGAGGCAACTTAATTAACACTAAAAATATAGAAAATACATTGAAATTCTTGAAATCTGCAAATATCTACGATAAAATTTAAGTCTTACGTTAAGAGCAAAAATGTGATAAAGCGCGAATGACCATAGACGTCGATGCGCTATAACAAAATAATAATAATAATAATAATAATAATAATAATAATAATAATAATAATAATAATAATAATAATAGTAATAATATTGATTCTACGGTGTCTTGTTGCCCCACGCGTTCGCCGTACGTGGCATCCTGTAAGCGGGAAAGGAGGATCCTTGCAGTTGAGGGTGAGGAGTGTCCATCCAACACACTGCTTTTGCCTCGGCTTTTCTGTAGAGGGGCGGTCTCCTGTTAGCCACAGGAAATCAATCGGCTTGTCGACTATTTTGGTCCTTTTGCTTCCTTCTAACTTTTGCCTTTTTTGCTTCCTCTTGCTTATATGTCATTCTTTTTATCGTCTTTCTGAGGAGTCAACGTTGGCGAGCTGTTACAAGGTAAGAAAATGCTCGTTTTCTTCAACTTGGGCAGCTATGTTTTCTGTGTATCTTTGGCGATATGCTAGTATGATCTAGCTGTGTCGTCCAAATTGAGGCTCCAGGGAGGGTGAAGAGCATGGAAAATGATAATTTTGTCTATTTTTATGGATAATCCAGAAAACCCAATGGGTTCAGGGGGCCCATCCCAAAATCCCACCGCAGAGAAGTCCATTTCTGTAATTATGGTTCAGATCCAACTAAAGAACCTGACAAAACGAGCCAAGAAAAGATGATAACCCCTCGGTTCTTCGTCATTAAAAGAGAAGATAATTTGAGTATTGATAAAATTAGCCCTTTTGTAATTAGTAAAGCTATGTCCGGAAAGTATGGGACATTGAAGATTAAAGAAGGAGTTTTAGTTGAAACTGTTTCTGCAAATCAGGCAACAAGTATAATGAACGCAGAGAAATTCCTAGACTACGATATAACAGTAATCGCTCATAGAACTATAAATATATGTAAAGGAGTGGTATATTGCCGTGATCTGTTAAATTACTCTATAGAAGAGATCTAGATATAACTTGCTTCTCAATGAATAACAGAGGTACATAGATTAAAATCAAGAAGAGACGGAATATTACAAGAAACTCCCACGTGCTTACGTTTAATAGCCCTATCTTACATAAAAATATCAAGGTGGCCTTCTATGTGTTAAACGTACGGTTATATATACCACCACCAATGCGGTGTTTTAAATGTCAGCGATTTGGACATTCATCCATGCATTGTCAAGCGCAAGAAGTGTGTGTTTGTGGAAAACCCCTACACGAAGGCAAGTGGTGCGAAGACCCGATGACGTCTGTGAACTGTAATGGTGTTTACCCGGCTAATTCTAATAAATGCTCGACATTTAAGACAGAACTGGCAATACAAAAAATTAAAGTCAAGGACAAACTAACTTATACCGAAACCAAGAAAAAGGTAAATATTCAAACACCATCTCCAAGAATGAGTTATGCATCTGTAGCTACGCCAAAACATCCAACTATTGATATTTCATCGATAGCAAAAGAATTGGTCCCCTTGATGGTTAAAGCCCTCAAACCATTAATAGTAAAAGATAAATCCGAACAGTTCACTACTTCTGCACAGATACCTTCTTTTATAACACCTACGAGTAGCCGCCCTATAACACCTCAATGGGACAGTCTGTCCGACGCTAAAAAAAAGGACGGTAAACGAAATTCAGACTTCTAGTGATGGAGGAGATTCCATGTCTGATTTCACTAACAAAATTGAACGATTAAAGGGAAAAGGTTGACCAAAAGTGAAACCTCGCAAGTCAACTACTTGACTTTTATGATTAATTACCTGTGATAAATTACCTGTGATAAATTATCTGTGATAAATTATCTGTGATACACCCATTTACTCTGTGATATTTTACTATTGTGTTGTCTTTATAGTTTCATTCTAATTTTATGATATATACTCGTCTTCGTGTTATTTATTTAAAAATATGTGTGTTCATATTTATTATTATATTATACCATAATCAATTAATTTTAATGATGAGTACTATTATGCAATGGAACTGTAACGGATGCCAGAAAAGTTCAAAAGAGCTAAGACTAGTGATACATGAACACTCACCAGTAGTCATCTGTTTACAAGAGACACTTTAAAACCTACGACAAGTTCGTATTACATAAATACGATAGTGTTCGACGTTATATGCCTCACGAAAGACGTGCGAGAGGTGGCGTAGCAATTTTTGTTCGTAATGACTGTCTTTAGAAAAAAAAATAAATACGGACCTGCAGGCAATAGCAGTACGGTTGTTACATCCTATGAATGTGACCATATGTAACATTTGTTTACCAGACAGCACATGGTCCTCTCAAAATCTGGAGAATTTGATTTCGCAACTGCAATAACCGATATTGCTGGTAGGTGATTCATCGCCCCTTGTGGGGATCAGACAGTCATGATAAAAAGGGAAAGCTAATTGAAAAGGTGTTGGATCTAAGAGACCTGGTCATTCTAAATAATAATGAAAAAGCAACGTTTTTCAAGGCACGATCCAATTCCTTTTCCTCTATTGACCTCACTTTGTGTTCTCCACAAATAGAGCTGAACTTCACATAGGACATAAGTGATGATTTACACGGAAGCGACCATTTCCCTATTCTTATCAAAACATCTCAACAGTACAGTCATACAGCCTTACCGGCTAAGTGGAGTCCAAGGAAGGCTGATTGGGCCCAATTTAAAAACAGTGTGGTACCTATTAATAAAGAACTAGAGATTAATGACATGGTAGATAATTTCAGCAAATCCGTATTGCAAGCTGCTGAAGCAGCAGTATAGTCATACAGCCTTACCGACTAAATGGAATTTATAAAAGGCTGACTGGGTTAAATTCAAAAACAGTGTGTCAGCTATCAATAAAGAACTCGAGATTGATGACATGGTATATAATTCCAGCAAATCCATATTGCAAGCTGCCGAAGTAGAGGTTCCCAAAACCAAACAAAGTAGGCTAAATCGAGTACCAGTACCCTGGTGGAATAAAAACATCTCAGAAGC